>CM056050.1:42157062-42480551 GCA_029574335.1 Rana kukunoris | reverse complement strand
AACCAAATAACAAAAAGGATAACAATAAGAAAACACACAACAAAATAAATAGGAGTGGGGGTAATGGAATGGTCGTAGAGCAATAAAAAAAATAGAGCTAAAAAGTCCAGGTCCATTATATGGATGGAGATAGTTCCATTTGAACACCAGGGAATTATTTTATGAGAAATTCCTACATATACCAAACAATTTTAAAATTATTCATGGCTGCCTCCCTGTAGAGGTAGTAAAGTGTATCCAGGTTGCCCAATTACTTAAAACTTGTCAAACCTGTCCTAATAGGTGTGTACCCATTTCTCTGCCTCCATTATACTGCTCTATCGTGGGTGGCTGTGTCTTATTCCAATATACCAGTGTAGCAACCCCTTCTCATAAAATATAAAATGTGCATATTGCGTTGTGCTTCTAAAGATAAATATACTGTATATGTAGCAGCCAGCACAGCTCAAGACCAATAGAAAAATATTTAAATGTAAAAATAGTGCAGCGCTATATATATGGTCATAAAATTATTATCAATTATGACTAGTGATAAAAAATATACTAAGTGATCATACATAAATTATACGATAATGAACCATAACACTTAAAAATTAAATGATGCAACAGTCCACCAATGTGAGTGAAATTTAAATAGTCCTAATGAGGAGATGATTGAACATTAGATGACGTCTATTCAGACGAAATGCATCGAGTGAGACCTGCCATCATCATTACACTATTCCATGCTTCCATCAAAGCTTTTCTGTATTATGGAAATGTGAGTGCTCTCTTTTAATCTTTTTTTACATTAAATATCCAAACGTTATTATGCTATATTGGGCTTCTCTTTATTTTTTGGCCACTACATATGAATACGGAGATCATCCTTCTCCTCTCTTTCTGTGACTCTTATTGCTAATTCCACCATCCATTTGTGGAGGATATGTGTTTGATTTACCTGGACGTCTGATTGCTACTACCTGGATCGTCCCTATAAATGGTGAATATCACCACAAGCTTGTCTGACTTAAGTGGTATATACCTCTTTAAGTCCATCACTTCTGGTAAGCTTCTATACAGTTGGTGGAGGTTCTTCTTGCAAGTCTTCACTCTTCACATTATTGTGACATCTACTTTTCCAGTGATGCCAATCATCTCCTCATTAGGACTTTCACTCACATTGGCAGACTGATGCATCTTTTAATTTTTAAGTGTTATGTTTTATTATCATTATCATTTATGTATGATCACTTAGTATATTTTTTATCACTAGTCACAATTGATAATAATTTTATGACCATATCTATATAGCGCTACACTATTTTTACATTTATCAACCCCTTCTCGCCTGCCTGGTGAATCCAGCATTGTGCAGCAATGATCTGCCAAAAAGGCACCGCACTCTGGGTTCCATGCAACCATCTTTTTTTGTAACTTCCGGGTTCTAGTATTTGTAGCATGAGAGGTCCATCGAAAGGTGCCACACTCCAGGCTCCATGCTAACCATCTTTTTTGTGACATCATCAGTAGGCCAGATGTCTCCTCTGGGTCCTAGTATTTGTAGCATGAGAGGTCCACCAAAAGGTGCCACGCTCCAGGTTCCATGCAACCATCTTTTTTGTGACATCATCAGTAGGCCAGATGTCTCCTCTGGGTCCTAGTATTTGTAGCATGAGAGGTCCACCGAAAGGTGCCAAGCTCCAGGTTCCATGCAACTATCTTTTTTGTGACATCATCTGTAGGCCGGATGTCTCCTCTGGGTCCTAGTATTTGTAGCATGAGAGGTCCACCGATAGGTGCCACGCTCCAGGTTCCATGCAACCATCTTTTTTGTGACATCATCAGGAGGCCGGATGTCTCTTCTGAGTTCTAGTATTTGTAGCATGAGAGGTCCACCAAAAAATGCCACACTCCTATACTGCCATCTTCTTTGTGATATCATGAGGAGGCTCGCTGACTCCTCCGGACCCTAGTATTTATAGTACCAGGGGTCAAGCAATGCAGCCTCAATGTTTCTTTATGGAAGAGCATGCATTAACGAAAACAGCAACATATTAAAAGGATGTAAATATCCTGCAGGTGTAGAGCACAATGGAAGATCAAAACAAGCAACAATACTGTGGGGTTTATGAACCCACGTTTTGGAAATATAAGATGAAGAATTTGATTCAGGTGATTTATAGGAAAGTGTATGACAATGGTATTCTAATGAGACAGAATGTTTTATATGCCATCTGTTGTTGTAGAAATCCTTAAGTATGTTCTTCTCAGCTGTCAATGTGTACTTTGGTCACAGGTTTTGTATGTCTTGTTTACTTTTAAAGCTGAAGTTTAATCTGTTTATATTTTACCTTCCCTCATCAATATACCTTTAAGGCCGCATACACACGATCGAACCAATTCGATGTGTGTAAGTTTTAAAACTTGCTTTAAAGTCTGTCTGACGGACACCTGTCCGTCGGACAGATTCGATAGTTAGTACACAAAAGCATCGGACCAAAAACCTGCGCATGCTCAGAATCTAGTCGACGCATGCTTGGAAGCATTGAACTTCATTTTTTCATCACGTCGTTGTGTTCTACATCACCGCGTTCTGGTCTGATCGGATTTTTGGTCTGATGGTGTGTACGCACATCAGACCATCAGACCACTTCAGCGTGGTCCGATGAAAATAGTCCGTCGGACCAGTTTCATCGGGACCGGTCTGATCGTGTGTACGTGGCCTAAAAGTTTTTAAATATACCTTTAATTTTTATTACAAACCCAATGATGTCATCATTAGGTCTCGGTGCTTCTTTATGGATTGCAGGGGCTTGGTTTTCAGGTCATGTCTAATGGGAGCTTCCTGAAAACATCACGATCACAGCCCCCTGCCTTAGTACTCCACTTGAGAGGAAAATATCAAAATACTTTAATGGGTGGATGTCTGTTTGGAAGAGTGAGCTATCTGAGATAGGCATTTGAATTTGCATACAGTATGAATGTATATCACCTCAAGTAAACCCCATATGTGATGCTGAGCCTCCATGATTGAAGAACTGAAATTCAATGAATGAAAGTAGCAGGCCAACGACAGTTAAGCCCTGTACACACGATTGGATATCTGATATAATCTCATCCGATGGATTTTTTTCATCGGATATCCGATGGAGCTGACTTTCATCAGTCTTGCCTACACACCATCAGTCAATAATCCGACCGTGCCAAAACGCGATGACATAAAACACTACGACGTGCTGAGAAAAATGAGTTCAGTTCAATGCTTCCGAACATGCGTTGACTTGATTCTGAGCATGCATGGATTTTTGACCGATGGACTTCAACACAGACGATCGTTTTTCTATTGGTTTTTTATCCATAGGAAAACTTTAAAACATGTTCTATTTTTTTTCAAGGATGGAAAACAAACCGATGGGGCCCACACATGATCGGTTTGTCTGATGAAAACAGTCCATCGGTCTGTTTTCATTGGACAAACCGATCGTGTGTACAGGGCTTAAGGCAGCCAATATTTTTTTTTTCATTCAACCTGTGGGTTAAACAAAAAAAAAAGACCCAATTGCCCCATCCACACACCTGATGTGATGGGGGAATCGTTCCCGCTGAGGCATTGCATTCTGACTGCGGGGAGACTTCCCCACCATCAGAATAAACTGAACAATGCTGAAGGCAATAGCTGGTTGATCGGGAAATACACAATAGGCTGGTTGCACAGAAATTGATTGGTAGATCGACTTCTGTACAGCCAGCCTGCCCACAAAACAAGACAGAGAGCACACTGGCCTAGTACATTATCCTCAACATATATGTACCTTTATTTTATAAAGATGGTAAGTATTATACTCACATGCTAACAGAAACATCAAAGCTTGCCATATACAATGACAGCAACCTCCAGTCCATGATACATCATATCACACAATGGGACAATCAGAAATCCAACAGGCTAACGTGTTTCAAGAACTTGGCTCTTCCTAAGAGCCATACATAGAGCCATACATACAGTATATCACAATTCGGCTTGTCCCTGAAAAACTGGCCACATTTTGATCCATATATAGCCGCCGTAAAGTGGTTCTTAATTCAGAAGGTTTTTTTTACCTTAAAGTAGATCTATGGGCAAAACTTTTTTTTCCATTTTTGATAGAACAAGGGAGGGTTATAATCCCTGTCAGATTTTTTTCGCCATCTCTGTCCCATTGCAGAGATTTCCCTTCACTTCCTGTCCCATAGCCAAACAGGAAGTGAGAGGAAATCTCTGCAAATAAAAATAATTCCTTGGGACCTCCAGGTCACCAGAACTAGCTTCCCCATTGGAAGATTTCCTCTCTTTTATGTTTTTGCAGACAACCCACAATTTGGGATTTTCTTTTTCTTTTACATTCAATGATAATGTAAACAGGACAAATAGAGAGGGTGAATCTCCCTAACGGGGAGCACAGAGAGCAATACAAATTGACAGGTGCTCGAATCATTCTCCACTCTGTGCAAAGTTAAAGACATTTTTTTTTCGATGTCTTCTCCCGCCCTCGATGACGCTTCAGCCAATCAGGTTACCGGTAACCAGAACCGGTGAACCTGATTGGCTGAAACGCCTGTCAGTCTTATGATAGGCACTTCCACAACCAGCTGCCGTTATTCAGATGGCCGGCGCTCACCAGGGGGCGGCCATCTGAATAGTCGGCGGCAGCGGCAATACATAGATTCTTGCAATGCATGAATCTATGTATTGTATTCAGTGGCGCTGCAGGAGTGAGAGGGGGCAGCGCTCTATGGAAGCTCCACCACTGCACTGCACTGTGTATCTATGAGTTACATAAAATTGCGCATAAAAAGAAGCATGATTAGAGGACCTGGAAAGGGCATAACAAGTCTGGTTTTGCAGCCAAGGTAATTTCCAGGATGAAGATTAGGGCCGCTCAGTAAGTAGGCAATGTCTTCTGAGTCAAAATAAATGCAAAATTCCAAAGTCTGCCTGGGAAGAATTTTAAATCCTCAAGCTGCTACTGCAGGTCCGTAATCACACACATAAGTGTAAATGTAAGACAAAGCGTTTTTAGACGCACTAAACGCCGGCTCTTTATGTTCAGGTGCTAAGGCACACCAGAAACTGGCGGATAGTTCTCTTTTCAACACACATTAAATCATTAAATCTCCATTTTCGGTACAAGCTGTGGAATATTTACCTCTCTGGTTCTTAGTTTTTTGGCAGCGGGATCAGATCTTGGCTGCCAAATGCTATAATTACACAGAGTAGAAACTGATTCAAAGTTTTAGGCAAAACGCAGTTTTATTTGTCGCTGACATATTGATACAGTATCTGCCCAGAGACACCCAGAGAGGATATATTTATGTAGGTAAATACTAGAACTGCTGCCTCAAAATGTCTTTTTGTGGTTTAAAGGAGAACTCCACTCTATAGTAAAATGTTGTTCTTACATAAGATGGAAAGATGGGGACACTCAACATAAATCAGTGTGGTGGACTGGTGTTCTATAGCCATGGCTTGACATTTTAATACAGGTACTCCTTAAGAGCTGCTAAATATTTTGGGTTCCACTCCAGCCAGGGGCGGATCCAGGGGGGCAACAGGGCAATTGCCCCCCCCCGAGAATATGGGTGAGTGAGTAGGCAGACGGGCTGCTCTGTGGGTGAGAGAGCGGGTGGCTCCGTGGGCAGGCCAGGCTGGCGGGCGGGCGGGCGGGTGAGAGAGTGGGCGAGCAGCTGGGTGGCTCAGTGGGTGAGCAGACAGCTAGCCAATCAGGGAGCCAGCAGGCAGAGAGATGACATCCTCTCTCACCATTTAGCGCCGGTTAAGGTCATTTTAATTTTGACCCCCAAAGTCACTTGGTCACTTTAAGGGTTACATGATATTTAGCGCTTTAGGTTAGGACTTAAAGTGTTGCTAAACCCACAACAGTAAAATCGGTCTGTATATGCAATAAAGCATGCTTGTTAGACTCACCATGGAACCTTAGGGATTAATCCTACGCATTGTGTAAAAAGACTGTTTGATCCTGTCTTCTCTGATCCTCCCCTTCTTCCACTGTCCCCAATCCATCTCCTGACAAGACAGAGGCTTTGTTTTAATTTTATTTGTATTAGTCTTTTTTTTTTTCTTAAATACAAAAAGTTTACATTTAATTTTTAAACAATATTCTATCACATTATATAACCATTCTTAGTCATTATTCAATATACAGAATCTTGATCAGTATCCTTAAATCCCCTTATCTTTAAAACAAAATGTCCTACAACATGTATCTATATATATTCCATTATCTTCCACTTTGCACATGCTCAGTTTGGTGTGTGTTGCTATGTTGCTAGAGAGTTTTTTTTTTTTTTTTTTGGGAGAGTGCATGAGATCAGCACAGGACCAATCAGCACTGTCCAGACAGAGGGACAGGGGTCCTGCAGCCTAAAATGACAGTCAGGGGAGAATGAAAACTCCTCCTACAAGCTTTAACCAGTGTTTAGCTAGACACTGATAGAATTCTCAATACTGCTATATACTGCTGTTGAGAAAAGGTATTTAGCAGTTTATATTTACTAAAATAATTGCATTTCCATGTTCTGTGTACTGTGGAATACCAGTTATAGTGAATGCAGGGTACTTGTTTTAGTAAACACTTTAACTTTTAGTTTTCAGTTAAGGGGTACATTTTATTGAGAAGGTTTAGTGTTAGCAATTAGTAATAGGGCTGCCTGGTCATATAAGACGCATTGGAATGTGATATGGTTAGTCACACATGTGCCCTGCAGGTCTTTTACAATTAAAACATAATAAATGGTTGTACTTGCAGCATCAGAATGTAATACACTAACAAGGAAATAATGTTATCTGGTGACTGCTGTGCAACAATGCCAGCACAGTGATGGAAAAGGAACATGTCAAGAATACGTTTAATTGGTTTCTCCACGGGACATTTCAATTATATTATTAAGGAATTTAGGATTTAAATGTTATATAGCAACATAGAAAAACAAAAAGGCATACATTTGATAAACACCTTGCTCAAAATGAAACAATTGTACCTGTAGGCAGTAACACTCAATAAGCTATACATTGCAGTGCCATTCATTTGAATGACACCCATTTACAACCGCACTCTGGTATCTATCCTTTAGCCAACTCCACTGAACCACCCAAGGGTTAGGTCCTAGCTTGTACAACTTTCATATTAGATCATTAATATACCCCATATAACTACACCCATCATGTAAATGGGCTTTTAACATCTTTACTCCAGCCAATTTTTCTTATTTTTTTTTTTATTTTTTTAATAAAATGGGGTAGAGTGAAACATTCTACAGGTATATATTTGTCTGTGATCCCATTGGGGAGGTATGGTTTTCACAGACAAAGCAAGGGGCAGATGTTGTAATCATTACCCACGCTTTTAAAATGTGTTTTTATTTTGGTCCCTATTGGGCAGATTTCCCATTTTATTCCCTTCTTGATGTCTCATCTCAATTGAAGCACCCCAATCAATGATTATCTGTACAAGGTAAGTGTTCCAAGTAGATCAGTATGACTAGCTATTAGAACTATCAACTACTTTACAAAAATAATGATCGTTTGTATTTGGGTGGTTCCATCGGTCATATTGTTCTATACACAAAGAAGCTTCTCATTCAGATCATCCAATAAACGTGAAAACGTAGGCAAGGCTAGAAAAAGTTACAAATGTAAAAGCTTTGAGTACGGCTCCAAATATTTCTATGAAAATTATTAATTAATATGCCCCCCCCCCCCCCCCCGCAGCACTAAATTCCCACAATCATGTGAAAAAATAAGTACGTCCCATGGAAATTGTTGACTTTTTTTAAAACATATTTGAATAGGCATTAATTAGATCTTCATTCAAACTATATCTATTGATACAAGCAATACACTTAAACAAATGACTTAATCCATAAAGCCTTTACACAAAGATAAAGGTGACTTCATTATTCATATCTCACTGTAGTCAGCTAAAAAGAACTGTCAATTTCATTTTTTTGAAAGTATTATCCTTATTCTTTTAGCTTTTTGGCCCATGGTGTATTCATTTTTATAATCTGAAAAAGCAAGTACACACCTAAATTTAGCACCACTTCACATTTATGAAAATAGAATCAGGTGTGTCCAGAGGCGTAGCTTGAAGCTTGTGGGCCCCATAGCAAAAGTTGACCCGGGCCCCCCCATTACTACACACGACTTCCACCATGCGTGCAGATACATCCACCACACGCCAAGATACTCAAAGTGGCTTAAGAGTTTTGAGTTCCCAGAGTTCCTCTTTACATCAGGGGACAGGGATTACCACTGGAGAATCAGAGGACAGGGATCACCGCTTGAGAATTAGAAGACAGGCACCAATGGCAGGTCACTTGGCAGAGATCCTTTCCCATCCCAGCACTGTATACAGCTCCTCCCCCCACACTACACAGTGCTGAAATCACATTCCTTTACACACAGTCTGTCAGTCTTCACAGGGTGTATCTGGCTTTTATGTTGCCCTTCTGACCTGTTAAATTCTCTGGTCAGAACATCAGTGTAGTTGCAGTAGGCAGATACACCCTGTGCAGATCATGGCTAACTGGCTGTGTTGTAAAGGAATGTGATATAGCCCTGCAGAGAAGAGACAGTATAGAGTGCTGTAATGGGAAAGAAGCTCAGCAGCCGGGCATAGTATCCAGGGCAGAGGGGCTGGTCAGGGGTCTTGGGGTGGGGGTGCAACTTAGATCTGGGAGGGCAAAGCCATGTGACACAAAATCTGGAGCATGCAGCCCTTCAGGGGCCCCTGAGGAGGTGTTAAGGGGTTTGTTTTAGCCATTTCTGAAGGTTGCTCTGTCAGTGTTGTCAGGTGTTGGGGGAAGGTCATCTGGATTCGACGCATGCGTGGAAGCATTTTACTTCCTGATTTGGTGACTTTGTGGCGTCAACGTCATCGCGCTGTCTGTCCGTGGAGATTTTGGTCTGATGGTGTGTACACACATCAGACCAAAATATCCCAGGAGACATGTCCGATGAAAACGGTCCATCGGACCGTTTTCATCGGATATGTCTGCTCGTGTGTACGCGGCCTAAGAGGACATGAGGACATCTCCGGGTGGGGGGTACAGAGAATCCCAGCTGATGACTAGGAGACACTGAGTAGTGTCTTACCTCATCAATGACATCGGCCCCTTTGTGGCTATAGGACGGCACTCTCTTCCTCTTGCCTCATTAAGCACGGTTACCATTGTGAGGAGAGGAGGGGAGGGGGATGTGAATTGTGAACTTTTTACACAGGCTGTGCATGTGTCCAAGCTAGTGCACGAGATATGTAAATAACCTGTCACTCCAAGCATGGGGGCGGAAAGGACTTTTTATTTAAACAGGTTTTTCTCTGCAAGTCTTTTTATTTTCACTGAACAATAAAAGAGGATTGCTCAGAGATTGATTAACTCTGTGTGGCAAGACTGGGCACAGAGTATAGGAAATGTTATTCTCTATATTGTGACATAAAAAAAAACTGGGGGGGTTACACCCACTTTAATCTTCCAATATTTGTGCTTTTATTACTGTTGTTATTTTTGTTTTCATGCTGTGATGCCGATGACAGCATCTGTTAAATGGTGGGGGGGGGGGGGGGGGGGTAGGTAGGCAGGTGGAGTCTACTTTTACCACTGTAGGTGGCGTTCGTCCGCAGCGGCATTTTGCAGTTGGAGCACCATAGAAAAGGGTTTCTGTCTTTGCTTTTGATGACCAAACAGAACATCCAAGGATATAAAGTAAAGCAAGTATGCTCTCCTAGGGAGGTAGTTACGTGAACCTGTTGCTTTGACTTGCATCGGCAAAACTTAGATTCACTTTAAAAGTTAATCTTAAACATTAATCAGTTTTCATGTTTCATATTTCAGCCACAAAATTAATTTTCTTTCATTTTTTCATATGACCGTTTTGCTCTTTAACACTTACACCTGCAGTTTCTACAACACCGTTACATGCTTTTTTTATGGGTTATAAATGTATTTTTACTTGAGCATTAAAAAGAAAAAAAAATCCTCAGCGTTTCTATTTTAGACTGGGCCCAGTGATTAAACCGTCTTATCTAAATATACACTGTGTAGCGTATGAATAAGCGGCAAGCACAGCTGGATAGTAAAGCATTCCATTTTAGATGGTGGATGATATTTTTTTCCTGCCAGGCTGCAGGAGGGTGTCAGGTGCATTGTGGAATAGATAGATAGCTCCATGCAGTATAATTATAATTTTGGCATAGTGTTGGAGTATTTTTTTTTTCTAAAGCCTTTAAAAACAGATTGCACTGAAAACCAGGGACCTGCATTAAAAAAATGCTACAGAGCCAGATTGGAAAGCCCTTGCCATATGCAATTGTATATCTCCAAATTTGTAATTAATTAGTCTAATAATAGCGGTTACAATCATGCACACAATATCAGTTTTCCGAATTGCCTAATTGTATTTTAAGTCATTCACATCTTATGAATTTATAATAGATTGTAATGATGTTTAAATTATTATGTTATTATTTGGTAACATAATGAAGATCATAGTTGTATTATATGGTAATATAGGCTTGAAGAACAGCTAAGCACCATTGTATCTCAAACGCCATTGTAATTGTAGAAAAGCAATGTTTAAAAAAAAAATGTATTCGTAATGTACTATAATCCTAATTGGCCTATATACATCCCAGAGCAATAATAATAAAAAATAAAATAAAACAATAATTATTATTGTCATTATTACTCCGACCTTTGCCGGGAGTAGGGATGAGCTTCGCGTTTGAAACGAACGTATGTTCGACTCGAACATCGTCCGTTCGATCGTTCGTCGAATTTCGAACAAAAACGATCATTCGCGACAAATTCGAGTGAAACGAAACGACCGTTTTTAAAACTTTTTCCCATTGATACTACTATCAATGGAAAAAAAAAGTTTTAAAAAACGGTCGTTTTTTTAGGAGTGCTGCTCCTGAAAAAAACGACCGCTTTTAAGACTTTTTCCACATGTTCCCTGGGGCAAGACCCGAGTTCTGAAAGACGTTTTCCAACAATAACTTGAAAATTGGTCTTTAAAATTATCGTTTTTGAATTCGAACATTCGAGTCGTATAGACTTCAATGGGGTTCTAAATGTGCGAATGATCGGACTGTTCGACGGTTCTGGTGCGAACCGAATGCGGGGGTGTTCGGCTCATCCCTAGCCGGGAGGAGGATCAGTGTTACAATAGCGAATATTCATTTGTTATTGTAACATACCTGGGTGGGCTCGGTTCGCAATCTCCGTGCCCCGAGCCCACCCAATTTTGAAACCTATTAGAGCCTCTGGCTATAATCAGGTGCTTAAAAAAAACACCCACCCCGCATTGGAATTCATGCATCCAGGTAGGGGGCAGCATCTGTGGACCCTCAATAAACGGGCCGCCCTGGTTTTGGGCATGCATACTAAAATGTAAGTATATCTAAAAACAATCTTTTTGTGGGGAAATCTTCAGAAGGGCTCATTTGTTACAGTACTAACTCTTCAAGAGGGCATTTCCCCTTATTTTTGGAGAGATTTCCTGTTGTGTTAATAGGACAGGAGGTAAATGAAGATCTCAATGATTACCTCCTAATCATTTTTTCCCTGCTGATTCGCAATTACTGTATTTATTGGCGTATAACACTCACTTTTTTTACCCTGAAAATATTGGGTAAACTGTGCCTGCGTGTAAAGCCCTGTACACACGATCGGTCCATCTGATGAGAACGGTCCGACGGACCATTTTCATCGGTTCACTGATGAAGCTGACTGATGGACTGATGTGCCTACACACCATCGGTTCATGAACCGATCATGTCAGAATGCGGTGACGTAAAACACAACGACGTGATGAAAAAGAAGTTGAATGCTTCCAAGCATGCGTCGACTTGATTATGAGCATGCGTGGATTTTTAACCGATGCTTGTGCGTACTAGCGATCGTTTTTGACCTATCGGTTAGCCGTCCATCGGTTCAATTTTAAAGCAAGCCATCTGTTTTTGGACTGAAGGATAACGGGCTGATGGGGCTTATAGACGATCGGTTTGGACTGAAGTTCGTTTTCATCAGTTTGAACCGATCGTGTGTACACGGCTTTATACGCAGGGGGCTGTGGAAAGTATTTTTCCTGAAACTTCCCTCTAAGGCCGCGTACACACAATCAGACCGGTCCGATGAAACTGGTCTGCAGACCAGTTTAATCGGACCAATTCGATGGTGTGTACGGCCTATCGGACCGCTGTCCGTCGGACCAAAGTTTTAAAACTTGCTTTCAAATCTGTCCGACGGACACCTGTCCGTCGGACAGATTTGATGGTTAGTACGCAAAAGCATCGAACCAAAAACCTGCGCATGCTCAGAATCAAGTCGACGCATGCTTGGAAGCATTGAACTGCGTTTTTTCAGCACGTCGTTGTGTTCTACGCCACCGCGTTCTGGTCTGATCGGATTTTTGGTCCAATGGTGTGTACGCACATCAGACCATCAGACCAGGTTCATCAGACCGGTCTGATCGTGTGTCCTTGGCCTTAAAGTTGGGGTGCGTGTTATACGCTGATAAATACGGTACTTGACACAGTAATCTCATTCCTTTATTGTGTGCACAGGATTTTGAGTATTCAGCTATACCACCAAAATGTACTTTATACTTGAAGCCCTTCAAACCAAACTTGTTGTGTTTGTTGTTTTGTGTGTTGTTATTTTGTTTGTTTTTTTGTATACTGAAAGTCTGAGAAAAAAAAAGCTATAAAAAACTTTATCTATATTTAAAATAATTCTGAAACTAGTCCACTGATCCAACTTTGTAATGCACACATTAACAAAACAATACAAAATAAAAACTGTATGTCAAATATACGTAACCAGACTAAAATCTTTTTTGTTTTTTTGCTGAAGGTTTCAGAGAAAGAAAGAAAATAACAGATGATAATAACAAATTATTATTCACAAACCATCTCTTAGCACACAGACCACGGTTCCATCATCCATTTACCTTCATATCATGCATAAAAGCAATCTTTCTGTAAAATGCATTCCAGGAAACATTTTAATTAATTCTGAAGATCCAATTTATCACTACGTTGGTTAAAGGTAATTAAATTACAATGTGAAAGGTATATCATGGGTAAATTTGGAAACTTTCTTGTATAAGTCAACTTAAAACTAATATGATTAATGAATTTTCCATCAGGCTGCAAGTGGATACGCAACATGTTAATATCAATGTAAAAGGAATTGTATGTGTGTGTAACTAGATAAATTGGCGCAAAAGCATGCTCTGCTAATAGAAAAGTACCTGGAAGAACCCAGTAAGAGAAAGGACCAGTCAGTAGTGAATGGAAATAGGCCAGGTTCGACTCGAACTCAAAGCTCATCCCTAATGGACAATGTAGTTAACTGCTTATTTGATGAGCAAAAGCAGGCTCAGCCTATCCATCTGGCCTGTCTCTAGCCTGGTCCTTATCTTTATTTCATAAACTGCATGGCCTGTTAATACCTCATGTAATGGAAACAAACATAGGCAGCCATGTGTGAAGTTTAGCCTTTGTCACACCCATGGCTCCCTTCATAGATACAGTGGAGAAACAACTGTAGATGTGAAAGAACAGGGAGTGTGTGTTGCAGGAATACTGGGTGAAACGTTAAACAGTTTTTACTCCTGCACAGCAAACCCATGTCTTTGACGCACTGCCAATTTAATCTTCTGCTCCAAGTCACTACTGCTGCCAAGCAGACCATAGCTAAAGCTTTTGTAATCCACTACCTTGTGTGTACATGTGGTAAAACACAGAACTACCCTAACAATGATTCATGATAAATAGGAAGCTGTTCTATTAGATAAAGTTTCTAAATTTTAAACCCTTGGGTAACCCAATTCCCACCTACTGGTTTTGATGAAACCTTACTACTCCCATGATATCTCCAGCTAACTTACCCCACCCTTGAGTCTGACACCACTTTTTTACCCTCCCATAGGTGGGTCCCTTTGCCCACATCCCATTTGCTCTTCCCCTTACACCTTATTTGACCCCTCCCCAGCATTTCCCCTTCTTTAGCTTCTTTCAACCCACCTAAGTGTCTGCCCCTTGTCCTCTCCACGTCTTTCTCGTCTCTATCCTTCCTATCTATTCTACCCTCATAGCCCCTATCCTGGCTTGAGCTCCTAGCTAGGCATTACTTTTAGTACACCCACTGCCCTTCCTGACCTACAGTCTCCCAACACTCTTGTGCTCTTTGGTATTGTCCTCTGTTGGGGTGCCAAACAGCTACCTCTGTTAATGGTTTTGGGCATGGTTTTGAGCCCTGTGTAAACTCTCCCCTCTTACCCCCCCCCCATTTTCTCCCTAACTGTTCATATGTTGTTTAAATCTAGAATTTCAGCCTATCTTTGTATAGCATATTTCCTATGTACTCTCTTTTGATCCGGTGTGGTCTATGCTTTAGCTCTTGTTACATTGTACTCACTATACATGCCTATATGTACCTCTTGTACCCATACCTGTACCTATGCACTGAAATATTTGTTGCTTTCAATAAAAATAAAAAAATAAAACTGTATTTAAACTTTTTCAGTCAATTTTGAGGAATTCCCCACTGTGTTTTTTACCTGTTCCCCTTCATACAGCATACCTATATATATATATATATATATATATATATATATATATATATATATATATATATATATATATATATATATATATATATATATATATATATATATATACTGTATATATTTAATATTTCTCATCTTTCTAGTTGTTTATTTGGGGCAGCATTATGCACAGGACTGCAAACATTCAGTTTATTGCATAACCTCTAATTCAATTTTGTAGGCACTTTGGTTAAAAAATATAAATGTTACATCTTTATTTTCACAATACATCAAAAAACATTCATCTGTTTTTTGTGTGTGAGTATTATTATTATTTTTTTATACATCCTTGTTTTATAAGAACAATAAAGGGTCAACATTGCATAATTACACTTTATATTTTGTAGTACATGCAGTTGTCATTGGCTGTCACAGAGGTGGTTCCTCGCAGTAAATTTCCAACCAGAATGAACTAACGCATTTTGAACACTCAATATACAGCATGTTCTTCCTCAGGGGTGTACCACATAAGTAGTCAGCTGTGTTTCTCTTGGTTCTGCTGTGTGGAGATTTGTCCTCCCCTCCGCTACGCCTTGTGTCCAGGTGAAATTTATGTGCCTTTAAGTATACACATGACTGCAAGCTATTCTAAGTAATTTCAGAGGGACAAAGTGGGGAAATTGTTTCCCTCACTACCATACAATGCAGTATTCATGCTTCAAGATCTTCAAAGTCTTAAAGATTGATATCCCCACCCCTCCACTCTGCAGCGATTCTGTGTCATTCATAAAATGGCTTCTTTGAATGGCAGATCTGGCAGGAAAGCTGCATAGTCAATCTCTCTTGATGAGAGCTCCCGCCCTTTAACTAGATTAACCCTAGCCACATGGGAAGGTGGAAGAAGCGTGCAGATTTGAGAAGGTCTTCTAAAAACCGTAATTTATGTCCCTTGTGCTGATATTTTTATTTGTGTTTGTTGGTGCACTTAGACAGACAGGGGGCGATTTACTTATACTGAAGAGTGCAACAACCGGTGCAGCTCTGCAGAGTTAAAGCTTAATTTAACAAGATGATTTTCAAGCTGATTGGCTACCATGCAGAGCTGACCAGATTTTGTCCTCTCCAGTTTTAGTACATCAACCCCACAATGTTGAAATATAGTTTACAACTAATAATGAGATCTCCCAGCACAGTACAGACAGGGTTAATTATGGTAAACTTTAACTTCACAGCCCCTTCCTTATCATTAGGAGGGTTGTGCTATGTGAATGGGAACATAAAAAAAAAAAAAGTAGGTGTTATCCAAATTTGGCTCTAAAAGTGGAAATATTCTTAAACTGCTTGCCGACCAGCTGTCGTCATTATACTGTGGCAGGTCGGCTCATTCCCACTGACCATTATAGCTGTACATTGTTCCCTTTAAGCAGGATAGCACAACCGGGGTGCCGATTCTCGTTGCCGCCGGCCACAAGCGATCGTGGTCATGAGAGGCAGAACAGGGACGTTTCCTACCATTTTCCCTTTATTGTTTCCTTATTTATTTTTTCCTGTTTCTACACCATACCATTTCTTTATTTTCATGTCCTTACCTTCTACTCCTTTTCCCCTTTTATTCCAGCATGAGATGGTGGACTCAGTAAATGACCACACTAGTAACTGTACTCTGTAAAATAAACCCTACAATGAACAGGTGTCCATATACATATATGTGCTTCTTCTTTGCATCCTCATGTTAAAGCCCCCAACCAAGAAGAACAGTGATCAGCAGAATAGTGACATCATCAAAACTCCTGAGATTATAAGTCAGAGGCAGCAGTGCCTTAGATCTCACACTGCTGATATACAGCTATGTGATTGTAGGGACAGCAATGCCTAGGCATACTCACATACCAGGAAGCGCACTGTTCATTATTAGGAGGATTTTAAGGCAAACTGTAAATTTTTCAGGGTGCTCTGGGGGGATAATTAACACCAATGAGTGCTCCCTCGCTATCAAGTTCCACTTCAAACTATCTGAAAGATTCTTATATATTTTTTTGATCTATGTGTTGAGCTTCTGGGTTTCCACTCTCCCTGTTAATTATATATATATATATATATATATATATATACATATATATATATATATATACACATATACACATAGATATATATACACACACACACAGATATATATATATATATATATATATATATATATATATATATATATATATATATATATATATATATATATATATATATATATATACATACATTTTACATTTTTTATTATTTAAAAAAATACAAGAGATGCAGGAACACAGAAATAAGATGAAAGTTAACAATAGCAACACTAATTTTTAAGGCAACACAAAGAACAATTTAATTGACATAAAGATATGCTTTACATAAGTTTATTTCATTACAATGTAAAAAGCAAAAGTCAACATATGTCTAAAAACATAAAATAATAGTCCACTAAAAATGTTTAACTCCATACTCTTACATTTCACTACGGCATTATAAAGCAACAATGGCAACAGACATGAAGTCCTCAATTCAAAGGCCATATGATGGCAAACTTAACAGGTTTTGCAATAAGTAGCTTCATCAGGAGTATAGCATAAAGAAATGATAAAATCTACAATCAATACTAAGGGCCAGATTTAGAAAGAGTTACAAGGCCGTATCAGAAGATACGCCGTCGTAACTCAGAATCTGCGCCGTCGTATCTTTAAGCGTATTCTCAAAGTGAGATACACTTAAATGTTGCTAAGATACGACCGGCGTAAGTCTCCAACGCCGTTGTGTACGCTGATTTACGCCTAGAATATGTAAATCAGCAAGATATGCCTATTCACAAATGTACGCCCGGCCGTCGCAGAAAAGATACGCCGTTTACGTAAGTCATTTTCAGGCGTAAAGATAAACCACCAAAAAGATGGCGCAGCCAATGTTAAGTATGGACGTCGGGACCGCGTCAAATTGTTCACGTTTTACGTCGTTTGCGTAACTCGTCCGTGAATGGGGCTGGACATAAATTACGTTTACGTCAAAACCAATGAGCCTTAGCGCCGTAATTTGGAGCATGCGCACTGGGATACGTCCACGGACGGCGCATGCGCCGTTAGTAAAAAACGTAATTTACGCGGGGTCACACTTAATTTATATAAAACATGCCTACATCAAACACATTTGAATTTGGCGGGCTTACGCCGGCCCATTTACGCTACGCCGTCTTAACTTAGCTTTGTGAATACAGCACTTGCCTCTCTAATTTACGGCGGCATAGAGCATCTCAGATACGCTACGCCCGCACAAAATTACGCCGCTCTACGTGAATCTACCCCTAACAATGTAAATAACCAAAAATATCATATCATATTAGGACCATTTAACATGTATGTTGCCATGTAAAGGGGCAGAAAACCTCAAATAATAATTTATTTATAGGTGGAGCCACCTGGCTCAACCGTTGAACCGCTGAGTCAAGCGGTGGCTTATTTTTCGCCTTGAATACACCAAGAACAAGATCCATTTGGCAATCTAACAATGTAAATACCCACAATATTGAGCAATATGTATATTATTGCATACTTCCTGCATCCACCACCAGATGTGGGAGAGAGTTCCACCTCCTTTTTGCCCTAACAGTGAAGAACCCCCTACGTAGTTTGAGGTTAAACCGCTTCTCCTCCAGTCTCATTGTGTGGCCACATTTCCTGTTACACTCCCTAGGACTGAATAGTTTACTTCCTATCCTGGGATCCCCATTGAGATATTTGTAAATCGCTATCATGTTCCCTCTCAAGCGTCTTTTCTCCAGCAAATATACATTAATGCCCTGTACACACGATCGGTTCATCCGATAAAACCGGGCTGATGGATTTTTTCATCAGATATCCGATGAAGCTGACTTTCACCAGTCTTGCCTACACATCATCAGTTAAAAAAATGATCGTGTCAGAACGCGGTGATGTAAAACACAATGACGTGCTGAGAAAAATGAAGTTCAATGCTTCCGAGCATGCGTCGACTTTTAACCAATGGATTTCTCCACAGACGATCCTTTTTTTTTCTATCGGTTTTTTAACCATCAGATCATTTAAAACAGGAAAAAAACGATGGGGCCCACCCACGATCGGTTTGTCTGATGAAAACAGTCCATCAGACGGTTTTCATCAGACGAACCGATCGTGTGTACGCAGCATTATTGTTTGCAGCCGTTCCTCGTAATTGAGGTCCTCCAGTCCCCTTATTAGTTTATTTGCCCTTCTTTGGACTCTCTCCAGCTCCAGCACATCCCTTCTGAGGGCTGGTGACCCGAACTGAATGGGAAACACTCCAGATTAGGTCTGACCAGAGTTTTATAAAGTGGCAGAATTATAGAGAGTAGCATTCCAAATGAGGCCCAACATGCCACCTTAGGTACCATGCCCCCTTCCCCAGTGCAGACCACTGGAGCAATGAAGTTCTTGGTGGTGCCCTAAAAATCGGTGTTACTTATGGTAACTTTCATCCTATTTCTGTATATTTTCGGATATGGCACCCTTCACCACCTTAGATGCTGGTGCACATAAACATGAGAAGGTAGACCCAATACTCTGAGTAGGACAGCAACAAAGTCAGGAATTACATCAGATAGCTCTCGTTCTTGGTGTATTCAAGACCAAAAAGAAGCCCCTGGCTGACTCGGCTAGGCTCCACCTATAAACAGATTATTATTTGTTTTTTTTTGCTCCTTTACGGGGCAACGCACCTGTTAAATGACCCTAATATGATAAAACCATGTAAAAATAAGTGCTATATTTAAAGAAAATGCACAGAAACATTAACAACATATATTATATTTGCCTTTGAAGATGCTTCCATTTGAAGATGCTTCCATGTTAACCACTTAAGGACCGCCTCCTGCAGATTTACGTTGGCAGAATGGCACGGCTGGGCACATCAACGTATATATACGTTGGTTTTAGTACCCAGCCGTGGGTCGCGGGCGCGTGCCCGCGGGCGCGCGCCCGCGACCCGGTCCGAAGCTCCAGGACCGGGACCGCGGGATTCGCGGACCCGATCGCCGCTGCAGTGCGGCGATCCGTCCCTGGAGCGGAAGAACGGGGAGAGCCGTGTGTACACACGGCTTCCCCGTGCTTCTCTGTGGCCGGAGCATCGATCGCGTCATCCCTGTAATAGGGGGACGCGATCGATGACGTCACACCTACAGCCACACCCCCCTACAGTAGTAAACACACACATTAGGTACACATTCCCTACAGCGCCACCTGTGGTTAACTCCCAAACTGCAACTATCATTTCCACAGTAAACAATGCAATTTAAATGCATTTTTTGCTGTGAAAATGACAATTGTCCCAAAAATGTGTAAAAATTGTCCGAAGTGTCCGCCATATTGTCGCAGTCACGAAAAAAATCGCTGATCGCCGCTATTAGTAGTAAAAAAAAAAATAATTAATAAAAATGCAATAAAACTATCCCTTATTTTGTAAACGCTATAAATTTTGCGAAAACCAACCGATAAACGCTTATTGCGATTTTTTTTTACCAAAAATATGTAGAAGAATACGTATCGGCCTAAACTGCGGAAAAAAAAATGTTTTTTTATATATTTTTGGGGGATATTTATTATAGCAAAAAGTAAAAAATATTGCATTTTTTTTTAAATTGTCGCTCTATTTTTGTTTATAGCGCAAAAAATAAAAACCGCAGAGGTGATCAAATACCACCAAAAGAAAGCTCTATTTGTGGGAAAAAAAGGACGCAAATTTTGTTTGGGAGCCACGTCGCACGACCGCGCAATTGTCTGTTAAAGCGACGCAGTGCCGAATCGCAAAAACCCCTTGGGTCATTTGCCAGCGTATTGGTCCGGGTCTTAAGTGGTTAATAGATATTTCTGCCTGAAATATAAGCCGGGTCTACATAACCTCCTGTACTTCATGTTGTCCAATAGAGTTTTCTTAGCTGTACATTAATTATACATTCTACCTGTAAAAGGCATGTCATCTTTATTCTTAATTCCATTTCTTATCTCCAGAATAGCAATTTCCGAATATACTCGCACTGTCAGTAGTCTCATAACAAACAGTTATAGAAAGTGAAGTTCAAAAGCTAAAGTATTTGATTAAATGGAAAATGAATCTCTGCTATAATTGAAGCTTAAAAACACTTGTCAGTATGAATGTATGTCAGGCAATTTTTTCCGCCGTGTTAAAAATCCGCTTCGTCTCCAAGGTACTCGCGGACTGGCAGAGAAGGGTTTGGCACTTCTAATGTAGTCAGATCTCCATTTGCTTTGCATGTTTTTGCTGTCACTGTTCAATAAACCCACTTAAGTCAGAAATAAATAGGTGTAATAAAACAAATATCCCCCTGATACAGTAGCGAGGATGCTAATATATTGGAGCAAAGAGTAATTCTGTTTGGAAGTTTTCTGGTTTGGGTTTGTGAAATAATTGTTGTGTCTAAAACGTTTCGCTAATTTATTTCAAATGCATGTAAAGCTAAACCTTTTTTTCCTGGTTTTGAATAAAGTGGGAAGTATAAGAACCAGGGCCGGCGCTAGCGCAAGGCAAGTTTGGCGCTTGCCTTACGGCGCCAGCGCAACCCAAAGGAACAGGGCAGAAAAATCAGTCCCGGCCGAGTGCGCCATGCGGTGTGCAGTTCATCCAGGCGCCACAGAGGTGGTGCCGCTCAAGCGTCAGAGTGCACCTCTCCCTCCTCCTCTCCATCCTCCTCTCCTTGTCTGAGGCCGCGCTCCCCACCGCTGCAGTGTTTCCTAGTCCTCCCTCCTGTGATCCCTCCTGTGATCTATCCACGATCTTCATCTTCGGCGCAGCTGCACACTGTCCTCTCCAGGGTTTGGGGGGGCTCTGTACTAAATGTGGGGGGCTCTGTACTAATTGTGGGGGGAGTGGCTTGTGGGGGGCTCTGTACTAATTCTGGGGGTTGGCTTGTGGGGGGCTCTGTACTAATTGTGGGGGGAGTGGCTTGTGGGGGGGGCTCTGTACTAATTGTGGGGGATGGCTTGTGGGGGGGCTCTGTACTAATTGTGGGGGATGGCTTGTGGGGGGGCTCTGTACTAATTGTGGGGGATGGCTTGTGGGGGGGCTCTGTACTAATTGTGGGGGATGGCTTGTGGTGAGGGGTCTGTAAAAATGGAGGGGGTGGTTTGTCCGGGGGTCGGTACTAATGGATGGGGGGTCTCTACTAATGGGGGATGGTTTATGGGGGGGTCTGTATCTTCCCCTTTGCACCTTCGCCTTAGTTGGAAAAAATCTTTGCACCGGCCCTGATAAGAACTCATGTCAGCCTTTTATTCTTTTGGGGCTCATGCACACTGCAGCTCAAAAAAAAAGCTGCTTTTACAGGCATTTGAGCTTTCATTTGAGCTTGAAGAAGCTTTTACTTTTTTGGGGCTCTTTTGCCCATTTCTATTGAGCTTCTTTGAGTTCCTTCTTTCAACTTTTTTGAGCATAAGCGTATTTTTTTTTTTTTACAAACCCTACCCCTAACCACTTCCCGTCCGGTCAATAGACAATTGACGTCTGGGAAGTGGTTCTGAAATCCTGACTGGACGTCTGTTGACGTCCAGCAGAATAACATGCCGGCGCGTGCCCGTGGGGGCGCAGCGCGGCGATCGGTGGTGTGGGTTTCAGTGTGACACCCTGCATCTCCGATCTCAGTAAAGAGCCTCCGGCGGAGACTCTTTGCAAATGTGATCAGCTGTGTCCAATCACGGCTGATCACGATATAAACGTGAAGAGCCGTTGATCGGCTCTTCCTCACTCGCGTTTGAGTGCCACCTCATTGGTGCCACCTCATCAGTGCCCATTGGTGCCGCCTTATCAGTGCCCGTCAGTGCAGCCGCCATATCAGTGCCTGTCATTGAAATAGAAAATGTAATTATTTACAAAAAAAATAACAGAAACAAAGAAAACCTTTTTTTTTTCCAAATTTTCTATCTTTTTTTTTTTTTTGCACAAAAAATAAAAAACGCAGAGGTGATCAAATACTACCAAAAGAAAGCTCTATTTGTGGGAACAAAATTGTTTGGGTACAGAGTAGCATGGTAAAGAAAAGTATACTGCTCTGAAAAACTATTAATCCCTGTTGCTTCCGTTCCAACGAACCATTTAAGCATCACACAATGTGAAACATGTCACCTTTTTTTCCTTGTCCACTTCTTCCTTTTTGACTGCATGAATTTTGGTTGTTTTTCCAATTGAATTTTTGTTTTTTATGTTCTGAATAAAGACATCGTTTTTTGAGGATTGCGGCGGTCCAGGATTTTTCTTTCATCCCATACAAAGTAGCATGACCGCACAATTGTCATTCAAATTGCGACAGCGCTGAAAGCTGAAAAATGGTCTGGGCAGGAAGGTGTGTAAGTGCCCGGTATTGGAAGTGGCTAACTAATTTTTCCTACTTTGTTGGCCTCTTGCACACTGCAGCTCAGTACGGCTTTTTTTTTTTTGTCTTTTCTACTTAGCTAAAATACCACCTAATAATTCTAATGCGCCTATGCACACAGACGCTTAAACAACCGTTGTGCATTCTCCAATTAGGCCTCTTGCACACGATACTCCCGTTTTTTTTTGTTTTTATTTATGTATTTGCGTGTATTTTCAACTGTGTGCATAGGGCTGTATTTTAGCTCAGTAAAAAAAATACTGTATATACTCGAGTATAAGTCAATTTTTTCAGCCCTATTTTTAGGGTGAATATTCCCCCCTCGGCTTATACTCGAGTCATGTTTTAACTTACCTGTCTCCAGTGTGTTCCGGCAGTCAATCCTCTAGAGCAGGCGTCTCCATATTGCGGCGCACAGCTAACATCACTCCCGCTGTATCCCAGTGTGTCCCGCTGTAAATTTCTCCAGCTCGCCGTGTCTTTCTCCCTCTGACAAAGCCACCACCGTAACTCCTGCCCATACCGTGATGTCCTGCACTAGGATTGGTTACTGGGATTGGCATGTCCCAGCAGCATGTTTCTTACATACTCCTGCAGCAGGTAGGAGTCGGGAGATAAAACAGATCAAGTGACTGAAGCAAGGAATAATGTACTGTATTGTACTGTACACTAATATTAATGTGGACACTGGGGACACTGTGATTGGACACTGGGGACGCTGTGATTGGACACTGATGGGGACACACTGATAAAAGACAGATGGGGGCACATTGATAAAAGACTGATGGGGACACTCTCTGGTTTTTCTACACATGTTGCGCACCATTGTGCACATTTGACTTAGGCCCCGTACACACTATCAAATCTATTTGTTCAAATCGGTCGGACCGACCGATTTAAACAAATCTGTCTGCTCGGATTTTGGTTTGCTCGCGTGTACACACGAGCAAACCAAAATCCCCGCCAGCAGACAGCGCGCTGACGTGTCGGTGATGTGGCGGTGACGTTGACGCCGCCACGTCACCGCACCAGGAAGTAAAACACTTCCGCGCATGCGTCGAAACCATTTGGCGCGTGTGCGAGAAGACATGTCTGCTGGTTAGCGTACTAACCAGCAGACATGTCGGGCGGACGGGTTCCCAGCCGACAGATTGGTAAGCATGCTTTCCAATCTGTCGGCTGGCCAAATCCGTCTGCTCGCCCGTACACAAGATCGAATCTGTCTGCTGGGACGGTCTGGCAGACCGTTTCCAGCAGACAGATTTGGTCGCGTGTACGCGGCCTAAAAGGATCACTAAAGGAATTTTTTTAGCTAAATAGCTTCCTTTACCTTACTGCAGTACTGCCCTGGATTTGTTTGTTTTTGTTCTGTGTGTCTATTTCTACTTCACAGAAACATGAAGCCAGTTCAAAAGTAAAACTAACCTGCAGGCACATTATATGATTGATTTTTTATCTATTTTTAATCATTTTGAAAAGGAATCAGTTAACTTTTATGTCTCTATACCCTGTAAACAGTGATTGACGCCCCATGCACGCAAAAGAACACAAATGTGTGCAAATGCTCATTTACATATTTCGCAGAAAGCGTATGCGAGAATACGCTTGTGCACATTTTTTGTGCAAATGCGTGGACGTGCACAAGAATGCATGAACGTGTATACACGAAAATGCGCGCTAATACAGGCAAATACATACCAAGAAAAGTCTGGAAAAGTAGATGCTCAAACAGGAGTATCGTGTGCAAGAGACCTTTGTGTGCTTTCTTGCTTCTTTGAGCTTTTTCATGCTCTTTCGCGCTTTTCACGTGTTTTTGGGCATCTTTTCTGCTCGAAAGCACTTCTCAAAAACATAAGTTTGGTGGAGTTTTTTTTCTGCCTGTCAGAGCATATGCATGAAAAAGCCATAGTGTGCATGGACATGGAGGGGAGTTTCCAGGCAGAAAAAATGAGAGCTCGAAAAAGCTCAAAAGCCTGTCAAAGCCGCTTCTTTGAGCTTCATTGAGCTGCAGTGTGCATGAGCCCTTAAGTGTCCCCAATGAGACGTTTCACCCGCAGTATTTGTCCTGGTTATCATTGACATCCAGAGATTAAGTGATGGAAAATTTTACAGTTGTTGCCGGAACAGGAAGTGTGGGGGAATCCTCCAACAGGGACATCGGGTCTGATTACAATTATCTTAAAGCGTATTTTCACTTTTGCAGTCAATTAAAATAAAATAAAAAACACCATATGTTTGTTATGTATTCCTGTTCACACAGCATGCTAAAATATATATATATATATATATATATATATATATATATATATATATATACAGGTCATTCTCAAAAAATTAGCATATTGTGATAAAGTTCATTATTTTCTGTAATGTACTGATAAACATTAGACTTTCATATATTTTAGATTCATTACACACAACTGAAGTAGTTCAAGCCTTTTTTTTGTTTTAATATTGATGATTTTGGCATACAGCTCATGAAAACCCAAAATTCCTATCTCAAAAAATTAGCATATCATGAAATGGTTCTCTAAACGAGCTCTTAACCTAATCATCTGAATCAACTAATTAACTCTAAACACCTGCAAAAGATTCCTGAGGCTTTTAAAAACTCCCAGCCTGGTTCATTACTCCAAACCGCAATCATGGGTAAGACTGCCGACCTGACTGCTGTCCAGAAGGCCATCATTGACACCCTCAAGCAAGAGGGCAAGACACAGAAAGAAATTTCTGAACGAATAGGCTGTTCCCAGAGTGCTGTATCAAGGCACCTCAGTGGGAAGTCTGTGGGAAGGAAAAAGTGTGGCAGAAAACGCTGCACAACAAGAAGAGGTGACCGGACCCTGAGGAAGATTGTGGAGAAGGACCGATTCCTGACCTTGGGGGACCTGCGGAAGCAGTGGACTGAGTCTGGAGTAGAAACATCCAGAGCCGCCGTGTACAGGCGTGTGCAGGAAATGGGCTACAGATGCCGCATTCCCCAGGTCAAGCCACTTTTGAACCAGAAACAGCGGCAGAAGCGCCTGACCTGGGCTACAGAGAAGCAACACTGGACTGTTGCTCAGTGGTCCAAAGTACTTTTTTCGAATGAAAGCAAATTTTGAATGTGATTCGGTAATCAAGGTGCCAGAGTCTGGAGGAAGACTGGGGAGAGGGAAATGCCAAAATGCCTGAAGTCCAGTGCCAAGTACCCACAGTCAGTGATGGTCTGGGGTGCCATGTCAGCTGCTGGTGTTGGTCCACTGTGTTTTATCAAGGGCAGGGTGAATGCAGCTAGCTATCAGGAGATTTTGGAGCACTTCATGCTTCCATCTGCTAAAAAGCTTTATGGAGATGAAGATTTCATTTTTCAGCACGACCTGGCACCTGCTCACAGTGCCAAAACCACTGGTAAATGGTTTACTGACCATGGTATTACTGTGCTCAATTGGCCTGCCAACTCTCCTGACCTGAACCCCATAGAGAATCTGTGGGATATTGGGAAGAGAAAGTTGAGAGACGCACGACCCAACACTCTGGATGAGCTTAAGGCCGCTACTGAAGCATCCTGGGCCTCCATAACACCTCAGCCGTGCCACAGGCTGATTGCCTCCATGCCACGCCGCATTGAAGCAGTCATTTCTGCAAAAGGATTCCCGACCAAGTATTGAGTGCATAACTGAACATAATTATTTGAAGGTTGACTTTTTTTTTTTATTAAAAACACTTTTTTTTTATTGGTCGGGTGAAATATGCTAATTTTTTGAGATAGGAATTTTGGGTTTTCATGAGCTGTATGCCAAAATCATCAATATTAAAACAAAAAAAAGGCTTGAACTACTTCAGTTGTGTGTAATGAATCTAAAATATATGAAAGTCTAATGTTTATCAGTACATTACAGAAAATAATGAACTTTATCACAATATGCTAATTTTTTGAGAATGACCTGTATATATATCTTATCTTAGATCAGTGGTTCTCAACCCGTGGGTAGCAATCCCCTGGGGGGTCGATTGCTGATTTGCCAGGGTGTTGCGAACACTGTTCCAATCCAGACAGACCAGACTCTGTACACATAGTAATGTTGGGTCCGTCTTGGCCAGCGAGACGTCACTTTCAGCAGAGAGACCATCTTATAAGACTTATATAGGATATAAGCTTAGTTTACTGGTAAAAATAAGTGAAAAATTCAAGACTTTGGTGGGTGTAAAAAGATGTCCGCTTGCCGACTTCTAACTGTAGCCCTAGTAACTGGTAAGTCAGAGAAAAATTCATAAAAACATATGATATACTGTGTGTCACCGGCCCAATCACTCAATAGATTGTTAATAAATAAGTCCAACATGACCTGATGATAAAAGAATTATACAGTATAAACGTCCCAGTTGATTCCTCAAAAGTGGTTATTCCATGCCAGTGCTAAATATACAAAATGTATAGCACCAGACTTCCGGTTCCGGCGCCGCATGGAGTAGCAGCTCCTCTCCTCGGCTCCCGCAGCGCGACCTAAATCGGCCTATAAAGCCAGCCTGAGACGCCCAGCAGACCACCCTCCACCTCCGGATCACCCCCCGGACTCCATGGACCGCTTCGTGGAAAAATCGGGTGCGCGCACCCAAACAGCCCAGGCGGGCGCCGACGGCTTCCCCGCAAATCGAGGCCCCGGTCTCGGCCTACGAGGCGGCGCGGCACACGGAGATGGAGGTAAGCGGCAATCTATCCCCGTCTCCTGCACCACACACCCCAGGGACACCTCCAGGAGGGGACAACACCACAGAGCGCATAGCCCAAGCAGTGGCTGCTCTTTTGTCCCCCATGATTACCGCGTCAGTAGAAAAAGCGGTGAATGCAGGGATGGCGCAGATCCATAAGCAGATCAAAGAGCACGGCACCAGGCTTAACGATTTGGAACACCGCCTATCAAATGCTGAAGATGAACTTTACCAGGCCCAGGCTACGGAACATGCTCAGGATAAAACTAACCAATATATACTTCAAAAACTAGATGATTTAGAAAACAGATCTAGAAGAAGTAACCTACGTTTTGTAGGGGTCCCTGAATCGTTGCAGACGGCCGCCCTCGCAGACTTCTGCGCGCAACGAATACCCGAGGCCCTGGGCCTCCCGGGCCCCTGTGCAGTGGAAAGGGCCCACCGCATGGGAGCATTTAACTCTGACCGCAAAACACCTCGACCTATCATTGCTAAATACCTGAATTACGCTGACAAATCCCTTATACTACAAAAATTCAGACAGGCCAGACAGATCCAGATTGATGGACTAAAGATCCTGATTTTTGCTGACTATTCCATGGAGGTTTCTAAAAAGAGGAAGGCATTCCAGCAGGTGTGCACCGAACTTTTTCATCAGCAAGTGAAATTCACTTTGGCTTTCCCGGCCATACTCCGCCTCAGAGCCCCCAATGGTGAACAACTCTCATTTCATGACCCTGCAGAGGCCGAAGCCTTCCTACGCTCCCACCATCAGGGCCGGCAGTCCCAGACCCCGTCGAAAGCCCCCCCACTTAACCGTCCTCAGGATCAGAGAAGCCGCGCAAAGACTCACCTAAGCGCTTCAGGCCTACAATCCCAGACCCCTCCCGGATCACCCTAAACCTGACCTGAGCCAGCTTCTATAATCTACTGGCCTTACCTTGCCATCCATCTGGCTTAGAGGGATTAGCTCAGTTGCTCTCTTTCTCTTCCTTGGCCAGAATCATGCTCATGCATGGCCTGCTCGGGGGGAACGCATCGACCCCCCCCTCTCCATCTATATTGGAAGTGACTCCCTACAATCGTCCAGTGGTAATATACCCTTATACTTACTGACTGCCCTGTTTGAAATCTCTGCTCAACTGTTCCTGGTTACTTATCTCGTTATTGTTCTCATTGCAACTCAGCTAGAATGTTTTTGTTCTTTTTTGCGTTTATACTGTTTATACTTTGTATTATTACAACTGCCGTTGTAAGTGTTCTTTTTATGCAGCCTTCCCCCGGCATCACTGCGCGCCTTGCATATGCTCTCCCTTGTACCGACTCCTCCTAGCCGCATGAATCCGTACACCCAATCACGGGCTCTCAGAAGTCATGCTGGCTGTGTCGTGACATGGGAGCTGGCTCTCGCTGTGATCCCATGCGGAAAAAAGTGAAGCTCTCACATTTTTTGTTAGGTTTAATGTTTATGTTCCCTTTTTCTCCCTCCCCCCTCACCTCCCCCGTTCCTCCCCTTATCTTAGGCACTCATGTCCACGTATGCCCCTTGACACCAAGCCTATGTGGCGCAACCATTACCTCCCCCCTCGATCGGGTAACCCTCCCACAAACCGCTCCTATCCGCGACAACATTTATGTAATGTCTTCTCAGACCCCCTCCTCCACTGACTACATAACATGAAAATAGTTTCCTGGAATGTAAAGGGACTTAGATCCCCCAATAAGAGGATGAAGGTCCTACGTCACCTCAAAAGACTTAAAACTGACATAGCACTCCTGCAGGAAACCCATCTGACCACTTCTGATTTTCACCGCATGCAGAAACTATGGGTAGGCACGGTCATGGGTTCGGACGCCGTTGCCCGTAAGGCAGGAGTCCTCCTGCTAGTTCATAAGAATTTACCATGCACGGTTATTGCAGTAAAATCTGACACCAGCGGACGACTTTTGACCGCCCATGTAAAAATAGGGACTAAGGAATTACTGATCTCCAATGTTTATGCCCCTAATAGCCCTGGTAAAATCTTCTACAGTACACTGACTACATGGCTACTACAAAACGCCCACCTCCCCCATCTAGTAGGAGGTGACTTCAATGACGTTTATGAACCAGATAGATGACAGATCCTCCCCTAAACACACCGGGCCACGACTTGCTTCACCCACCCCGACGCTTTTTGCGTCCACTATGGACTCCTTACACCTCCGAGACTTGTGGCGCTTACAACATCCCGCAGACAGGGAATTCACTTTCTATTCCAACCCCCATTCCGTTCTATCCAGGATCGACTACTTTTTCGGATCCGACGATCTGATCCCCTTGCTTTCAAACGCAGATATACTAGACATAGCCATCTCGGACCATGCTCCGATCTTACTTAACGTAGACAACCTCGACCTGCCCCCTCACCCCAGAATTTGGCGTTTCCCCTCATACCTTCACAATCAATCCGACTTCCAACATTCCATGGAGAAGGCATGGTTGGAGTACTCCTCAGCTAATGCCTCTCACTCTGACAATCCCAACCTCTTCTGGGACGCTGGTAAGGCGTTTCTCAGGGGTCAAATTATTTCCTATGCCTCCTCTTTCAGACGCAACACTCTGTCAAACTACAAATTGGCCAGTTCTAGACTACACCAGGCCCAGAGGGCATTATACTCCACCGGATCCCCTAGCGACAGAGAGGAGTGGTTAGCAGCAAAGAGCTCTTTCGACACTTGGGCAGACACCCTAGAACTGACTAAGAAAGCAAATTTGGACGCTACCCTACACAGGTTCGGAAATAAATCAGGCAAACTACTCTCTAGATTATGCAAAGGTTCCTTCCGTCCCACCCACATCACGTCCCTTAGAGATTCCAAAGGTAACGTAAACACCACACCATCAACGATAAATAAGGCTATGCTTCAGTATTACTCGTCCCTTTATGCCCCTGACCCAATTGATACACAGACAGCTCAGGCCTTTTTGGACAACTTGAACATCCCTAAAGTCTCCCCCTCCCAACTAGAGGCCCTTAACGCTCCCATAACCCTTTCTGAGATATCTGACACCATCCGCAAGCTCACCCCCTCCAAGGCCCCTGGCCCTGACGGCTTCACCGGGGAGTTCTACAGGACCCTCCAGACTCTGGTGGAGCCTACCCTTCACAAGGTATATATGGGCATATGGTCCGGCGGCCCCTATCTGCCGTCAGGCCGTCAGGCCACCATCAAGCTGCTGTCTAAGAAGGGCAAGGACCCCCTAGAGCCAGGATCTTATAGGCCCATCTCCCTACTTAATCTGGATGTCAAAATCCTGTCTAAAATTGTAGCCAATCGACTCTCTGACATCATTCCCTCTCTGATCCACCCTGCACAATCAGGCTTTGTGAAGGGTAGAACAGCCACCCTTAACATACGAAAAGTTATGCTGGCACTGGAATACGCCAAACAACATCCAAATGGCGACTTTGCCATCATAACGTTAGATGCGGAGAAAGCATTTGATAATGTCAGTTTTGACTGGCTTGCTCTGACTATGTCAAAAATGGGATTCTCTGGCCCTTTCTGTCATCTCATAAATTCCATGTATTCCTCCCCCACGGCGAAATTGGTGGCCGCGGGTCTACTCTCAGAAGAATTTCACCTACACAAAGGCACCCGTCAAGGCTGCCCTCTGTCACCACTCTTATTTAACATTGCCCTAGAACCCTTATCCAGACACCTCATTCAGATAGCACCCCTACACGGTATCCCGATTGGCGACTCCGACCTTCGCTCTTCCCTCTTCGCGGACGACGTCCTTATTTTCTCGGCCGACCCCTCCTCCGATATGTCCACCATCAAACGAGTATTTGACACTTTCCGAACCTGCTCGGGCCTACGCATAAATTATGGCAAGAGTGAAATACTCCCCTTGGGAACTGGGCCCACCCCCTCTTGGTCCCATAGTTCAATCTTCTCGGTTGCCAAGTCCCATATTACCTACCTGGGTATCTCAATAGGAAAAACGCCCTCCTCCCTGTATTGCCTGAACTACCCCCCTCTGCTAGCAAAAATTTCTCAAGAACTGGTAAACTGGATGGATTTGCCCCTCTCGCTTCTGGGTAGATGTCACCTTGTAAAAATGGTCAGCTTTGCCCGACTACTGTACCCGATGCAGACTATACCTCTGCTCCTTCGCCACAAAGATATCAAACAATTCGATTCAGCTGTTTCGAAATTTATATGGCGGGGTAAGAGGCCCCGCATTGCTTTAAAGAAGCTCTTTCTTCCCAGACGCGAGGGGGGTGTTAGTCTCCCAAATGTAAGAACCTATAATTTAGCTTGTTTAATGAGGATCGGCCTAGATTGGATCACGCAATCTTCACGATATTCCAATTACCCCCTGGAATCTGCCATGGCTCATCCCTTCTCCCTCGTAGCTCTTCTTCACAGCAAATGGAAAGCGGTCCCGGCATCATACCAACACAACCTACTACTAAGGGACACTGCTGTTGCCTGGAGAGAAATCAGGAAAATTCTTCGGCTGCCCCAATATGTTTCTCGCCATGTACCAATCCAAGGTAACCCGAACTTCCCCCCTGGCATGGAACACAAGCCCTTCAAGATCTGGCAAGATAAAGGTCTCACTAAGTTTTCATCCCTCTGTGACACTTCAACCGGTCGCCCCCTAACCTTTGAGGCGGTCGCCGCCGCTTTCTCGCTCCCTCCTTCCCATATATTCCATTTCTGGCAATGCACCCACTATCTGAAAACTACCTGCTCGGAGGCCGCAAAACGTTTCTCCTTCAACTTCTCCGACCAGCTTCTCGCAGACGACACATACAGAATTTCAACCATTTACAAACCCCTTCTCCTTATAACCACTCCTCCCCTACATTCTTCATCCGCAGCTAATTGGAGTAAAGACTTCCCTGTTGATAATTTAGTTGACAAGCTACTTCAAGGCCTCAACAAAGTCCAACGTCTAACACCAAATGAAATCTGGAGAGAAACCCAACTTAAAATCGTCCACCGGGCCCACATGCCCTTTCTCTACTCCACGACGGAGCGTGCTACCACTCACTGCCCCCTGTGTCACCTTCAGAAACCTTCCCTAACTCACCGTTTTTGGTCATGCTCGTTTATATCCTCCTTTTGGGACAAGGTGCTGGCCTACATCTTCAACATCACCTTACTAAACCTACCCAAAGACCCCCTGCTCCTTATTTTTGGTTACTGGGACCCCCTTCTACTACAATGGTCCCGATCGGCCCACCCGGCACCTGCAATTGCCAATAAAGACTGGCCTTTGATATGTCTACTTGTCGCACGGAGAGCTATCCTGAAAAACTGGACGTCTACTCTCCCCCCCACGGCGACTCAAGTGCAACATGAGCTCCTCCTGCTTCTCTACAAGGAACGTGCAACCGTCGACTTCAACCACGAAGCCTCAAAATCCCGTTTCTTGTCAACATGGGGCCCCTTCATGACAGCTTCACTATCTACGGAGGAATGCTCCAAGTTTGAACACTACACTTTCTCCTACTTCAAATCTCCACCACCATCCGTACCTAGGAGGAACAGCTCCCCTTGATGTTAACTACTTGAGCTGCCACAGCACCTCCCCCCAGAGTGCCACCCCCCCCCCTCCCTCTCCCCCCCCCCCCCCTGTGATTGTCTACTGTAATTCGTTTATATGCATCTTTCGCTTCTACAATATTCTCTGGTCCCCACCAATGTTTAAAATCCATCCAGTTCCACCTATTTCAATGTAAAGTTTTAGCGATATGTTTTCTCTGTTTCATGTGGATTCTCCCTTACGCATACACACCTAGTGGGTCCTAGCTCAGCTCTTTGTTTTGTAACCGGTATGTACATTCACCTACCCCCCCCTCATACCCGTGCTGGGTATACCCACTGTCAATGTACCCTCCTTGGGAATGTATTTCCAATTGTCTCCATGACCTGTTTACAGTACCTTCTGTACGATGTATGTACTCTATTTGCAGCAAGTTTGATGCGCCTACCAGTGTTCCGTCTCCAACTTTGTTATTGCTATTCCCTGTTCCCTTTTCTTTCTGTGTATGCCTCTTAAACTCAATAAAAATTTATTTAAAAAAAAAAAAAAAAAATGTATAGCACCAAAACATTTGTGATGCACCACCGCCTTCTACTGAATTGTGCACTCACCCCAGAATACGGTATAATAAGAGACTGGTAATTTGTACTGGTTACTCCAAAGATGCCTCAGCAGGTCCAGCGGTATGTATTGTCCACCCATATAAGATAAAGGAGCCATCATTGCACAATAATCCAGAAAAGATAATTTATTTAGCTTAAGACATGAACAGATATACACTCACATCATGGGGTGTTAGACCGCCACTAAGTCTATCAAGCAATCCGTCATACAGTTTGTATACACCGCTCCGTGCTTGGAAGCCGGCGTGTGTTCCAAGACTCATTTTTGGTGCGGGCCAGGGGCCGGATGTGATGTTGGCATCACTCTACTAGCCTTCCCTTAGCATGTTTGCATGCAATATACATCACCAGGAAGCATTGAGGCTAGTGGAGCAAGGGTGACGTCACATCCGGCTCCTCATTTTTCCCACTGTATATATATATATATATATATATATATATATATATATATATCTTTGAATTTTTTTGTGTTTTGTTGCCTCACAACCGTGAATTAACATGGATTGTTTGAGGATTTGAATCATTTACCATATTTATCAACGTATAACACGCACAGGCATATAAAACGCACCTTAACTTTAAGAGGGAAGTTTCAGGAAAAAAACTTTCCACAGCCCCCTGCGTATAACACGCAGGCTCAGTTTACCCTCTATTTTCAGGGTAAAAAAAAAAATACGCCAATAAATACAGTAATTTACAGAACTCACAACTTTGAAGATGTTTTTTTTTTTATTGTGAAGCAAATAACAAATAGGACAAAATTACAGAAAAAGTCAATGTGCATAACTATTTGCCCACTAAAGTCAATACTTTGTAGAGCTACCTTTTGCGGCTATCACAGCTTTGGATAAGTCTCTATGAGCTTGCCACATCTTAGCACTAGGATTTTTGCCCATTCATCTTTGCAAAACTGCTCCAGCTCCTTCAAGTTGGATGGTTTGCGCTTGTGAACAGCAATCTTTAAGTCCGACCACCGATTTTATGCCCCGTACACACGATCCGAATATCGTACGACAGATCGTACGACTTTTTTCGCTTAATAGTCGCAGGTCGAAATTGAATAGGTTATTAAAGTCATGAAAATTCTCGTACGACAGAAAAAAAAATCGGAAGTGATGTCATGTGTTGTAATGTATTTGTATTGTATTTTTGGGCGACAGCTGTACGGACTAAATGAAAATCGTACGATTTGGCATCATACAAGGAACATTTTTGTGCTTGTCCGATCTAATAATATCAGATGAAAGGTGTACACATGATCCAAAAAAAACGTACGTTTCTTACACGGATGATTGTTTTCGTCCGATATTCGGATCGGCCATTGGGTTACAAACAGGTGGACGTAATTTCACTAATTAGGCGACTTCTGAATTGGTTACACCGGAGCTTTTTATGGGCTTCATAACAAAGGGGGTGAATACATACGCACATGCCAATTATAATTGTTTTTATTTCTGAAAAATAGTTTTATGTATATATTTTTCAACTTTCAACTCCAACTTTTGCAAGGCACTGTGTATATATATACTGTATATATATATATATATATATATATATATATATATATATATATATATATATATATATTAGGCCTGGGGAAATTAAAGATTAATTCCTCGATTAATCTTTAATTTTTTTGATCGATCAAAATTCTTGACGTCACCGGACAGCCTGGACAGTGAGGCCGCGTACACACGGAGGGACATGTCCGCTGAAACATGTCCGAAGGACCGTTTCCAGCGGACATGTCTCCTCTGGATTTCGGCCAGGGACTGCGGTGACATGGCGGTGACGTTGATGCCGCCACGTCACCAAACGAGGAAGTGAAATCCTTCCGCGCATGCGTCGAATCGATTCGACGCATGCGCGGACAGTTCTGTCCGCTGGTTAGTGCACTAACCAGCGGACAGCTCTGACGGACAGGTTTGTAGCGGACAAATTTCAAAGTATGCTTTGAAATTTGTCCGATGGACAAACCTGTCCGCTAGCCCTAACACGATCGGAGATGTCTGCTGAAACGGTCCGTCGGACCAGTTTCAGCAGATAAATTCGATCATGTGTAAGCGGCCTGAGACTTACCCTGCTGGATGCGAGCAAACTGCACCCATTGGATTGAGGTACCTCTGCATCTGTGGAGCAGGAGGATGCATCAGACTCCATCAGGAGAAGGGGGCTAAAATAACCATTGTTTTCCTGTCCTAAGCAGTTTTGTGCAGACAATTCTTTGTGTATCGGCAACATCTGTTCCATGCGAAAGACTGTTCAGTTCTTCAGGGTATATTGTCAATAAAATGCAATCATGTCTGCTTCCAGAAAATGTAAACACTCTGGTATGTCTGTGTGACTGGCTAAAGTGATGCCTACTATAAAGTGACTGACAGTCAATATACTAGATACAGTATTGTAGATAGAGGCTCCTGCGCTACCGAGGGGGGTGATGGGGTCACTGCTGCAAACACCTGACACTCTGTCCTGGGCAGAGAGAAGTAGCAAATGGAAAAATAAGGGGGGTGGTGTCTGCGCTGTGAAAAGTGGGTGAAATCCAAGGGTGGTACGGGAATAAATCCCTGGGCTGGTGAACGTGGGGGAGGGGGGGGAGGGGTGGTGTTTTTAGAACAGAGTGATAGCGTACATAAGTTTAGTGTCAATACGTAAACCGTCAAAATGTAGCACAAAAGATAATATTGAATACTAAACAATGGCAAGTGACAAAAAAGGAGTACAAATTCACAAGCAGTAAAATGTACACAATGTGCTGGTCCAAGTAATGTGAAATCAGGGAGAACTACCGCTAGGGGCGCCCCTGAATGTGTAACACAGTGAACAATACAAATAATAATATATAAATCAGTGAAGAAATGCAAAAAAGTCTCTGAAAGTGTTTCCCAAATGTCCCAGAAGACAGGTTTCAAAGATGTCCCAGAAGACAGTTTCTAAAAGATGGAGGAAATGGTGCCGGGAAAGGACGTGGTACAGTGAACACCTCAGGTGGTCCCTAGCCCCTCACCTCACGGCTATGGCACGGATAGCCAAATAAAACCACCTCTGGCAGGGGGAGGAGGAATACACTTCAATGGACAGAAACGACATCAGCACTCAGCAGTAAGGCATGGAGAAGATACAAAGCAAGTAGGATATGGTGTTATGGAAGTGTCTAAACAGGCAACATCATTCACTCATACATCCACTCACATGGAGGTGATGGATGGTGGGCCTATCTCCCACGAACACCGAGTTCGTCCTAAGTCCTGGATGCACACCTGGCTCCTCTTCTTCTGTGTCTGAGCTGGGTGGACACTTGGAGCAGATAGAGGGGACCCTCACACAGCATATAGGATGGGAGAAAAAAAGACCATAGTACAGCCCCGCAAAAATGGAACAGGTTTATTAAAACATATAGGTGCACTCACATTTGGATGATAAAAACTGGGCACAGAAACCAAACGGACGGCAGGGGGGTCTTGCTGCGTCAGGCGTGTGGACTCTGGTGCTCCTTGATCCCTACGCGTCTCGTCATGTCACATGACATCCTTAGGGGATAACATAGATGGAATATTGCAACCATGTGCATTATCAACAGCGAACTGGATGTGGCCATGGGAGCCAAATTTGCTCCAAGCGTCGCAGGACTATTCATGGCCAAATGGGAAGAGGAAGCAGTATTCCAAACTCTACCCGAGAATCTGGTTGTATATAAAAGGTATATTGATGACATCTTTATAGTGTGGAGGGGAAATAGAGATTCACTCAACTCCTTCAGCACTAAACTCAATAATAACAACATGAACATAGTCCTTACATGGCAGATCGCAGAAGAGAACATCCCCTTCCTAGACTTAGAGATCTCTCGGAAAAAAGGAAGATTTACAACCAGGACGTTCTTTAAAAATGTCGATAGGAATAGCTACCTTCCCATCACCAGCTGCCATCATAGAAATTGGCTATATAATATTCCCAAAGGCCAGATTTTAAGACTTAGGCCTCGTACACACGAGGGGATATGTCCGCTGAAAACGGTCCGATGGACCGTTTCAGCAGACATCTCCGATCGTGTGTATGGGCTAGCGGACAGATTTGTCCACCCGACAGATTTCAAAGCATGCTTTGAAATCTATCCGGTGGGAATCTGTCCGCCCGACATGTCTGCTGGTTAGTACACTTACCAGCAGACATGTCGTCCCGCACCGCCGCCGCGCCGCCGCCGAATGGATTCGGCGCATGCGCGGAAGTGTTTTACTTCCTGGTGCGGTGACGTGGCGGTGACGTGGCGGCGTCAACGTCACCGCCGCGTCACCGACACGTCACCGCGCCGTCCGCCGGCGGGGAATTTGATCCGATGGTGTGTACACGCCATCGGATCAAACTCCAGATCGGACATATCCGATGGAAATGGTCCGCGGACCGTTTTCATCGGATATGTCCGATCGTGTGTACGAGGCCTAAGACGTAACTGCACAGAAATAGAAGAGTTCCAGGTTCAAGCAAGAAAAATCGGGGAAAGATTCACACAAAAAGGATACAATGACACGTTTATCCAAGAAAAGATACAAGAAGTCAGCAACATCCCTAGAGGAGACCTTCTAGTTGCTAAGAAGAAACCGACCAACAAAGTAGATGGAGTTCCAGTCATAAGTTATTGGTCCGCCTATTCTGCTGTACACTGCACCAAGATCATCCCTTATCCTGGAGTCACTCCTACCTATCAATAGGAAAAAGCCCAGGCAAAATGGTGATTGCTTTATTTGTGATTAGCCATTACAATAAGAGTGTGGGCTACGAGAAAATGGCCGACATGGGCCCAGCATAGCAGACACCCAGGCAGGTGTGCATCCAGGACTTAGGACGAACTCGGTGTTCGTGGGAGATAGGCCCACTATCCATCACCTCCATGTGAGTGGATGTATGAGTGAATGATGTTGCCTGTTTAGACACTTCCATAACACCATATCCTACTTGCTTTGTATCTTCTCCATGCCTTACTGCTGAGTGCTGATGTCGTTTCTGTCCATTGAAGTGTATTCCTCCTCCCCCTGCCAGAGGTGGTTTTATTTGGCTATCCGTGCCATAGCCGTGAGGTGAGGGGCTAGGGACCACCTGAGGTGTTCACTGTACCACGTCCTTTCCCGGCACCATTTCCTCCATCTTTTAGAAACTGTCTTCTGGGACATCTTTGGAACCTGTCTTCTGGGACATTTGGGAAACACTTTCAGAGACTTTTTTGCATTTCTTCACTGATTTATATATTATTATTTGTATTGTTCACTGTGTTACACATTCAGGGGCGCCCCTAGAGGTAGTTCTCCCTGATTTCACATTACTTGGACCAGCACATTGTGTACATTTTACTGCTTGTGAATTTGTACTCCTTTTTTGTCACTTGCCATTGTTTAGTATTCAATATTATCTTTTGTGCTACATTTTGACGGTTTACGTATTGACACTAAACTTTTGTACGCTATCACTCTGTTCTAAAAACACCACCCCTCCCCCCCTCCCCCACGTTCACCAGCCCAGGGATTTATTCCCGTACCATCCTTGGATTTCACCCACTTTTCACAGCGCAGACACCACCCCCCTTGTTTTTCCAATATACTAGATACGTTTTATAATTAAAGTTAAACTAACTTTCTACGTTTTTCTTAAAGTTTAATAAGAAAAAATTACTTACGTCAGTGCTACAGTTAGAATTTAAAACTGTGAAGTTCAGTCATGGATTGTGGAAACTAACTAGTGTCGGGTGATTGTATATAGTGTATACCACATTTACCACTGACTAATGCAGAGTTGCAATGCAAGGAGATCAGCTAAAAGTAGTTGGATCTGTATGTGCGTTATAATTAATCGAAATTAGTTGATTAATCGATTAAAAAAAAAACCCCATTAATCGAACACAAATTTTAATCAGTAACAGCCCTAATATATATATATATATATATATATATACGGTATGTAATGAATTAAGCCTCATTTCTTTTCAATGCTAGGAGGCTGCTAACCGCTGAGTATAGGAAATAGAAGGCATGCTGAAAGTGTACTTATCCTTGGGAGTTTTCATACAAGTTAGGGTGAAAAATTCTAAATAATATATCACGGCTCCACGACACGTATGTTCTAATAATTTGATTATTTACTTTGTTCCTTCAACCAATAATCATCCACTTTAGTGTACTTTGTTAATGGACACCAGGTTTATATTTAGATTATATATTAAGCAAAGTGTAGTCATTTGACCCACCAAGTCAAATAAACATATGGAAGGTTTGTTTAGGTGTTAAGCCTATTAGCAGGTACCTCTTGATGAGACATCTGCTACATTCATTCTAATTTTTTTTTTCCTTTCCGAAGAAATGACCAGCAGTGAAAAATGACCATACAGATGAGAGCGTTATAGACATTAAATGAATACAAACAAATACACTGTTGTGGTCTGAAAGAAAAATGAGTTGCAGTGGCTCACGGGACAGTTTGGAGTGCCTGCAATTTGGTATAATTTGTTGTAATTGTTTTTATTTCACGTATGTGTGTAATGTATTTGTAGCTGGAGGGAATGCATCTGGGCTTTTTAAAGTCAAGGGGCCACTCCTGGTGCAATTATTAGAGCCATAGTCTGGGTTAGTGCAGGTTTATATATAATGTGGTGTAAATGTTTTCTCTGTTCCTTTCTGCTCCACAATTTTCATTATCATTGTCAATGTACTGAAAATGTAAATGTTGCAGAAAATTGTGTTTGATGATTGAGTATGATTCTATAGTGCTCCATAAATCATGATATACATATGAATAAAAATTAAAGCCATTGACAGCCTCCCCCTATTCAGTTGCAGTCTCTAGATCTCCTGCAGTTACCGGTATTTCCTTTGGTATGAATGTAGTATACTTTCAGGGCTTATTCACACCAGTCAATCACAGTAAAGCCTTGTACACACAATCACATTTTCCGACAACAAATGTGTGATGACCGGGGTTTTCCGGATAATCCGACCGTCTGTACGCTCCATCGGACAATTGTTGTCGGAATTTCCGACAACAAACGTTTTATAGCATGCTTTCAAATTTTCCGACAACAAATGTGTCTTGTCGAATCATCCGATCGTGTGTACACAAGTCTGTCGGAATAAAATAAAATACAAACATTAGCAGAAGTTGCCCAAAGGGTGGTGCTTAAGTGCTGAAAAACCATGTTGTTTCGTGTATGTTGGCTGAAAAATTTCTGCCGTCTGTATGCATACCAAGTTCATGGCCAATGCCCTTCAGACAAAAAAACACAGATTTGTCCAATGGAAATCTGATTGAGTGTACGAGGCTTAACACATCCAAAACATCTTACCAGCGCAGAGCAGCAAAATGTGCAGGAATGAACTAATATACAGTTTGTTGTGTTACCAAAAAAGCTGCATGCACGATTTTTGTGTAGTAATTAAATTATTTGGCGGACTTAAAATAGAGCATGTTAACAAGCATTCTTTAACCACTTAAGACCCGGACCAATATGCAGGTTAAGGACCTTGTCCCTTTTTGCGATTCGGCAGCTTTAACTGACAATTGCGCAGTCGTGCGCAGGCGTACTTTTTTTCCCACAAATAGAGCTTTCTTTTGGTGGTATTTGATCACCTCTGCGTTTTTTTTTTTTTTTGCGCTATAAACAAAAATAGAGCAGCAATTTTGAAAAAAAAACAAAATTTTTTACTTTTTGCTATAATAAATATCCCCCAAAAATATATATAAAAAAAAGTTGTTTTTTTTCCCTCAGTTTAGGCCGATACGTATTCTTCTACCTATTTTTGGTAAAAAAATAAATTGCAATAAACGTTTAACGATTGGTTTGCGCAAAATTTATAGTGTTTACAAAATAGGGGATAGTTTTATGGCATTTGTATTAATGATTTTTTTTTTACTACTAATGGCGGTGATCAGCAATTTTTTCTTTCATGACTGCGACATTATGGCGGACACATTGGACACTTTTTACACATTTTTGGGACCATTGTCATTTTCACAGCAAAAAGTGCTATAAAAATGCATTGATTACTGTGAAAATGACAATTGCAGTTTAGGAGTTAACCACTAGGGGGTGCTGTAGGGGTTAAGTGTGTCCTCATATGTGTTTCTAACTGTAGGGGGGTGGGGCTGGATGTGTGAAAACATTGATCGTCTTTCCCTATATCAGGGAACAGACGATCAATGACCTTGCCACTGTGAAGAACAGGGAAGGTGTGTTTACACACACCTCTCCCCGTTCTTCAGCTCCTGTGACCGATCGCAGGACACCCGCTCACGGAGCTTCGGACCGGGTTGCGTGCGTGCGAGCGACCCACGGCTGGGCTCTTAAAGGCGACGTACATGTACGTGCCTGTGCCCAGCCGTGCCATTCTGCCGAAGTATATCGACGTTAGGCGGTCCTTAAGTGGTTAACTTCCCTAGAACGCAGCGTAAAAATTTGAATGTATACTAAGCCTTGGCTCGCATCTATGCGCACAGGGAAAGGAGTCCCCAACCCTTTTGTAAAATAACACCTAAGAGCATGGTGCCACAGCACTAAAATGTGAAAATCCATGCAGTTGCGTAGGGGTGTCATTAAGAATCAATGGAACCCTTTTATTTCTAATAAAGAGCATTGCATGTTGGGAAAGCAATGTTGCATGCATAGATGTGAACCAAGCATAAGGTTGGAGATCACACAGGAATCTGTGAATGGAAAGCATATAAGTTACATCTGCTACAGTGACAGAGGGACTTACAGGTCATGCCTGTATTGGGCTGAGCTGTATGTTCCCGCTATAGCGCATTTTACATATTTGGATGTTCTGTGGCGGCCGCCTTCCTTTTTTTTTACCATACAATTCTATTTTTACATGTAAGGGCAGTACTTTAATATTGAATGCAACCCTTAAGAGGTTTTACACTATCCAGCATTTTATTCGGACCTGACTACATCAGGGGTCTCAAACTGGCAGCCCTCCAACTATTGTGAAACCACAAGTCCCATGAAGCACTGCAAGCACTGCAGTTACAAGAATGACTCCCAAAGACAGAGGCATGGTGGGACTACACGATCATCGTTTTGGGTGGAGTCCCCTGGATGCTCTGGAGCTGTTCCTGACGTGCTTCCTTTTAAAACCCCTTGCTGATGACCCCTACTGGGACATATTTATCAGGCCTGTTTGACCCTTCGTAATAAAGGGTCCAGGTTTTCTGGTAAGAGTCCGACCTATTGTCGTGGTGGCGTGTTCACTTAGTGAAGGGATTGGATAACCTTATCCACAGTTGAATAATGAAGTTTGCCATATGGTCCATTTGAGAGACTGATTTTTCTGGACTGTTTATTTATTTATATATATTTTTTCAGTATTTTTAATATCAATCACTGTAGCACACTTTTATTTTGCATGCCTGCTCAAGTGCAGTGATGTCTTCATATTTGTAGTCCCCTGATTACTTTCGCCAGCCCCATAACAGAAGGTAAGTACCTCCGTATAGACTTAAAGCCGGGGTTCACACTAAAAAAAAATTCTAACATTACATTGAGCTCACTTCCAACATTGACAGTATGCTGATCTTTTTTTTTTGCCGTACATACCGTTGTATCATTATTCCCCCCCGGCTTTCGGGTAGTGGCTCCCGCGGGAGTGGGCATTCCTATGCACAGGCTAAGTGATTGACGTGATGACAAAAGCTTCCCCCCCCGGCGCATACAGCCGCGTCACGAGTTGCCGAAAGAAGCCGGACTGCGAGTCGGCTCTATACGGCGCTATAGGACGCCTGCGCACCGTCGTTTGGCTTTTTTCGGCAACTCGTGACGCGCCTGTATGCGCTGGGGGAAGCTTTTGTCATCACGTCAATCACTTAGTCTGTGCATAGTAACGCCCACTCCCGCGGGAGCCACTACCCGGAAGCCGGGGGGTAAGTAACGATACAACGGTATGTACGGCAAAAAATAAATAAAAGATCAGCATACTGTCAATGCCGGAAGTGAGCTCAATGTAATGTTAGAATTTTTTTTAGGGTGAACCCCCGCTTTAAGGCTGCTCTCCCTGTCAGCACAAAATGAGGAAAGCCATTTACCGACACTTCCTTCTTCATGCTGTGATCACCTGTGATTGGTCACAGCTGATCACGTGGTAAGGAGCCTCTGTCAAAGACTTCTTACCATGATCGGAGATGCGGTGTGTCAGAGTGGCACACAGCACCACTGATCGCCACATCGCGCGCCCCCGTGGGCATGCACTGGCATGTTATCCTGAAAGACATCATATAATGTCCAGTCAGGATAACAGAACCACCGCCCGGCTGTCATTCTGCTATAGGCCGGGCGGGAAGTGGTTGAAGAAAGAAAAGCACACAGACAATATAGGTGCTTGGCATTACAGGAAATGGCAAGGAAATGTGATCAGTCAAACATATTCTCAGTCTCCTCTTCCCTAGTGGACATACTGCAATAATATCACAGGTTGAGAGGCTGCACATTTGTGAACACAGAGAACAAGGTTCGCATGATGATGTCAATTCTGATCCAGCATGCAGTCCATGAAGTAGCTCTGGATGATGTCTGAACAAAGATGTCCTTAGAGACTAAAAGCAGATGAAGATTGCCGGTGAAGGCGGGTGGAGGGGAGGTAATAAATACCTGAAAATGTTACTCTCACAATTAATTAGTATGCAGACACTTCAGCAAAATTAAGGCGATTGTCTTTGTTTTTTTTAATCATAAATTTAATTGCATTGAGACAATAAATACTGTAATGAAATGCATGTGTAACCAGTGTCTAGACTGATTGCAGACTTGTTTCAGTTTTACTGGAAAAAAAAAAAAGATTAAATGTATTTTTTAAATGATTTCAATTTTAACACTGTTTATAAAGTTACAAACACAAACGGGAGATGCTGAATTTATTACACACATAATCTCTTCCATATTATGGAAAAAGTGAAACTGACATTTTCAATTATGTCCAGAATTTTTTATAAATTCACATAAAAAGGAAAACAAAGCGCTGTCACAAGTTTTACAGAAGTTAATAATAAACATTGCATCTTATAGTACAGTAATTTCTTAACTCCCTTAGCCCCGGAAGAATTGGCTGCCCAATGACCGGGCCATTTTTTGCGATTCGGCACTTGACGTCCTTTTTTTTCCCACACAAATAGAGCTTTCATTTGATGCTATTTGATCATCTCTGCGGCTTTTATTTTTTGCGATATAAACAAAAAAAGAGCGCCAATTAGAAAAAAAAAAAAAAACAATTTTTTTCCTAAGTTTAGGCCGTTAAAGGATCACTAAAGGAAATATTTAGCTAAATAGCTTCCTTTACCTTACTGCAGTACTGGTTTCATGTCCTTATTGTTCGTTTTTGCTTTGAAGTTGCTCTAATCCAGCTCTGTTCTCCACACTTCCTACTTGTCTGTTTCCTTATAACCCCAGTGCTGGGAGCTTTCTCACGGTGGTCTGAGCTGTCATTACTGTGTGTCTAAAACTTCCCAGAACCAATCAGATTCATTTTAAAAACAAAACACTGCCCTGGATGTGTTTGTTTTTGTTCTGTGTGTCTATTTCTACTTCACAGAAACATGAAGCCAGTTCAAAAGTGAAACTAACCTGCAGGCACATTATATGATTGATTTCAATTTTTTTTTTTGTATAATCATTTTGAAAAGGAGTCAGTTAACTTTTATGTCTCTATACCCTGTAAACAGTCATTTCAGCTAATTTTCTTTCCTTTAGTAACCCTTTAAGTATTCTTCTACATATTTTTGGTAAAAAAAAAAAAAATACAACTAGCGTATATATTGATTGGTTTGTGCAAAAGTTATAGCATCTACACAATAGGGGATAGTTTAATGGCATTATTATTATTATTATTATTATTATTATTATTATTATTTTACTAGTATTGGCGGCGATCTGCAATTTTTATTGTGACTGCGATATTGCGGCGGACACATCGGACACTTTTGACACCATTTTGGGACCATTGTCATTTATACAGTAATCAGTGCTATACAAATGCACTGATTACTTTATAAATGACACTGGCAGGAAAGGGGTTAAACACTAGGGGGCGAAAAAGGGGTTAAGTGTGTCCTAGGGAGTGATTCTAACTGGGGGGGATGGGCTACAAGTGACACAACAGTGATCACTGCTCCCGATCACAGGGAGCAGTAGATCACTGTCCTGTCACTAGGCAGAACAGGGAAATGCCTTGTTTACATCTCCCCATTCTGCCTCTCCACATGGAAATCGCAGGCTGTCGGCGAACATCGAGTTTGCGGGACCCGCTAGCACACTGTTGAGGCGCTCGGCGGTAGTGCGCCCGCTAGCTGGCAGATTCAAAGCAATGTACAGGTACGTTGCTTTACCTGCCTGTGCCATTCTATTTTTTTTTGCACAAGAACAGGGCCAAGATGTTTTGATAGGAGGTCTTGTTACACTTCAGAGGAGGGGGCGAGCACGTCACTGACCACCGCAGTAAAGCCTCCTTTCACGGTGGTAAATAACAATCAGACAAGCAGGAATTGAACAGAACAGAGAAGAAATATAGCAACTTCTGAGCAAAAATGAACAATGAGGCCGCGTACACACAACCGGTTTCCTCGACAGAATCCATCAAGAAACTTGGTGGCAGAGCTTTTTTGCCGAGGAAAATGGTCGTGTGTATGCTTTTCATCGAGAAAACTGTCGGGGAACTCGACGAGGAAAAAAGAGAGCAAGTTCTCTTTTTCCTCGATGGGAGTCTCAATTTCCTCGTCGTGTTCCTCGTCGGGCTAGTTTTTGACGAGAAACACGTTGGTGTGTGTGCTTAGAAACCCGTGTACCTTCGGTAAAAGTAGTGTTTGTAATGGAAATAGCACATTTGTCACTCTGTAACAGACTGAAAGTGCAAATGTCTCTTACCAAACTTTTACCTAACATGCAGTAACATGAGATTAGCAAAAGCAGCCCCAAGGGTTGTGCCAGTGGAATATAACTTTCCCTGCTGTTGTATGTATTGAAGTCACCACGTTTGAGAATGAGGAGATTTGGTCTTGACAGTATGTACGCAAAGACAGCTTGTCAAGTTTCTCTATGGGCCAGATTCACCAAAGAATTACGCCGGTGTATCTACAGATACACCGGCATAATTCGAATATCCCGCCGGCATATAATTGTTTTCTATTCACAAAACAAGATACGTCGGAATTACGCTAGGATCTGACTTGCGTAAGTCACTTACACCGTCAGATCCTAAATGCAATAATACACCGGCTGCTAGGTGGCGTTTACGTCTATTTCTGCGCCGAATATGCAAATGAGCCGATACGCCGATTCCCGGACGTTTTTGCGCCGTGTCGTCGTAGTTTATGTAGTTTCCGTAAGCGTAAAGTTACCCCTGCTATACGAGGGGTAACCTTACGTCAGTCCGCCGTATGCCATGTTAAGTATGGACGTCGGGACAGCGTCGTGTTTTTCCGTTGTTTACGTCGTTTGCGTAACTCGTCGTGAATAGGCCTTTACGTTAATTACGTTGCTGTCGTAGTCGCTGTATTTGCGGCGTACGACGAAAGCATGCGCAGTGGCCTACGTTTAAGGCCGGCGCATGCGCAGTTCGCTCGTTATCTCCAGATAAGCCATCTTATTTCTGCGCCTGAGCCCTCCTATCTATGTGACTGATTCATAGAATCAGTTACGCATAGATTTCCATTAGATTTAACTGGCATAAGTCTCTTACGCTGTTGAATCTTATTTTCATATTTTAGGCTGGGGTGGTGTTAAAATATGCAAATGAGCCTATACACCGATTCCCGAACGTGCGCCCGGCCGGCGTATTTGGTTACGTCGTTTACGTAAGACTTATGCACGGTCTAAAGTTATCCCTGCTATAGCTGGCGCAGCCAATGTTAAGTATGGATGTCGGAACCAAAGTAATTTACGTTGTTTGCGTATGTCCATTCACAATTGAGCTGGGCGTCAGTTACGCTGATGTCGCTTTCATTGACAAGTAGCGACGTGATTTGGAGCATGCGCACTGGGAATCAATCACGGCCGGCGCATGCACAGTTCATTCGGCGCAGGGACGCGCTTTATTTAAATGATACACGCCCCCTACCCGCCGAATTTAAATTCCGCCCGGTGATTTACACTACGCCGCCTCAACTTTACAGGCAAGCGCATTGTGAATAAAGCACTTGCCTGAAAAAGTTGAGGCGGCCTAACGTAAATGAAATACGTTAGGCCAAATTAAAGATAGGCTCTCTTACCTGAATCTAGCCCATAAAGTCAAACATAAAATGGTTGTTGCTCAGAGATGAGGCACAGTAATTATTTGAACACGTGAAAACATCAGGGATGATGTGTCTTCTACCAGAACTATGGGGTGTGCACTCTTACCAGAGCAGCTTTGAGAGGTAGAAGAGCATGAAGTTGGAAAGACAAGTTGCGACAGCCAGATGGAAGAGCCAAAAAAAACTCTAATTGAAAAAGATATAAAGAGAGAAAAAGCCTCTACATTGCTCCTTTTTACCTTTGTGATCACAAATGTTATTATTATGGCTGTAAGTTGTTTTTTCATTCAATAAAATCCACCCCTTTTGATCTATACCATGTGGAGGCTTTTTCTCTCTACCAACTATTTTTTGGATACAGTGTCGCATGACCGCGCAAATGTCAGTTAAAATAATGCAGTGACAAGGAGAGTGACCCGTACTCTACTGATGATTCTAATCTACTACGCCAGGAAAATGATAGTGCTGTCATGGAAAAAACCTAATCCTCCTTCTGTTTCAGCATGGAAGGGCTTGGTTAATAGGGTTGTGCCTCTTTATAAGGCTACTTACATTAGTAGTAGACATGTGCAAAAGGAAAAAATGTGTTTTGTTTAGTTTCATTTTAATTCGTTATTTAATTAATTTCGTTAAGTTAAATTCGTTAAATTTGTTAAATTCGTTTTTGAAATTCGATCGATTTCGATAAAAATTCGAAAAAACCCGGTCGAATTAGATCGTTTTCGACCGAATTCGAAAACCCGGTCGAATTCGATCGTTTTCAACCAAATTCGAAAAACGGTCGAATTCGAAAAGATTTCTACCGGATTCGAATTCGATCATATTTTGATATTTGATATTTCAACAGAATTCAACAATATTTCATCCGCTATTGTTAATATTTCAACCAAATTCGATGATATTTCAACCGGATTAGAAATTATTTCAACCTGATTTGAAATTATTTCAACTGGATTGGAAATGATTTCAACCGGATTGGAAATTATTTCAACCGAATTGGAAATTATTTCAACCGAATTGGAATTTTTTTCAACCGAATTGGAAATTATTTCAACCGAATTGGATTTTTTTTCAACCGGATTGGAAATTATTTCAAACGGATTTGAAATTATTTCAAGCGGATTTGAAATTATTTCAACCGGATTTGAAATTATTTCAACCGGATTTGAAATTATTTCAACCGGATTAGAAATTATTTCAACCGGATTGGAAATTATTTCAACCGGATTGGAAATTATTTCAACCGCTTTGGAAATTATTTCAACCGCTTTGGAAATTATTTCAACTGAATTTGAAATTATTTCTACTGGATTGGAAATAATTTCTACCGGATTGGAAATGATTTCAACCGAATTTGAAATTATTTCAACCGGATTTGATTGTATGTATTTGTATTTGTATTATTGTATTTGATTACATTCTATTAAATTCTATTCTGTTCTTTACTATTCTTTGATTTTCATTCTATTGTTTTATTATTTTATATTCTATTTTATTGTATTCTTTTTTAGAAATCGATTTATATTTTTTAGATTTTGATTCAAACTTTGCTTTCAATTTTCATTTGAATTTGTTTTCGATTCAAATTCTTTTCGAATTAGATTTGAATAGAATTTTTTTCGCATTCAATTCGAATTCTTTTTGAATTTGATTTGAATTTGATTCAAATTTTTTTCTAATTCGTTTCGAATTCGAATTTCGTTCGCATTTTTCGAATTTGTTTAAATTTGTTAATTTTGTAATTCAGAAATTCGGATGCATCCGAATTTCCGAATAATGAAAAATTTGTCCGAATTCGAATTCGTAACAAAACGAAATGCATGTGTCTAATTTAGTAGGGGTATTCCCCAGAAATTTGGTTTGGGGCAGTTGGATGAATAGTGAACTCACGGTGGTGGACTGAGTGGCGCTTCATGTAATGCAGCTGTAATAGGAGTTATTATACGTATGTGTGTAATATGTCTATAACTGTAATATGTCTATAACTGACGTATCTGTTTGAAATACTGATTATTATTGTGAGTTGGTGGCCTTTATATTTGTATTTTCTAATCATTGTGTGGGGTCGGGTGGGGGGGGGTTGTTCATGAGCCAATGCAAAAAAATTGTACATAGTTTCTTTGTGTGTACGGCTTTGTTTGTGTATTTGTTATGACAAAATCAATAAATACAACTTAAAAAAAAATAAAAAATAAAATTCAGTGCCGTATCGCAAAAATTTGCATGGTCAGAAAAGAGGGTAAACCTTCCGGAGGGCAAGTGGTTAACATTGCTTTGCCCTATTAACTCCAATTACAATGACAACATTTTGTAGAAATTTCCAGAATTGAGCCATGGTTTCAGGTAAATGATAACTCTCAGTTTTGCTCATCCCTAACTATGAAGGCTATTATGTATTTGCGCTGAAAATAATAGTGGCACCTCCATTGCATGGACTTTGAAGAGTACAATATGTTATCCACTAAAAAAAGTTATGGTGTTTTAGGAGAGTGGTACCAGGGTGCTTAGAATCAAGAAACATAAAATCTTGACCCTGCGCACATTTTCACGCGTAGTTTACTCTCACCCCAATATTACATGCTACTCATGAAAATATGGGAAGAATTTTACATTTTACAAGGTTGTTGTTCGCAGTTGCTGTGTAGCCAGGGTATGTAATTTTCTTGGAAGCTCACCAGAGGATAATAAACACAATTCAATTTTTCAGCTGAGAGCGAGCTCCTATGTGAGGTTAAATATGGCACAGTCCAGTAAACAGGACAAAATATGAGCACAATTATTAAGCACAGGTTCCAGTCTTGAAATATTCATAAAGATTATTCTCTAGTGCCACATATTTTCTTCAGTGCTATAGTAATTCAGCACCAAAACAGAAACGATGGAAAATGTTGAAAAGTACTGGAGACGAAAAGCCTTATTGTTCAAAGATGCTGAGAATAAAATATTGATGTCAAAAATGGTTTTCAATGTAGCGCTTTGCACACATTTGCTAATATTCCATTGTAGTATTTTTAGTCTTCACTAGTCTTTTGTTTCATGAACCTTACATAGGCTTGGTTTACTAAAGTCTAATGTGTGGTTGACATTCCAGCAATGTGGAAATGTTGCCTTTCATCATGTTTATTTAAAAAAAAATGATATGCAAATTTTTTGGTCCTGTCCAAAATTAGAACACTTCTGGAAAGAGGTGCACCGTATCGCTCAAAAATTCACAGATTATAACCTTCCAGAAAACCGTACTCATTTTCTCCTACACATCTCTGATATTCCTGAGAAAACATACAACAAATCAGTCCTACGCCACCTCTTTAATGCTGCCAGTGCTTTGCTCTGCTGTGGAGAGACCCATGCATTGCCCTCCCTTTATCTTGTTCTGGCTTTTGAAAGTTGAGGAAGTGAACAAGATGGAAAACATAATACTTTCTGCGTAAAAACAGACACGGGGCTTACTCCAAAACTTGGATTCATTGGAATATGTTCACATTCTCAGAAGTGGGTAAAACCCTCTTTACATCCTTGGCCTCACTGAGCTACTGTACACTAAAGCCCTGTACACACGATCGATTTGTCTGATGAAAACAGACCAATGGACTGTTTTCATCGGACAAACCGATCATGTATGGGCCCCATCGGTAAAAAAAAAGAACATGTTTTAAATTTTTCCTATGGATAAAAAAATGTCAGAAAATCCAATTGTCTGTGTGGAAGTCCATGGGTCAAAAATCCATGCATGCTCAGAATCAAGTCGACGTTGAACTTCATTTTTCTCAGCATGTCGTAGTGTTTTACGTCACCGCGCTTTGGCACAGTCAGATTTTTGACTGATGGTGTGTAGGCAATACTGATGAAATTCAGCTTTATCGGATATCCGACAAAAAAATCCATAGGATTAGATTCCATCAGATATCCGATCGTGTGTACAGGGCTTAAGACCTCTCCCTCTGGATTCCTCCACCAGCAACCCCCCCCCCCCTTTATTGACCTTCCCCCTCCTTTTTTTTCTTTCTTTCCAAACTACATAGTCCCTCTTTCCTAACCATAATCTTCCTCACCCTTATACAGGTGTGACCCCCATCTGCCCCACCCCTACCTTATAGCTACCCTTCCTCCTAATTCCAATGAGAAAACAGCTATAACCCTTGCATTCATGGCTACATCTCAAGTCTAGTGATGATCCTCTTATTTAATCTCAAGTAATGGTGATTATTAGACATGTGCAAACTGGAATATTTTGTTTAGTTTTTTCGTTTTCGTTTGGAAAATAAATGTATTTAGTTACTCCCGAAAATCGTTTTGATTTATTTCGTTTTTCGTTGGGGAATAGCTTTCGTCCGAAAATCCAATAATACTTGGTTTCTGTCGAATGGTCAAAAGAATATTCGACGGAACGTCGAATCTTTACGTCGAATCGTACATTTCCGTTCGAATATTCCGCCTACAAGAATTCTAATGTTGTATTACTAGTAATAATGTCGAATCTATTTTCTCATAGATCGAAATCTAATCTCTGTAATGTCGAATCTATTATTTCTATAGTGTCAAATCTTTTCTCTATAATTTCAAATCTTTTCCCTATAATGTCGAATCTTTTCCCTATAATGTCGAATCTCTCTATATCGAATTTTTACCGCAACGAAAATGAAAATAAAGCATTTTTTATGTCGGATCTTTCGGTTTTTGTTTCTTGCGCTTTCGTAGCGAAAAAACCCAATTTTCGGACAAAAATGCATTCTAACGAAAACGAATGCACGTCTAGTGATTATGTTATTGCTGGGTGTCCCGACCGGGTCACTTCTACTCTTCGCATTATATATAGTCAATGCCGTATTCCCTTAATTAATCGGGGACTTTGATGGAGTCACTTCATATGTGTATGTTTCTGTTGTATTTTGCTGTTCTCTGAATTTTGAATTCTTTAAATAAAGAATTTGCCAATAAAAACATTTGAACAATGTCTCATGTTTAAGGTGTTTGGGGCAAAATTACAAAAGTTAAATACCATTCTCTATTATCCTGGTATCCAAACTGTAGCCCAGATACTGATTCAGCCCCATAGTGCTGTTTGGCCCTCAACATCCAGTAGTCAGTATTTACATGCCTAGGCACTTAAAGGACCTGATGAGAACACATCCTGGAACAATACATGTCGAACAATAAAGCCGGTCATACATTGTTATTTTTGTTTGAAACTCATTTACACAAAAAAGCTGAAAAAAATGTCATCAGAACATTCTTTCTTGCCATCATTAACCTCCCTGGCGGTATTCCCGTGTGTGGCACGGGGTGAGATTTTCAAGCTACGATCGGTAACCCCGTACCACACACGGGCTTGCCTTGCTGGATGCAGAAAAGAGTTTTCCTACCTTTTCTCTGCGATCCAGCGATGAATCCCCGCAGTACACGGCGGCCGGATGTCCGCCTGATGCTGTGTGTACCTCCGATTCCCTTCCCTGCGAGCGTCGCGACGCAGGGGGGCGGAAGGGGGGGGAACGGCGCCAAATTAAAAAATGTAAACAAACACTATACATACAGTACACTGTAATCTTATAGATTACAGTACTGTATGTGTAGCACTGACCCCCGCAGGAGCTGCTGATTAAATTTTGGGCCTGCACTCTAACTACAACCCCAATGATAAGGCTCAGTCCCCTTTACACAGCTGTGGTGCAATACAATACAATACTGTACAATGTGATACCAGATACCTGTTTGTAACTTCAGGATCCACGAGCGGCACCTAGAGTGAATAAAGCAATACGCCACAACCCTGGTATGCTTAAACAGTAGTATTATTTTACTGTTGATAATTGGCAAGTAAAGAAACACCAGTACATAAACTGTGCTATCCTCCTAACATGGGATGAGAGCACAATAAAATTAAATCTATACAGCAATCAAATGGCAAACAGTATACCTGCAGGTATATGAATAAGAAAATAAAACTAAGCCTAGGAGCTCCCCCTACTTTGTAAGGTAACCGTGAGATCTCACAAAAAAAAAAAAAACAGTCAGTTCTTGATCTTCTTTCTTCGCTAGCTAATAATGTTTCCCAAGTAATTTGTAATCCAAACAAAACGAGTAAACTTCCTGAAAAAGAAATGTCTCCGCAATGAGTGGGTTAACTGCCTTGGCCTTCTGGAGAGCGTCCCGAACAACTAGGCCTTCAGCCTTCTTAAAGGCAACCCCTCCGCTTCTTCTTGGAAGTATGTAGTGAGGCCTGTGTGTTAGTCTAATGGCGTGTGAGGCATAACAAACTGTGGGCCGTAACCCACTCACCTAACTGGACACAGGCTCCGTACAGTCTCGCGACCTCCTCCCGTTGCTCCGTCTGCTGGATCAAACACCAGGCCAACTCTGCTGGGGGACTCCCGTCCTCCGATGCTCAATGGAAATGTCCGTGGGCCTTGCTGTTCGGTCCCGTCTCCTCACAGATCCTCTCCGGCTGCCCATGCGGTTCCAAAAGGGACCTAAGATGGCTGCTCCCACTCCTTATATAGCAAATCCCAGCATGCACTGCCCAAGAAATTGTTCCTGGGTCTTTGATCAACTTCCTATTTACAAGGGTCAACTCTGAGAACCAATAGTCTTTCTTCTTTATTTCTCAGATAGTGGAATCCTCCTTGCATTAACAACAATTGGCCACTAGATGGCTCCAAACACTCAACAATCTCAATGTCCATGAATGCCCTCTAGGGAATGCAATATACACATTTATGTACTATATATATATACATCAGCGCTACATATGTAAAAAATACACACCCCCCATGTCCCTAGTGGTCTGCCCTGTACACTACATGTCCTTTTATATAATAAAAACTGTTCTTTCTCCCTGCAAACTGTAGATTGCCCATAGCAACCAAAAGTGTCCCTTTATGGCAAAAATTGTTTTAGAGCAGCTAAAAAACTGCGATAATAAATCAGAATCACTTGCAGAATTTAGCGATAGCGATTTATGGGGAAATTCGTCATAAAAAAAAAAAAATAATGACAGCAAAAATTCTGCAACTGAGCAAATTTCAGTGATTTTGATTTGATTACATTATTGAATAATTTTTACTATAATTATATTATTATTTGTTATAATTTTTTATAATTATTTATTATATTATAATTTTTAATAAAAAATAAATTAAAATCATACCCGGGATGCCTATTAGACTCTTGTTTGGATAGATTTCAGTGAGTTATTCCTAAGAATTACAAGCCTACAGTATAAAACGCCAAATTCCCTTGCAAATAATGGTACCGCTTTCAGCACCTAAAATCTGAAAGAATCATACCGCCAGGGAGGTTAAAGGAGTTGTAAAGGATTTTTTTTTTTTTTTTGCTGAAATTACTGTTTACAGGGTATAGAGACATAGGGCCAGATTCACAGAGCGATTACACCAGTGTAACAGGAGATTTGCGGCGTAAGTCTAAATTTGCGCATGCGTTTCGATACTCCGCATCCCTAAAACGAGATACGCAAGAAATCTACTTTTTTTTGTCCGGCGTAATTTCGATAGACAGGCGCATCCGTCTGCGCAAAACTGCGCTAGACAGACCATTGATTTGCTATTAAAATATGCTAATGAGGGAGTTACGGGGATCCACAAAAGAACGTTGGTGCAGCGCAGGCTACGCTCTGTGCGCAACAGCTGTACGGTCTGTCTAAAATTCAGCGGACGCCGAAGTATTGCATCTTAGATCCGAAGGCGTACGAAGACATAGACCTGTCGGATCTAACCCAGAAGCCGCCGTATCTTGGTTTGAGGATTCAAACTAAAGATACGACGCGGGAACTTTGAAAGTACGCCGGTGTATCAGTAGATACACCGGCGTACTCTCTCTGTGGATCTGGCCCAATGTAATCACACCTCCTTGATTAGAGACCACAAAACGGAAAATTGTTATTCTTACCTATGGTAATTTTCCTTTCCTGGCCTGTCCTCACGTCAGCACATCATGGGTTAATCCCCTCCTCCGGTCCACCAGTACCACCTTCTTCTAGCTAATAAGTAGGGGGCCCCTCCTCCCAGTCCTTGTTCCACTAATTTGGCGGACGACAGACTATAGGGAGGGAAAGGCTGTGCTGACGTGAGGACAGGCCAGGAAAGGAAAATTACCGTAGGTAAGAATAACAATTTTCCGTTTTCCTGGCCAGTCCTCCCGTCAGCACATCATGGGATTTAATTTAGCACCCTAGGGCGGGAAAATGTATATAAGACTCGGACGACAACTATGAATGCTGCTTAAGTGAATCTTTCTTTATTTTGCCTGAAAAAGGAGCAGATACCACGGCATTTCCGAAACTAGACGCCTTAGATGACGTCACGTCTAGATTGTAATGCTTTGCGAAGGTCTTGCAGGAACTCCAACTGGCCGTCTTGCATATTGGTATTTTGGCAAATGCTGCCCAGGAGGCTGCCACCTCTCTGGTAGAGTGAGGTCTAGTTGCCTGAGGAGGCGTCAGCCCTTGTTTCTCGTACGTGAGTTTTATTACTTTGGTGATCCAGGTCGAGATTATTCTTGTTGAAGCGGCTTGTCCTTTTTTAGACCCAGATGGTAAGACGAAAAGGGAATCCGTTTTGCGCACTTGTTGAGAACGATGCAGGTAAATTGAGAAAAGGTTGACCATGTCCAGAGGTCTGAGGTCCAGTTCTTCTTCCTGCATAGGCGGTGATGTAAAGCTAGGTAGCACTGCCTCTCAGTTAAGGTGAAATTTTGAAATTACCTTGGGCGTTGCTATTGGTGAAGGCCTCAGAATTACCTTGTCTGGAAGGATGATGCAGTACGGTTCCTTACTGGACCGGGCTGCTAGCTCGGATACCCTTCTTGCCGATGTTACGGCGGTGAAAAAAAACGACGTTTTTTAAAAAGTCATTTAAATTGATCGTGTGTGGGCAAAACGTCGTTTTTTGTCTTAAAAAAAACGACCAAAAAAAAATTCCAACATGTTTGAATTTTTTGTGTCGTTTTTCAAAACGTCGTTTTTTGTTTCACAAAAAGTCACCGTGTGTAGCAAAAACGTTCAAAACGACGTTTTTCAACCCGCGCATGCCCAGAAGCTAGTTATGAAGCGAGCTTCAGTGGAAAAAAGTGGTGAACGTAACCTTGCTTTTTGTGAAAAAACGATGGTGTGTATGCAAAATTGTCTTTGAAAAGTGACGTTTCAAAAACGTCGTTTTTTACTTCACAGAAAACGTCATTTTTTTTTCATCGCAAAAAACGACCGTGTGTACGCGGCATAAGAGTTAGAAACCAGAATGGACAAGATTCTGCCGGTACAAAAGGATGTAGAAGCAGTGCTCTTAGCACTGTGCCTAAGTCTCAGGCCGGAAATAGAGACTTTCTTGGAGGATTCATTTTCATGGTCGCTTTTAAGAATTGTTTTACCAGTAGTGTTGCTCACGAATATTCGCATTGCGAATATTCGCTACGAATATTGCATATTCGAGTATTCGCGAATATCTCGAATATCGCGGCGAATATTCGCTATTTCGAATATTCGTATTTTTCAAAATTCGCAATCAATTTCGCATTCGCGAATTTCGCAATAGCGAAATTTCACAATTTTTTTTTTTTTTTTCATAAAGTATAGCGAATATTCGTAAATATCGAATATTCGTGATATTTTATCCCAAAAAAATAGTGAAATTTCGCAATCATTTTCGCTTTCGCATATGCAAAATTTTGCAATTTTTTTTTTTTGTAAAATATAGCGAATATTCGTAAATATCGAATATTCGTGATATTTTATAAAAAAAAAAAAAAAATCGCGAAATTTTGCATTAGCGAAATTTCGCATTGGCGAAAATTCGCATTGGCGAAAATTCGCAATTTTTTTTTTTTTTATAAAATATCACGAATATTCGTTATTAAGGAATATTCGCGAATATTCTTCGAAATATTCGCGAAATATCGCGAAATCGAATATGGCGTATTCCGCTCATCACTATTTACCAGTGGTTCGTCTGCCCACCTGTATCCTGTAAAACATGACAAGGCTGAAATTTGTACCTTCAATGTACTATAGGCTAAACCTTCGTTTAGAGCAGATTGCAAAAAGTCCAGTCCTTGTGCCACATTCGGATCCACTGAAGCAAAATTTTTCTGTAACGCAAAAGTTGTAAACTTTGCCCAAATCCTGTTGTAGGTGGCGTTAGTCGAGGCCTTTCTAGACTTTAACAGTGTTGAGATTACTTCCTTTGAAATGCCTTGTGCCTGGAGTCTGGTTGATTCAGCAGCCAGGCCGTCAGTTGCAACCTGTTCGGTTTGGGGTGTACCCATTGGCGCTGCAATAGGAGATCCCTCTTTAGCGTCAGACGTATTGGGGGGGCTGACGCCATGTGTAGGAGTAGAGGGAACCACGGCCTCTGCGGCCAGAAGGGTAGCATTATTATTGTATGGACCTTTGATCTCGCAATCTTTAACAAAGCCCTCATTACTAGCGGTACCGGCGGAAAGATGTAAACTAGGGGAAAATCCCATGGAATGGAGAAGGCATCTTGGGTCAAGGCTTTGTTGCAACGGAACCTGGACACAAATTGGGGTGTCTTTGTATTGACTTGGGTCACCATTAGATCCACTGAGGGTGTCCCTCACTCGGAAAAAGATTGGTTCTAGGAACTTTTTGTTCAAGGCCCATTCGTTCTTGTCGGGGAGCTCCCGACTCAGATGATCCGCGATGGAATTCTGGCTGCCCGGAATGTAGGCTGCTGTTAGGGCTTCCAGATGTGCTTCGGCCCACACAAATATTTTGGTTGCCACCTGCAGAAGTGGCAAGCTCTTGGTTCCGCCCTGTCTGGCTATATATGCCACTGCCGTCTTGTTGTCTAACATTAGTTTGACTCGAGCTCCCTGAACTAGCTTCTCGAAGGCCCGCAGGGCCAGGTATGCGGCTTGCAGCTCCAAAAGGTTGGAGTGTCGGGATTCCATCTTGCTCCAAACTCCCTGCACCTGCTTGCCGAGGCAGTTGGCACCCCAGCCCCGGAGACTGGCACCCGAAGTTATCATAATCCAGTCCCTGGGGCCGAGGGGCATGCCCCGCAACAGGTTCTCTGATGACTTCCACCAAGCTAGGTTCTGTCGAATCCGGTTTGGTATGCGAATCCTCTGGTGGAGAGAGGTACCGTCCCATTGGTTCAAGAAGGTTGCCTGGAAGGCTCTTGTGTGGAACCTTGCCCAAGGAATGGTTGGGCTTGCTGCAGTAAACATCCCGAGTAGGGTCATACAATCTCTTGCCGTTAGCGACGTTGACTTCATCACGCTGCTGACGCAGGCTACCAATTCTGCCTTCTTTCGTTCGGGTAGGAGGACAAGGCCTCTGTTTGTATTCCCAGATAGTCCCAGATATTTCATCTGTTGTGAGGAAATCAATTGGATCTTTTGCCTGTTGATGATCCAGCCAAATTTTGATAGGATTTCTAGAACCATCTCGCGTTGAGACGCCAAGAATCTTAGGTATCTTTGGTGGCTCTCGTTGATTGGGACATGCAAATATGCATCCGTTAGATCGACTGATATCAGCCAGTCTCCTGGTTGCAACACAGAGATGATTGTAAATACAGATTCCATCTTGAACGTCTTGGGTTCTATGAAGTGGTTTAGAATTCTCAGGTCCAGAACTGGTCTGAGATCCCTCGATGCTTTGGGAACTAGAAAGATTGGAGAGTATACCCCTTTTCCTTGTTGGGATAGGTGTACCGGCGAAATTGCATTCTTTTGCTGTAAGCCGTCTAAATATTCTTGTAAGCAGTTCCGTTTCCTCTGATCTGTCGGCCATTCTGTGTGGACCACCGTATTGGGTGGTTTCTTCTGAAAGGATATTTTGTAACCGTATCTGACCGTCTTGCGGACCCACTGGTCCTTGACTTCTTCCGCCCATACTTCCCAGAAGGACATTAACTTGGCGCCCACCTGGGGGGAATGGGCGGTTAACCCGTCAAAAAGATTTTTCGGGTTTTTTCGCAGTCTGTGCCGCTCTAGACTTTACTTTCTGCAAGAAAGAATTTTGTGGATTTTTCCAGTAGGGTCTTGTATATTCCCGTCCTGGCCTGTATGACCTGGCGTCATACTCCCTCTTGTAGTCTAGCTGGGCTGGCCGGGTGGCCTGCTGTGTCTTCCTGGGTCTCTGTGGCATTAGACCCGACTTTCCCCCTGTAGCTTGACTAATAGCTTCTTCTAGGGTCTTTCCGAACAGCACCTTGCCGTTAAACGGAATATTGCAGAGACTCAGTTTTGAGGTGCTGTCTGCTCCCCAATGTCGCAACCAGGGGGCCCTCTTTGCCGTCACTGCAAAAGCCATGATTCTTGTGAGTAACTTTGTCAGGTACATAGAGGCTTCTGCTATGAAATCGGCGGCAAGATCGAATTCCTCCATTGTCTGTATGACTGATTCTGACCCTGTATCTGCTTTTAGTGCTGCTTGGGTTCTCGTGGTCCAAACCTTGAGTGCTCTGGAGACTGAGGTTAGGGCAATAGCTAGACGGCATGCTGCACCCGCAGCTCAGTACACCTTCTTTAGGTCTGTGTCTGCATGTCTGTCCATTGGGTCTTTGAAGGTTGTAGAATCTTGCAATGGCAACGCGACCTGTCGGGCCAGGTGCTGTAAGGCCACATCTATGCCCAATGGGGAGTCCCAAAGGTCTGCTTCTGGGGTTTTAAAAGGGTACAACCTTGAGAAACGGTTCTGTATGTTTGCCCTCTTTTCCGGCTTTTCCCATTCTTCCTCAAACCATTCTCAGATCTCTGGCAAGAGGGGGAAAGTAACCCCTTGTCTCTTCCGGCTAGGAAAAAATCTTTTAATTTTTTCAGGTGGCTGAACATCTTGATCCCAGTCAATGGCCTCCCTTACGGCTGTGACAAATTATTCAATATATTTAAAATCAAATAAATATTCTGAGGGCTCTTCAGAGTCCAATGAGTCTAGTGATAGCGCCTCCCGGGCAGGTGATTCGTCGCGCACTGGCTGATTGGCGCTACTAACTTTGGATCTTAATCTAGGTGATTTGGTGGCTGAGGCTGACTGAATACCCTCTGCCACTGCTTCTTGAATATAGTCTCTAATTCTTCTCACCTCTGCTTCCCTTTCTGTAGCCACGTCCTTAATGCAGCCGATGCATAGAAGTTTGCCAGGTTTGGATGGTGCCGAACATGCCCAACAAAGACCATCGTCTGGGCGGGGTCTTGATACATTTGGCTCTGCTACAGTCGCAGAGTGACTGGATTTGCGTGCTGGACTAGAATGGGACTTATGCATTGCCCAAGAGCCAGACGCTTGCAGAGATTTTGAGCGGTGGCGGGACTTTTTTCTCCGTTCATGTCTTATCTTAGGGCTTCTGCTCCTAAAAAGACAACCAAGAAACACTACCTTTAGCTCTTGGTATTGCACTCTTTTACATTGTGGCCCCCATTGACCCCTCCTACCTGTCCGGTGACCTTGGTGCATCCTGAGGCTGTGGTGAGCTCATGCTGTGTAAAGAAAGCAGGATACGCACATCAGGCGGTGAAGCAATTGATACCAGTGTACTAAGAAAAAAAGTGTGTACCTAATTTTGTATTTCTTATTTATCTATATATTTTATTTATTTATTTTAATATTATATATATATATATACCTATGCACCCCAAAATAATATCCACTGTATGTATGTACATTTTTTACAACCTCCTCTTTACCTTTAAAGATTAGGAAAAATTCCAGGGTGGCAGCAGGTGTTTAGAAAAAAAAAAGGTACCTTTAAGAATAGTGCAGCGCTGACACAATCTTTCACACACTCCTCCTCAGCTGGAGGCTTACCTAGAGCTTCCTCTCCCAGACAGTGGCAGACCGCACTGAGCCTCCTGCCCTGGAGAGTCTTTATAGCCGATTTGGGCCCGCCCATGGCGCGCCCCCTGCCCCGTCCCCCCTGTGACATCACCGCTGACTAACAGAAAGTGGAGGAAGGAGGGGCGGCGCGCTCCTACGGAGCTCAGATCTGAATAAGAAGGAGCCACAGCATGTCCTAGCAGATGGACAGGAGACACACCACAGCCCCTGTTAACACAGTAAGCTTCCTACAAGCTAAAACGCCCGCAGCTCATGCACCTGAGTGTCCAGTGTCATAAAGGGGCATACCTTTATTACTTCTGGACCTTCCAACCCGAGGAGAGGCTGAACCTGGGTGGGGATGGTTCGGCAGGGGGGTTCTTTTCTTCCTCTTTGTTCGTAGTTTGTTTGTCTGGAAGAGTCTTAGGTGGTCTGATCGTCCGACCAAAAAAAAGGAACAAGGACTGGGAGGAGGGGCCCCCTACTTATTAGCTAGAAGAAGGTGGTACTGGTGGACCGGAGGAGGGGATTAACCCATGATGTGCTGACGGGAGGACTGGCCAGGAAAGAGACTTTTTTCATAAGGAAACAGACAACCAGGAAGTGTGCAGAACAGAGAAGGATTAAAGCAACAACGATCAATGAGGCCATGAAACCAGGACTGCATTAGGGTAAATGAAGCTATTTAGCTAAAAAAAATCCTTTAGTGGCCCTTTAAGTCAGTTTGAGGGACCGTTTTCATCGGACAAGGCTGAATTGTCTGTTGGTCTGATGTGCGTACACACCATCGGACCAAAATCCCCTCGGACCAGTAATCGGTGACGCAGAACACAACAACGTGATGAAAAAACGAAGTTCAATGCTTCCAAGCATGCGTCGACTTGATTCTGAGCATGCGGGGGATTTTGGTCCGATGGTTTGTGTACTAACCATCGAACCTGTCTGACGGACAGGTTTCCAGCGGACAAGTTTTCAAGCATGTTTGGAAATTTTTGTCCTCTGGAAAACGGTCCGATAGGACGTACACACGATCGAACATGTCCGCTGAAACTGGTCTGCGGACCAGTTTCAGCAGACATGTTCGATCGTGTGTACGCGGCCTAACCATTAGAAAATCAAATAAATGTTTTCAAACAATATTTTACTAGTGTGTGTGATCAGATTAACTAGACTTTATTCCAAGGCTTTGTGCCATTTGACCTGTAATGTACAAAGAGTCTTGGAACACCTCCCGAATTATTCCATGCATGGTCCCACTCTAATAAAAAGGTCAGAGAAGGTCTTTTGTATATTATGCAAACTACAAAAACATGATAGTACAGAACTCTAAACAGTCAGAACCTTAAAGCGGATATTTCACATTATTTTTTACTTTATGCCATTGCATTCCTCACCATCCATATTATCAAAACACAATACATTCCTTTTTTTTTTTGGAATAACTTGTATTGGTGAAACCACCTTTAGACGCCTGAGATATCCATGTAATGTATAAAAAGACATATAACGCTGAGGTTTCACCAGATTTTGACCTTACAATTATAACCAGCTAAATCCTTATGTGTTCTTGCACAAGATCTAGTGGTTCATCACCAGGGGAGCAGTTTTGAGAATCAAGAATTTATGGTCGGCTCCCAAATCAAGATGGCAGCTTGGTGGAAATGTGGCCTGCAAGTTACATTAATAGACCTCTGTGGGCTAGACAGTATGTACTGGTATTTTAAATTTGTAATATATATATATAATGAATTATATATATGGACTAATATTGTTTTCTACATAAAAATGGAAAGTTCTTTTTAAGCAGGTAGAGCAAACATATTCATTACACTGGTTTCCACGAAATAAATCGATTGCTTATATTCTCTCTATTACTTTTTCTCTTTTTCTGTGCTTTTCGTGACCTTTTCTTGTTCATTTATTCATTTTGTTTCCAATTATTTATCTGACCTGACTCTGTGGTTTGGAATAAAAAAAAAAAGTGTAGAAAGTGATTTTTAAGAGGGCTGGAGGGAGAAACATATGAATATTGATTGGTCTGCATTCTATCTCTATTCTTAAAGTAACACCCCCTCCAATCTCTGATGATCTCCTGTAACATATTTAAAGTCTCTAACCAAGTCCTGTAGGATTTCTGTATTCGTTCTCCACTCCTGTAGCATATCTTCAGACTCTGACAATTGTCTGTAACATATTTGCAGTCTTATGCCGCGTAAACACGATCGGTTCGTCTGATGAAAACGATCCGATGGACATAGTTTTTTTCCATCGGTGAAAAAACGTAGAACCTGTTTTAAAATTATCCGATGGTTAAAAAAATGATAGGCCGCGTACACACAATCGAATTTATCTGCTGAAACCGGTCCGACGGATCGTTTCAGCAGACAAATTTGATCGTGTGTACGGGCGGACAGACAGGTTTTTCCAGCAGACAAATTTTAAAGCATGCTTTAAAATCTGTCTGCTGGGAATGCGTCCGTCCGACATGTCCGCTGGTTAGTACACTAACCAGCGGACATATCTGCTCGCACATGCGTCAAATGGATTCGACGCATGCGTGGAAGTATTTTACTTCCTGGTTCGGTGACGTGGCGGCGGCAACGTCATCGCCACGTCACCGCGCTGTCTGCCGGCCGGGATTTTGGTTTGATCGTGTGTACACGATCAAACCAATATATCCCAGCAGACAAATCCGATCAAAACGGTCTGTCAGACCGATTTAATCGGATTTATTTAGTGGTGTGTACGCGGCCTCAGAAAAAAAACGATCGTTTGTGGGGAAATCCATCGGTCAAAAATCCACGCATGCTCAGAATCAAGTCGACGCATGCTCGGAAGCACTGAACTTCCTTTTTCTCAGCACGTCGTTGTGTTTTACATCACCGCGTTCTGACACAAACGTTTTTTTTTAACTGATGGTGTGTAGGCATAACTGATGAAAGTCAGCTTCATCGGATATCTGATGAAAAAATACATCGGTCCGTTTTCATCGGATGAACCAATCGTGTGTACAGGGCATAGCAGTCTTTGACCATATCCTGAAGTATGTCCGCATTCTTTCGCCAGCAGCATTCCCTGAGTCTCTAACCTGGGTTAAGATGACTGGCCAAATCTCGGGAGGGCACTGGGGTTGATTTACTAAAACCGAAGAGTGCAAAATCTGGTGAAGCTCTGCATAGTAATCAATCAGCCTCCAGGTGTCAACGCTTAAGGCCCCTTTCACACGAGGCGGATCAGTAATGATCCGCCTCCGTGTGCTCCATAAGCTCAGCAGGATCGCTCCGTAGAAAACCCCCCGCTGAGCCGGCGGGTGACAGGGCGGTCCCCGCACACTGTGCAGGGACCGCCCTGTCTTTTCTCCACTCTCCCCTATGGGGGGATCGGATGAACACTGACCGTGTGTCTGTGTTCATCCGATCCGCAGACAGAAGAAAAAATAGGATCTTCTTACGTCTGCAAAATCGGATCTTTGCGGAGGCGGGTGATTACGGGTGTCAGCGGATGTTTATCCACTGACACCCCCAATCACATAGGGATCAATGTATGTCCCTTTTTCATCTGCAAACGGATGGATGAAAAAGCGGACATACGGTCCGCACATGTGAAAGGGGCCTAACTGAATAAGATGAAGTTAGAAGCTGATTGGTTACCATGCACAATTTCAAAATATTTTTCCGGTTTTAGTATATCAACCCCAATGTGTTCATTTCGAAGATGCTAAATCAGTCTTCTGCAAGGTTCCCTCTAACACCAAAAGTAAGCAACAATCATATTATCACTGTGTTTACTTCGGGCAGTTAACCAGGTATTATCGGTAAGTAAGTAAGTGTAAACAGCATCCACTCAAGTCATATCCTTGCTAAGCATGTGTCACGATGGCTACAAACACAGCATGACATGACCACAATATTCAGTACTCGCTTTGCTGACATTTTTTTGATGTGCACACTTACAAAGTAAAATATTCATAATGAATGTATACATCTTTTGCTTCCAGTTTTCTCTGCTGCCCATTGTTGATGATACACCATTGGTGGAGGAAACATTTGCTATTGTCATATTGAGTCTAAAATGTTAAAGGCTTGTTTCTTATGTATGGGACTAAAAAAATTAAAAGTATACATTTCCATATAAATATATTTAAAAAAAAAACCTCATGGCCTCTAATGCCCCATACACGCGATCGGAATTTCCGTCAGGATAAACTCTGACTGATTTTTCTGATGGAATTCCTTTCAAATTCTCTTGCATACACACGGTCACACCAAATTCTGACTGTCCAAAACATGGTGACGTACAACACTACGACGAGCCAAGAAAAATTAAGTTTGATGCTTCCGAGGATGCGTCGACTTGATTCTGAGCGTGCGTGGTGTTTTTCCCCGTCGGAGTTCCATACAGACGAACGGAATTTTTTCATCGGAAAAAAAGAGAACATGTTTTTTTTCTAAGTCCGTCAGAATTTCTGATGGAAAAACTTAGATGGGCCACACGCACGGTTGAAATATCCAATGAAAAAAATCCGTCTGACCTTTTCCATTGAAAATTCTGAATGTGTGTACTAGGCATTACAGAGAAAAATTGCTCCTTACAATCACAAGTCAAGTGATTATATTACCATTCTATGTCATATTTTGACACATGTGAAACCCAAAGCATTTCAATTGCACTAATATTCGTCAGTGGTGGAACACTAGACTTCCTGTAATACTGACAGATGTTGGGGTATTAACCACTTCAGCCCCAGAAGATTTTCCCCCTTAACCACTTGCTTACTGGGCACGTATACCCCCTTCCTGACCAGGTGAAATTTCAGCTTCCGGCACTGCGTCGCTTTAACTGACAATAGCGCGGTCGTGCAAATAGAGCTTTCTTTTGGTGGTATTTGATGTTTCAAACTTTTTCACACCCAGGATGTGTATTGAATTTCTTTGTTTGACTAAATTCTTTTTTTTTTCTTTGCATTATTGAATACAATTATATTTATTAGATTATAATTCATGTGTTTGTGTTTCAAATTGATCACATCTGGAATGTCTACTAGAGTCTTGTTTTGGTCAGGTTTAAGTAAGGAATTACTAAGAATTGCAGGCCTATAATACATATCACCAAATTTCCATGCAAAAAATTGTACCGCTTTTGGTACGTAATTCCAGACAGAATCATACCGCCATGGAGGTTAAACCACACAAGTGTTGCTTTAGCAGTGTGTTTGGGGTCATTGTCCTGCTGGAAGGTGAACCTCTGTCCTAGCCTCAAATCACACACAGAGTTCATCAATCTTTCCGTCAACTCTGACCAGTTTCCCAGTCCTGGCTGCTGAAAAACACTGCCACGGCATAATGCTGCCACCACCATGTTTCACTGTGGGGATGGTATTCTTTGGGTGATGTGATGTGTTGGGTTTTCGCCAGACATAGTATTTTCTTTGGCCAAAAAGTAAAATTTTAGTCTCTTCAGACCAGAGCACCTTCCTCCATACATTTTGGGTGTCTCCCACATGCCTTTTCGCAAACTCAAAATGTGCCTTTTTTTTTTTGCTGAACGTAATGGCTTTCTTCTTGGCACTCTGCCATAAAGCCCGACTCTTAGGAGTGTATGGTTTATTGTCGTCCTATGTACAGATACTCCAGTCTCTGCTGTGGAACTCTGCAGCTCCTACAGAGTTACCTTAGGTATCTGTGCTGCCTTTCTGATTAATGCCCTCCTTGCACGGTCCGTGAGTTTTGGTGTGCGGCCGTCAGGTTTGCTGTTGTGCCATGTTCTTTACATTTGGTTATGATAGATTTGATGGTGCTCCTAGGGATCAGCAAATATTTTGATTTTTTTGTATAACCTAACCCTGACTTGTACTTCTCAACAACATTGTCCCTTACTAGTTTGGAGAGTTCCTTGGTCTTCATGGCAGAGTTTGGTTAGTGGTACCTCTTGCTTAGGCGTTGCAGCCTCTGGGGCCTTTCAAAAAGGTGTGTATATGTAATGACAGATCATGTGACACTTAGATTGCACACAGGTGGACATCATTTCACTAATTATGTGACTTCTGAAAGTAATTGGTTGCACCGGATCTTTTTATGGACTTCATAACAAAGGGGTTGAATACAGTACATACGCACATGCCAATTATCATTTTTTTTATTTCTGAAAAATAGTTTCATGTACTGTATTTATTGGCGTATAACATGCTTTAAGGGGGAAGTTTGAGGAAAAAAAAATCCACGGCCCCCTTGTATAACACGCAGGCAGTTTACCCTCTATTTTCAGTGTAAACAAGTGAGTGTTATACGCCAATAAATACAGTACATATTTTTCTAATTTTACTTCATCAACTTAGACTATTGTGTTCTGATCCATCACATATAATTCAGATAAAAAAAACAGTGAACTAAAGGCTGTAATGTAACAAAATAGGTAAAAAGCCAAGGGGGTGAATACTTTTGCAAGGCACTGTACCTACACTCCAGCAACACCCGCATAACATTTCTCTGGGAGCATTTCCTGATGGTGACAACAATGGACTGTGCCTATTGTGTGTTAAAAGGGCTACTTGTAGTCTCCGATGTGACAATTAGGGCTTCAACTAACGATTATTTTCATAATCGATTAGTTGGCCGATTATTGTTTCGATTAATCGATTAATCGGATAATAGCCTTAAAAAAAATGTTTGGGAGATTACAAAACACAAAATGCCGTAAAAACACATTGCATGCTTTTTTGCAGCTTCTCCATTGAAGTATATTGAACCAAAAAAAAAAGTAGCACTGTTTTGCGTTAAAAACTCCTTGCCCTTTCCAATTACGCAGCAGCTGAAAAAAATCATGGATGTGAACGTGTCCCAAAGGAAACCATGTGAACCCAGTCCTAAGATGTTTAGTAACATAATGGGGTTAAAAAAAAAAAAAAAAGTACAAAAAGAGCAAATAATCGCTACTGTAAGGGGTTCATTTTTTTTTTTACTGTGGGACAGTGAAAGTGATATGTACAGTAGCGATTTGCTTTTTTGTACTAAAAAGGGCTCATTTTAGTTTTTTATTAACTCCATTATGTCCTGGCCGATTAATCGATTATGAAAATTGTAATCGATTCATTTCATAATCGATTAGTTGTTTCGGCCCTAGTGACAATACAGGTAGTCTCCGAAGTGACAATTCAGGTAGACTCTGACTCAATCCAGGCAGTGTCTAACGTGAGAATCCAGGTAGTCTTCAATGTGATAATCCAGGTAGTCTCTGAGACAATCCATGTAGTCTTTAATGTGACAATCCAGGTAGTCTTCTATGTGACAACCCAGGTAGTATCCAATATCACAAGCCAGGAGCTCATTTGGAAGACAGGGACAGAGTGTTGTCACCTTATAACAGGTAGTATCTGAAAATGGACCTTTGTGGCATGTTCATCAGTTATTATTTTATTAAAAGTTGTTTTAAAACTATTTAAAATTATTAAGAACGTAAGGCGAAATATTACAGTATATACCTATCGACTTTATAATATTGTATATACATAATGACTGTGTGTCAGGAAATTCTCTCTACAATTCTTCTCATTCTTCTCATGCACTTAACAAAATAAAAAGCTATGATGTCAGTAACTCTATTTAGGAGCTCTTCGAAAATGACCATCTGTATGAATGGAGATGTTTAACCTTTGGCTTCCCGTTCATCAAAGAAAACATTTTGTATCTGCAACCTTCTAATGCAGAACAGTTGGAAATACATCAATGGCCTATGTATAATGCTCTTGAGTTTTAAAACTTTGAAGAAGCCAAAATGAATTCTAAAATAACCTCCTTGATTTAAATGTCAGATATTGTCTAAAAATGAATGTATATTATATTAATATTGTTTAAGCTATACATGTAAAATGAATTTGCTTGATTTAAGGCAGCACACAGAGAAGAGACAGGGGCTGCTTTTCCTGGAGACATGCTGAGGGTCTTTTGCAGGAAAGGAACGCTGTGATAAGAGGGCCTACAGCAGGACATCCCACAGCTGTACAGGAGGGGATTTGCTGCCTGGGCCTGTTGGCTGCACTGGAGGAAGAACGGGCCTACTGCCAGAGCTTGATGGAGACTCCACATGTGTGACCCAGAGTTGGATACTGAACCACGTGGGTGAACCTGAGCTAATTGAGCTTCCGGAACTTGATGGCTGGAACAGTTAACCGCCAAGCGTGTGAACTTAAACCTATCATCTGCTGGAGGTGGTGAGAGGAGATAAAACACTTAACCCCTTACCACACCCAGTCCACATAGACCACTCGTTACGCTGCAGCCCTGTAATTATGCTCCCCAGACACTTAAAGATACAGATCTGTGTGCACCATCCATAGAAGGGCCCCACCGCAAGCTGGCCAACACTAACTTTAAGACAGCAGGCATACTTTTTACTTACCATACAGGGGTACCCTGCTCAGGAACACTTGCTGATACCCATATCTGGGGTACCCCCATAAAGTACACTCAAGAACATTACCATTGAGCTAATTGGGTCGACTCTGCTCATAAATAGTTTAAGCTTGGAATAACAATGCTGCAGTATAACCATTTATTTTATAATTAACCAACTTTTTTTTATTTCAGTTATAGACCAGTGTTCATTTTATTAGTTCTTTATAGTTGAAGTGTTTACCTACTTACTTAACTTATCTCCTGGTAGTCTTTGGCCTCATTTCTGGGCATTATTATACATCTGTGACTTACTAATGCTTATGTTATCCAGGTGTGAGTGGTCCGCCACCTCTAACTGGGTGTGTCAGTGGGGACTGAGTGGTTTTAAGAGTCGTGGCAGAACAGATGACCCGTCATCACCAACAGCTCCTGCGGGGTTTTAGCGATATATACCCATTAGTGATTGTTTTTCTTTATAAGACATAACAAGTGACGTGTCTGGAGGAAGGTTCTGTTGAAAAAACGCTTAGAGGCTTAGTTCTCTGGATAGTCTGCCCCCTCTGCTGCAGATTTTTCCTTTTAATTCACTCCCTCGACACACCATTAGCTCACTGGAGCACCTCCAAAGTTCTAATATAAGTTCTTCTGGTCAGATTAATGTCCAAGTTTATGCACAGTTAAAGAGACACTGTTGCCTTGCCCATACAGGACAAATTGCCCCTGGCCTGCTTATATTCACCTTACCGGTAATCCTCACCACTCCTTGTCCATACTAAAATTACTAGAGTTGTAGACTTGAGGGTGCTGTCAGTGATAGTGTTTGGGCCTGATGATTGACTGCTAGACCTGAGAACTATCACAATAGAGGAGATCACATGCTCCCCCATACCCAGAAGTTCTGGGAATAGAATATAACTGCAGAAGAGAAAGGAGCAGTAAGAGAATACTAGTAAGTTGAGCATAGGGGGATCAAGGAGGTTATTTGAAGAGACACTGTAACTTTGCACTGCATGGGCAAGTTGACAGTGTCTCTATAAGGACCCTCCCGTTGTCCAAATGTGTCAGCATTCAGATGCACACTCAGGCACTCAATGTTGTACGGTTGCGGGAAGTAGCGAGAGTCACGTGCTACCTTGTGCCAGATGAACTGGGTATTTCTTGCAGGTAAACGGGATTGGATAGCAAAAGATCATTGATGAGGTAATCCCTGTAACCATGATCAGAGTTTTAGACTTATGCCGCGTACACACGATCAGACATTCCGACAACAAAACCGTTACATTTTTTTTCGACGTATGTTTGGCTCAAACTTGTGTTGCAAGCAGTCACACAAATGTTGTCGGAAATTCCAAACGTCAATAACGCGGTGATGTACAACACTACGATGAGAACATTTGAGAAACAGCTCTCAAATTTTTGTTGTCGGAAATTTGGACAGCACAGTCGGATTTTCTGACAACAAGCTCACATCGAACATTTGTTGTCAGAAATTCCGACCACGTGCATGCGGCATTAATTAGTTAGTGATTAGTAATTAACGGCTGAAGATGGGAGTACACATTGCTACAGCTTTGATGCTTCGCTGTGTCTCATTTTTAATTCAACATGTTGAGTTGACAGATGGCAACGCTTTCCAAACTCACCCATTGAAAGCAATGGAACCACAATGCAACTGCATGCCAAATGCAGCTATGGCAATTTCAGCACAGTAGTTGAATGTAAAATTTCCAATGGGATAGAAAACATTCCCCTTGGGATCGGAAAAAAACCCAGAGGTGGCAGTAACGCCTTTTGAATGCCTGTAATGCCTGTAAATTGACTTTAACCATTTAAGGTCTGCTCTATAGCTGTTTTACATCTACAGGGAGGCACCTCCTCATCAGATCATGTGTATATAAATATATATCTATGTGGACTCAATGTTTGCCAGCACCCACCGATTGTGTTTGGTACACAGACAGAATGGTGATTTGCAAAGTAGGTACAAGGATCCATACCGTCTCCTAGTTAAAGCACCTCCCACAGTACATAGGCTAAGCATACAGTTAACACTTTGACCACCTCTGGTGTTAACCCCTTGCCAGCCAGTGCCATTAGTACAGTGACAGTGCATATTTTTTTTACCAACCATCACTGTATTAGTATCACTGGTCCCCAAAAAGTGTCAAAAGTGTCTGTTAGTGTCAGAATGTCTGCCACAATGTCACAATCCTGCTATAAGTCACTGATCCCCACCATTACTAGTAAGTAAATAAATAAAAATATCCCCTATTTTGTAGACGCTATAACTTTTGCGCAAATCAATCAATATGCGCTTATTGGGATTTTTACCAAAAATATGTAGCAGAATACATATTGGCCTCAATTGATGAAGACATTTGATATTTTACTTTTTTTTTTTTTGTTTATAGTGCAAAAAAATACAAAATGCAGTGGTGCTTAAATACCACCAAAATAAAGCTGTATTTGTGGTAAAAAAAAAAAAAGGGCATACATTTTAAATGGGTACAGTATCGCATGACAGCGCAATTGTCAGTTAAAGTAACGCAGTGCTCGATTGCAAAAAATGGCCTTGTCACAAAGGGCGTAAATCTTCAGGAGGTCAAGTGGTTAAACCACCTCTGAAAGCATGGATTGCTTTTCAGAGGGGGCACTGTGTGAATGAGCCCCTAGACCAGGGGTCTCAAACTGGCGGCTACCAGCAGTTGCAGAACTACAAGTCCCATGAGCCTTTGCAAGGTTGATAGTTACAAGCATGACTCCCACAGGCATGATGGGACTTGTAGTTCTGCAGCAGCTGGAGGGCCGCCAGTTTGAGACCTCTGCCCTAGACTGAGAGCAGTGTGCAAAACAATAGATCACTGAATGAGTGCTGCTTTACAGGCCTAATATGAAGACATGTTCTATTTTTGTACACCAGCTGCGTTTAAATAAATCTAATATATTTTACAGAATTAAAAAATGTTCTTGGATTATTTCCTGAAGTTCCACTTTAAGGATTTGCAGGGGATGTGTGCATCATCGCTTGACTAATCAAGACTTTAGTTCACTGAATGACTTTGCAATTAATGCCACCATTGTAGCAGCAAGTACAGCAGGTAAGCACAGCAGGAAAATGGAAAGTAGGTATTAAAAGTGTCTTGTAATATTCACAGTAATTAATTACATGATTCAATAGTAGAATAATTATTATTATTATTAATTCACATTTTTAGATCATAGGCGCTCTAACTCATACTCTCTTTCATATACTTATCTGATTTCCAAACAGACATTTGCATGGAATGTAAATGAAAAGGGAAGACAATCCGCTCAGTAACCAACTTTATTTGGTTTGCAAGCTTTGTCTGTGGCCAGTGATGTGCAAATTTTATCAAATGTGCTCTGCTGACAGAATGGTGAATCGAGGTTGTAGTTACCTCCAGAGGATGAATATGCGCAATCTGGCATTTTAGGCCAACTAGTTCGTTTTCATTCGCACGTTTGCGTTATAATAAATAAACAGAGAGCTTTGTGCTTTTTAATATATTTTTCTTATTTATCGTGATCAAGAATATACTTTTTTGGATACAGATGAAATATTTAGCTTTTTCAGTTTTGAAACAAAATGTTTTCAGAGCTGAGTATTGGAAGTTGAAATGACAGAGCATTGACTCGCTCTACGTGGCGCTGTACCGACTGAGACCAGGATTCAGCTTCCAGGTTTTCTTTGTTAAAGCTTCTAGGATATTTTGTTTGTTTTTTAAATATGTTAGGCCTCGTACACACGACCGAGGAACTCGTCGGAAAAGACACATCGTTTTCCCCAACGAGTTTCTTGTTAGGCTTGTCGAGAAACTTGACAAACTGTCTTTGCGTACACACTGTCAAGACCAAATGTCCTCGTTCTCAAATGCGGTGACTTCAACACATACGAAGGCAGGGGAAGTTCGATTCCACTGGTACAACCCTTGGGGCTGCTTTTGCTAATCTCCTGTTACTGCGAGACATTTGCACTTTTCAGTCTGTTACAGCGTGACAAATGTGCTATTTCCATTACAAACGCTACTTTTACCAAAGGGGCGCGGGTTTCTAAGCATACACACCAACGTGTTTCTCGCCGAAAACCAGCCGATGAGGCACACGACGAGGAAATTGAGGCTCCCGTCGAGGAAAAAGAGAACTTGCTCTCTTTTTTCCTCGTCAAGTTCCTCAACAGTTTTCTCGATTAAATGCTTACACGCGACCGTTTTCCTCAGCAAAAAGCTCTCCGACCAAGTTTCTTGATGGATTCTGTCGAGTTTCTCGGTTGTGTGTACAAGGCCTTATTCTTTCTTCCTCTGTGCACTTGGTTTTTCACAGCGTGGCCCCGATCTTCTGTTCTGGGATCCCTCAGCGGAGCTCCTGGATCCTCTTTTTCTCGAGTGCCCCGTTGGAGAACCACTCTCCCTCGGGGGCAATCATGCAGCCGGCTATTATGTCCTGCTGCTGCATCTATCATGCACAGCTGCACCAGATATTGCACTCAGTTTTATTAAATCAACCCCAAAGTTTCTGAAAAAAAAAAACGCTTGCGTTGTGCTTGCAATTTAGCTAACACATAGTGCTTTGCGAATTCCATGTCATGGGCAGGGGTGGCCCTTTCATAAGGGGCACAGGGTTCCGCCCCCCTGATCCATGTGCCCAGCCCACTAATCCACATGCAGGGTGCCGGAAGCATGGATTTCAATGTTTTTTGTTTTGTTTTTAAGCACATAATTAGAGCTGGAGGCTCTAATTGGCTTAAAAGAAGGCTAAGTTTGGGACACACAGCACTGCGCCCTGAGCCCACCCAGTTGTGAGACAATAGCAAATTAATAATTGCTATTGTTTTACTGTTTCTTCTCCTGGCCAATCGGGTCTCAGGAGCTTCTTCCTGATTGGCTGCGAGAAGAAACAGAAAGACAAGGCCAGGAGTCTTAGAGCAGATAGACAAGAAAGGCTACGAGCTGAGCAAGAGTAACAGGGGCATGCTCTGCAGCGGTGTGCAGGAGCGGCGGTGTTCAGTGCGGGGTGTGCGCACTAATGGGGGGGAGACATGTCTGATGGGGATTTTTATGTATAGAAGGTGGCGGGCTGCGAGAGGAGAGGTGAGTTGGGAGTGTTGCAATTTTGGTTGGTGGCAGTGCGAGTAAGGGGGGGTTTGTTTGCCGCCCCCCCCCCCCCTCAAAAAATACTGTGCACCAGCCACCACTGGTCATAGGTGTACACTGTATTAAATGTACAATTGTAAAAGATGCATACCATATAGATTGATTGATATTTAAAATACAAATAAGAAAGAATGCCAATTTCTGGTTGGTAAAAGATGTTCTGAAGAGGTAGTCATTGAAGCAACGTGCTGCAGGTAGGTCTGCCATTTGATTATTCATAATCAGTAGAGTTCCCTTGTCCTGGGGGTCAACACTGGGTGGACATAATGATCCTCAAGAGATCCCTTTTGAATGGTTGAGAGACTCTTGCAGCAACCAAAGTTGAGTAAAGTTATCACAAGTGAATGTCTGCTCTAAACATATATTCCACATTAATAATTATGCTACCAAAATTAGTGAGTGCTGTTAATTGCGTCCTGCAATTTGATCCTCTTTCTTCTTGCTGGAGGCTGACATTTTGGTGAAGCCCAGAGCCCCTGAGGAGCAGTAAATCTTTAGGTTGTCATCATATCGGCCTCTGCAAATTTGGCGCAGTGCCAAAAAATTAAGCAACTAAGCATGCAGAGCAGGGTGAGATAGTGGGATTGATTTACTAAAGGCAAATAGACGCTTTGTAAATGCAGTTGCTCCAGAGCTTAGAAAATAAGGTAAAGCTTCACTTTACAAAGAACACCCAATCACATGCAAGAAAGAAAAAAAAACAGCATTTTTGCTTGTACGTGATTGGATGATGACAGTCATCAGATCTTCCTCTCATTTGCTAAGCCCTGGAGCAACTGCACTTGCCAATTGCAAAAGTGCACAGTCTCTTTGCCTTTTGTTAATCAACCCGATTGTAATGCTGGACTGTACACAGTATAGGCTCTTATAGATATACAGTACTTGCAAAAAGGGGCCAGACAGAAGAGATCTAGCAGGAGCATGCAGACCTGAAATAGAAAATAATAGAGTCATCTTCCTGGGTTTGTACAGTATTGAGTCACAAAACTGCCTGAACAGAATTACACGTACACTCACGGCCACGTTATTAGGTACACCTGTTCAATTGCTTGGTAACTCAAATGCTAATCAGCCAATCACATGGCAGCAACTCAATGCATTTAGGCATCTAGACGTGGTAAAAATTACTTGCTGAAGTTCAAAGCGAGCATCGGAATAGGGAAGAATGGGGATTTAAGTGACTTTGAACATGGATGGCATGGTTGTTCTTGCCAGATGGGATGGTCGGAGTATTTTAAAAACTGCTGATCTACTGGGATTTTCATGTACAACCATCTCTAGGGTTTACAGAGAATGGCACGAAAAGAGAAAATATCCAGTGATTGGAATATGTGTGGAAGAAAATGCCTTGTTGAGGTCAGAAGAGAATGGGCAGACTGGTTTAAGATGATAGAGAGTCAACAGTAAGTCAAATGACCACTCGTTACAACCAAGGAATTCAGAATACCATCTCTGACTCTGAATGCTAGACATGTGCACACTGAAATATTTTGTTTCAGAATTTTGTTTTCGTCTGAAAAATACATTTATTTAGTTAATTTTTGTTTTCATTTCGTTAAAAAAATGCTTTAGCCCGAAAATCCGAATTAATTATAGTCGAATCTGTCATTGAAGGTTTATGAATGTTCTAAGAAGATTCGACGGAGCAGCTGCACTGTACGACGCCGCAATCGTACATTTCCGGTCGAATGTTCCGCCTACAAGCTATAGAAGAATTCTAATGTTGTATGACACTAGTAATAATTATATTTATAAATTATTACTAGTCAACATTAAAATTCTTCTATAGCCTATGGGCCGAGCATTTGCAATCAGAAGAAGAGGTTTTGGACAGCCGCACTCAAAAATAGGTAAAATTCAAAAATAGCCCTTTATTGTGGTAAAATAAATGGATGCACTACAAAGAAAGCATACAGTGGGAACAAAAAACAGCTGACGCGTTTCGCATTGAGCTTCAATGCTTAGTCATAGCTATATCATATAGCTATGTCTAAGCATTGAAGCTCAATGCGAAACGCGTCAGCTGTTTTTTGTTCCCACTGTATGCTTTCTTTGTAGTGCATCCATTTATTTTACCACAATAAAGGGCTATTTTTGAATTTTACCTATTTTTGAGTGCGGCTGTCCAAAACCTCTTCTTCTGATTGCCTAGTGCATTCCCGGCACCTGCCTGGGTTCTAAACGAACATTGATTGCCTGGAGCTCACCTGGAGCAGTTGTCTTTCCCATTTGGGCCGAGCATTTGACCGGAAATGTACGATTGCAGAGTCGTACAGTTTAGCTGCTTGTCGAATATTCTTAGAACTTTCGACAGACACCATAAGCCTTCAATGACAGATTCGACGTTTGTATGTCGAATCGTCTACCCCAACACTGTCTCTATAATGTCAAATCTTTTATCTCTATGTAGAATAATATTGGACTAATAGAGTTAAGGTTAGGCACATTCGACCACAGGTATGATAGACACAGATTATTATTGTCAGCATAAAGTCGAATCTCCTATCTATATCGAACTGTTGTAGCAACGAAAACGAAAATAAAGCATTTTTTATGTCCGATCTTTCGGATTTAGGATTCTGCGCTTTCGTTTGTTAAAACGATAACGCAAATACCTGAAAATCAGACGAGAATGCATATAGGCTACAGGAGTAGAAGAAAACACTGCGTGCCACTCCTGTCAGCTAAGAACAGGAAACTGAGAGTACAATTCTCACTAGATCAACAAAAATTGGACAATAGAAGATTGGAAAAATGTTCCTGGTCTGATAAATCTCGATTTCAGCTTTGACATTCAGATGGTAGGGTCAGAATTTGGTGTAAACTACATAAAAACATCCATCCATCCTTCCAACGGTTCAGGCTGGTGGTGGTGTAATAGTGTGGGGGATATTTTCTTGGCACACTTTAGTACCAATTTAACATTGTTTAAAGGCCACAGCATACCTTAGTATTGTTACTTAGTATTGTCCATCCCTTTATGACTACAGTGTCCCCATCTTCTGATAGCTCCTTTGAGCAGGATAATGCACCATGTCACAAAGCTCAAATCATCTCACCACTGGTTTCTTGAACATGACAATGAGGTATTTGTACTCCAATGGCCTCCACAGTCACCAGAACTCATCCAATAGAGCACCTTTTGTTGGCGGAGCGGGAAATTTGCATCAATTACTGTACAGCTGATAAATCTGCAGCAACTGTGTGATGTTATCATAGCAATATGGACCAAAATCTCTGAGGAATGTTTCCAACACCTTGTTGAATCTATGTCATGAAGAATTAAGTTCTGAAGGCAAAAGGAGGTCCAACCCGGTACTAGCAATGTGTACCTAATAAAGTGGCTGATGAGTGTATGTTGCCAGGTAAAAAGGTTCAGTTTATAGTAGATGCATTTTAGAAGTGTACATGACTATTTCCCTCAAGTTAAAATATGAAAGATTTATGTATTAACCACATACTAAGGGCCAGATTCACGAACACTTGCGCTGGAGTATTTGGATATGCGCCGCGTAACTGTGCTGATGCGCCAACGTTTCTATGTGCCCGTACCCACCAAACTAGATGCGCCCAATAACGGGTCATTTGCGACCGGCGGAACGTTCCGACGCCAGAGTATCGTCAGCGCTTAATTTCGCTGGGCGCATCAGTCGCGCCTATTGATTTCCCCTGCAAATATGCAAATGAGGGATTTTTCCCAATTCACGAACGGATTAGCACCATACGCTGGCTACATGCGCCGCGCGTATCTCGTCCGTCCGGCGCAAAGTTATTTCTACAAAAGGCTGCTTTATCTTTACTCCAGACGGTCACAGGTCAGCAGGAGAGCAGCTACAGCAGCGTTACCGACGATAAGAGCTAGCTGAGCACCCCCACTTGCAGGACAACACCTCTGTCCATGCTTGTCTGTCAAATTTTGCAGCCATGGAGGAAGACATCATAGGTCTCCATAGCCGAGATGACGGCTGACAGCTCCTGGCCATTAAAGTTCAGCTTTCTCCTGTGTGTTTGCGGGGAACGGGAGCAGCCATCTCAGAACAAAAGTAACATCACTGCGGGGAGGGGGAGCAGGATATACTTTAGTGCCGGAATGGCGCTTCTACGGGCGCATTTAAACGCCCAACGGAAGGCATTGCGCTGACGTTTCCTGTGAAGTGGTGCCGACGGAAGTTGTGAGCATGCGCACAAGGGGGGCGAGTGGAGCCGCACTCACTGCGCATGCTCCGTGGATGATGCGCTGAACGTAAGCCTCTGCGCTGGGCTCCGCCCATCATTTACATATGATCACACCCACTTCCACTTGCGTCGGGTTACGCCAGCGCATTATCGTTACTCTGGCGCAAGTTTACGCGCAACTGCTATGTGAATTACAGGACTTGCGCTGAAAGGGTCTTCAGAGTAACGTAAATGAGAAGCGTTACTCCAGAGGAAAGATACTCTCATCTACCTGAATCTGGCCCTAAGAGTTAGATCCATTTATAACCAAAAAAAGTTTTACTTTTAAGGAAGCATAAAAATTACAATATGCTTTATTTTAAAGGACCGCTGCAAAAGACCTTGTCATCTCTATAGTCAGAATCAATCTGTAAAGCAAATTATTGTGCTTTTATGTAAGCTTTTATTTAAATCATGACTTACACATTGAGGAGATTGACAGCTAACAGCAGCCTTTATTCTACAGGGAGTAGTGAATATGTGTAAGGACAAAACACTTTTTTTCAGCAGCATTGTATTCAAAGTAACTTTACATGCCTCTACATATATATATATATATATATATATATATATATATATATATATATTACAGTATAACAAGTCATATTGTACATTAACCTAAAGAAGTGTGCTGCATGTATTGTATGTGCAGGCTTAGAAATGTTAAATGCAGTGGCAGTCTGTCCATGCGCCCGGGCCCTAATCTATATGCAGGGCATCAGACGCATGAATTTCAATGTCTTTTTTTTTTTAAGCACATGTTTAGAGCCTGAGGCACTGCGCCCTGAGCCCACTCAGTTGTGTGACATTAATTAATATTCATTAATGTCTTCCTGTCTCCTTCCAGCCAATCAGGCATTTGGTCCTGAGACCCGATTGGCTGGGAGTCCTAAGACTCCATTGGTCTGGAGTGCGAAGATCCGATTGGCTGGAAGGAGTAGCAGCGGTCACCGACACATGGAGTAGATGTAAGGGGGGGGCCGAAGCCGTGACCTGGATGGGGTAAGTGCCAAGCGTTTGGCAAATGTGTGACTGCGATCGGAGAGAGGGGTCCCCCCTGACCAATGGAGCACCAGCCACCACTGGTTCTATGTAGGGCATAACAACACAAACTACATTCCAAATGGACCAGGTAATGCATGTGTGTTTGACAGGAGGACAGAAAGTAAGGACTAGCCCATGCATGTGTGTGGAAGGAGGACAGATGAACCAGTGTGAAGTGTAACGAAGAAAGAATGGACACGTGCAGGAAAAAGAAGGTTACGGCTCTGAATGTGTGTGTGGCTTAGCTACAAACTCATTAAAAAGGCCATACACATGTGTGACAAAAGGATTACGGATAGACAGGACCTCACATATGTATTGGATGGAGGAGGCTCTATGCATGTGACAGGAGGATGGACAAGGTCCAAGATATATAAAAGAGAATAAAGTGACATTGGACAAGGCCCAGCATGTGTGTTTCTGGCAGAAAGATGGGTGAATGGAAAAGGGCTTCTTGTGAGTTTTGCAAGGCAATGGGCTTATTGATGAAGGGCTGTATGGATATGGCAGGAAGACAGACAGATTGACTGGCCCCTGTGTGTTTGTGTCAAGAGGAAGAACAAGGGCCTACATATGAATGTGACAGAAGGACAGATTGATGGATGAGGACGTGTGTGTAAAAGGAGTACGCACTGATAGATGAGGTCCTGTGTGTGGTTGGAAAATGGATAGATGAACAAGACCCTGCGTGTGTGAAAGGAGGACAAACAGATAGATTAGGCTTTGCATCTGTATTGAAGGAGCACAGATGGATGGATGAGGTCTCATGCATGCATAGCAGGAGGTGGATGAACGAGGTGCATCCAATGTTCCGCAGGTCGTCCACTTATCATCTAGTATATAGCCATATATTTGCCTTGCACATGTAGTCTGAATTATATTATATTACATGTGGTATGATATATAATAATTACATTATTTAAAGTGGTGACAAGGCAGAAGTCAAGGAGCTCTGTGTTGTGGTTTTGTTAAAAAGCACAGGAATTCAAAGAGCATGCTGTGCAGAATGCAGCAGATAGTATTGTTGAGTAAGGTTGGTGTGACTAGGCCTAGACCACCACTCTAGCATGGATGGATGGAGAAATACTTGTGAAAGAATTTACTACAGACAGGAAAGGAAGAGCTGCAGGTAAAGGTACTGTGGGTGGTAAGATAGAAAGCTACCAGAGAATATAGCGTTGACAGAGGGCAGAGCTATCACAGGAAAAAATATGGAAATGGGGTACAGCTGTTATAGAATGCAGTTTGTTGAAATTGGGAGAGTTATCATAGAATTTAGTATTGACAGTTGAAAAATAACTATCACAGACAGAATGTACTATAGACAGTTGGGGGAGAGCAACAGTACCACAGAATGTAGTACACAGACAGTTGGGAGAGAGCTATCACAGAATGTAGTATAGACAATTGGGGGAGAGCTATCACAGAATGTCATGTAGGCAGTTGGATTAGAGCTATCACAGAATGTAGTATAGACAAATGGGGGAGTGCTATCACAGAATGTCATTTAGGCAGTTGGAGGAGAGCTATTACAGAATGTAGTATAGGCAGTTGGGGGAGTGCTACCACAGAATGTAGTACAGGCAGTTGGAGGAGAGCTATTACAGAATGTAGTATAGGCAGTTGGGGGAGTGCTACCACAGAATGTTGTACAGGCAGTTGGAGGAGAGCTATTACAGAATGTAGTATAGGCAGTTGGGGGAGAGCTATCACAGAACGTAGTATAGGCAGTTGGGGAGAGCTATCACAGAACGTAGTATAGGCAGTTGGGGAGAGCTATCACAGAATGTAGTATAGGCAGTTGGGGGAGAGCTATCACAGAATGTAGTATAGGCAGTTGGAGGAGAGCTATTACAGAATGTAGTATAGGCAGTTGGGGGAGTGCTACCACAGAATGTAGTACAGGCAGTTGGAGGAGAGCTATTACAGAATGTAGTATAGGCAGTTGGGGGAGTGCTACCACAGAATGTTGTACAGGCAGTTGGAGGAGAGCTATTACAGAATGTAGTATAGGCAGTTGGGGGAGAGCTATCACAGAACGTAGTATAGGCAGTTGGGGAGAGCTATCACAGAACGTAGTATAGGCAGTTGGGGAGAGCTATCACAGAATGTAGTATAGGCAGTTGGGGGAGAGCTATCACAGAATGTAGTATAGGCAGTTGGGGGAGAGCTATCACAGAACGTAGTATAGGCAGTTGGGGGAGATCTATCACAGAATGTAGTATAAGTTGGGGAGAGCTATTACATAATGTTGTATAGACAGTAGTGTTGCTCACGAATATTCGCATTGCGAATATTCGCTACGAATATTGCATATTCGAGTATTCGCGAATAACTCGAATATTGTGGCGAATATTCGCTATGGCGAATATTCATATTTTTTCAAATTTATTTTTAAAACAGATCACATCCTAGTGATCTCCATCGACGTCTAAAAGCATTGCTGGTATGATTAGAGAGAGACCCTGGGCCGAATAGCTGATGCGATTCTTTTATGTTGCCGAAAATTCGCAATGCGAATTTTCGGCAACATAAAAGAATCGCATCAGCTACTCGGCCCTTCTTTTGCATCAGAGCCAATCAGAATAACCTGAATATTCGGCAAAAGGAATATTGCGCGATATTCCTTTTGCCGAATATTCGAGTTATTCTGATTGGCTCTTAAGCAAAAGATCGGCGGAGAAGATAATCGCGCAATATTCCTTTTGCCGAATATTCGAGTTATTCTGATTGGCTCTGATGCGCCCTTCTTTTGCATCAGAGCCAATCAGAATAACTCGAATATTCGGCAAACGGAATATTGCGCGATTATCTTCTCCGCCCTTCTTTTGCATCAGAGCCAATTAGAATAACTCGAATATTCGGCAAAAGGAATATTGCGCGATATTCCTTTTGCCGAATATTCGAGTTATTCTGATTGGCTCTGATGCAAAAGAAGGGCGGAGAAGATAATCGCGCAATATTCCTTTTGCCGAATATTCGAGTTATTCTGATTGGCTCTGATGCGCCCTTCTTTTGCATCAGAGCCAATCAGAATAACTCGAATATTCGGCAAAAGGAATATTGCGCGATATTCCTTTTGCCGAATATTCGAGTTATTCTGATTGGCTCTGATGCAAAAGAAGGGCGGAGAAGATAATCGCGCAATAGGAATATTGCGCGATTATCTTCTCCGCCCTTCTTTTGCCCCCTTATTCTCCTTTCTTTTAAGTAGAGTTAGTGTAGAGTTAGTGTTTAGTGCATATTAGTTTAGTAATACAGGAAATGATCTCCGTTTATGTGACAGGAGGATGGACAAGGTCCAAAATATATAAAAAAGAATAAAGTGACATTGGACAAGGCCCAGCATGTGTGTTTCTGTGTGTTTCTGTGTTTCTGTGTGTTTCTACAGAATGTAGTATAGACAGTTGGGGGAGAGAAATCACAGAATGTAAGAAAGTCCCGCTGCTCACAGATGAGTTGGCATCAGCTGTGATCCAAAAGTGAATTCCTCAGAGTGGGGTGCACCCCCTGCCACTGCAGCAGTCACATGAAGACAATAAAATCTGATTCACACCCACACAAAGTATCGATTCAATCACTTTATTGAAATATCATAAGAGCACTGGATGGGTACAGGCAAGAGAATCAATACAACTGTGAGGGTATGCAGCCTTTTCGATTTTCTTTATCATAGAATGTAGTATAGACAGTTGGGGGAGTGCTATCACAAAATTCATCATAGACATTTGGGTGAGAGCTACTGTATCATAGAATATAGTATAGACAGTTGGGTGAGAGCCATCATAGAATGTAGTATAGACAGTTGGGTGAGAGCTATAAAAGAATGTAGTATAGCCAGTTGGGTGAGAGATATCATAGAATGTAGTATAGACAGTTGGGTGAGAGCTATAACATAATGTAGTATAGCCAGTTGGGTGAGAGCTATCATAGAATGTAGTATGGATGTTGGGTGAGAGCTATCATAGAATGTAGTATAGACAGTTGGGTGAGATCTATCACAGAATGTAGTATAGACAGTTGGCTGAGAGCTATCATAGAATGTAGTATAGACAGTTGGGTGAGATCTATCACAGAATGTAGTATAGACAGTTGGCTGAGAGCTATCATAGAATGTAGTATAGACAGTTGGGTGAGAGCTATCACATTATATAATATAGACAGTTGGATGAGAGCTATCACAGAATGTATTATATACAGTTAGGGGAGAGCTATCACAGAATGTAATGTGAAAAGTTGGGAGGATAATCATTAGAGAACATATTAAACTATGTATACAAGTTCCCGGCCAACGCCCTCCGGACAAAAGTCCTACGCTTTGTCAGATGAAAATCCGACATGTGTATGGGGCTTAAGACTATAAGACTTATATAATATAATAGATAAAGATATTAATCTAAGATAAATACATTGTAGGTGGTGATGGCGGAAAAGTGCCACATCCAAAAAAAAAACAGTTTCCCCAAGCTGGGATTTTTAAATGGCATTTGCAAAGTAATGTATATATATATATATATATATATATATATATATATATATATATATATATATATATATATATATATTAATACAGTTTAATAAAAGGTCAAAACAGTTTTATTGATACAAAAGCTGATTAAAATTACATACAAAAGAATGGCAAATAGTATGATACATAAAAGGAATGTCCTGAATACAATCGAAATGTTTCGGAAATAACAAATTTCCTTCATCAGGGGTGTGTACAGGATCACCCAAGCTACTTATGCCATGCACATTATATATCACCAAAATGTGAGTTGATCTTACTTTTATTAAACATTGAATTTTAACTGACATACTGCACTCAGAGTGGCACCGCTCATCTCTCTCTCTAAACCCATTGTATGACATATAAATCTGTTAGCGTATTTATTGGTGTATACCGCACACTTTTTTCCCCTTAAAATCAGGGGAAAATCGTGGGTTCACGATATACGCCGATCCCCGTTTCCCGCGCTGTGTTTGAATCCGCTGCCGACATATACCGAGCCCAGTACACTCGGGTACATTCGGCCAGGCTCGGCTCCCCTCGCGGTCACGTCCTGTGCGTCCTTTATGCGAGAGGAGCCGAGCGTGCCTGAGCGTGCCCAAGTGTACTGAGCTCGGTATATGTCAGCGGAGTGGTTCAAACACAGCGCGGGAAGCGGGGATCGGCTTAGAGACAGCGCAGGAGGACACCACCGAAGCTGCAGACAGAAGCCAGACTGGACAAGGCCACCGATGGACACCAGGCAAGACACCGACGAAACCATAAGTATTTTTTTTTCAGAATTTTTTTTTCTAGGTTGGGGGTGCGCGCTATACGTGGGTGCGTGCCATTCCCCGATAAATACGGTAATTACATACAATCAAGTTGGATCGTAGTTGGTACCAAACACTATAAACATGCAAAAGCTCTCCCAAATCCGCCCAAGTGCCAAAAAGTGTAGGATCCTAACCACACCTCGATGAGGGGGTAGCAGAAGTAAAATATTCCGCAGAGGAGGATATATAAAGCAGTGACTGCTGGGACCAGGAGTGCTGATCCTACAGACAAAGTGAGCAACAGATATACTATATATATAAAAAGAAATGATACTAATATATACCAGCACCTTCATGTGTGGGCAGATCAAAAGATATATACTGTCTTTTTTTTGGGTAGGGCATCCACTGGATGTCTATAAAAACATATGAAAGGAATTTACTTGGGGGGAAATGGAGAGAAAAAGACCCTTTTGTAGGACCAAACAAGGTTGCCATGAGGGCCACGTACCTGAATTGAGACCAAAGTAGTGGGGAGTCCACTACAGAGACTTGGTGGACACTGAGTGGTACCGGTGCCAGGGGTGTGGAGCACCGTGCAAACCTTAGTCCGAGATCCGAGCTAAGGTCAAATCCACACTGGTAACAAAGTACAGAAGGGTTAATCAGAAGAAGAATAGTCGAGATCCAAGCTGGGATCAGTTCCAATCTGGCAGCTGAGTACAAAAGGGGCCAATTGGCAAGCAGCAATCAAGAGTAGCCAAATAGGTTTCCAGGTCACAACAAGTTCAGACAGATCACACATTAACACAGGAACAAGGGGGGACTGAAGATAATCCAGCAATTTGGCAAAGTCTGGGCTGGGTTTATATAGGGAAGTTTGAGGTCACTTCCTGTGCGCCTCCTGGGCATTTTCCTGCCTTTTTTTCATCAGGTTGAGGTCACTTCCTGTGCACCTCCTGGATATTTTCCTGCCTTTTTCCTTTAGGTTGAGGTCACTTCCTGTGTGCCTCCTGGGCATTTTCCTGCCTTTTCCCATCAGGTCTTCTGCGCAGGTGCAGGTTGGAGCACTGAAGTGTCTTTGGCGCATACTTAGTTGGAACAGATTTCCTCTTACGGCAACACGCCATTGGTGCATGCATAGTAAGCCCTGGACTCTTACAAAGGTCCTAGGTCCACAAATAAAAGAGGGTGTAAGCAGGTGATATATTAGTGGGGACCCCCTCTCTGGGAGGATCATAATAAGTTAAAAAACAGTGTAAAAATAACATTTGGAAAAAAGAAACCCAGAGAGTATAGTAAAAGGTGCTACATTTTTATATATATGATAGCAATGATATCAGTGATGGCTATCGCAAAAAAGCAATACCAGAAGGGGACAGAGGAACTTCGTCCAGAGGAAAATACAAAAACGGGAAGAAAAAAAAGATAAATCGAAGATAAACATGTCAACATTTTAATACAGCTTTTTTACTTTTTTTCATCTGCCATTTACTACTTTTTTTTTCCAAGTTATTAATAATTCCGTTGGATCATAAAATAAAATTACATCTGGAAGTAGGAGGAAAATTATGCATTCACAAAATGAATTTCTCAAAACATTGTCAGCCGCTCTTTATGATGTTTACAACGTTTTGGCCAAGAAACTTTTTAATTTAAACTGTAGAGATAAAAAATGTAGACTGTTTCTAAAAACTGATAATGGATATAAACACTTCTTTAAAGCGGAGCTCCACCCTTAAAATCACTTTACTTTAATAATAATCCCGCTGCTAAAGAATCCCTAATTGGCTATTTAAAAAAAAATCGGCGTTAGAATACCTTATAAACACTGAGGCTTCCGGTTTTTCTGGTGGTCGGGTTTTCGTCGGGTTTTTGCTTCTTCCTGTCTCTCGCTATGCATGTTGGGGGCTTTTGTCTGACCTCCCTAATTACAATAATTTGCTGTATCAGCCGAGACATCGCGCGACTTCTTTTACAGGAAGTGACGCGGTAGTAAACAAAGGAAAGGAAAGGGCGGGTGTTTAAAATTTCTCCATTACAGCGCAGAGAGACGCTCACGCCGCCGGACACCTTTGCCCATGCGCGTGCGCGAGATCGAGCGGTGGATGCTGGGACAGCATCCACCGCTAACAGGAAATGACATGCTGGGTTCTTCTTCCTGCCCAAAGCCAAGATGGCAACGGGAGGACATGGGGAATATAACTTATTATTTGGCACTGAAAACCAGCGGAGCGGCGGTTGTAAACAAAACATGTGAGTTTAGCACAAGATTGCAATTAAAAATTTAAAGAGACCCTAATGAAAAATTCGATTTTTCGGCGGAGATCCGCTTTAACTCAGTTGTTCACAGTGCTGAATAACCGAGGTGAATGTAGATTCGGTGAAAATGGGAGGGGCTGGTCAAAGAAGAGTTTCAGTTCTTTGACTTGGTACAACACTTTAAGGTATTTGTGTAAAGGACCAAGGACATGGGGGCAAGTGTTTATTCACATACAGTACGTAATAGCAGTTCCATCAGTTTTTAGTGCTGAGAGCTGGGTGCTGATATGTTATGTGCAGTGCCAAGGACAGAGGAATGACATATCCTAAGAGCCCTCCCCACAGCCATTCCTCCTTGTACACCCAACCAGGGCCAGAATAAGTACATCATGGGCCTGGTGCTGAGGATTTTGGTGGGGCCTTTTAACCACTTGACCACTGGGCACTTAAACCCCCTTCCTAACCAGACCAATTTTCAGCTTTCGGTGCTCTCACAATTTGAATGACAATTACTCAGTCATACAACATTGTACCCATTTAAAATTGTTGTCCTTTTTTTCACACAAATAGAGCTTTCTTTTGGTGGTATTTGATCACCTCTGGGTTTTGTTTTTTTTGCGCTATAAAAGAAAAACGACAGAAAATTCTGTAAAAAAAAAAAAAAAACTTGTTTCTGTCATATTAGCAGGTTATTTCTCACACACAGCATATGCATACTACAAATTACACCCCAAAACACATTCTGCTATTCCTCCCGAGTATGTGTGGGACTTTTACACAGCGTGGCCACATACAGAGGCCCAACATGCAGGGAGCGCCATCAGGCGTTCTGGAACACCCAGACCAATTCTGACATTTCTCTCCTACATGGAAAAATCATAATTTATTTGCTGGAAAATTACATAGAACCCCAAAACATTATATATGCTTTTTTAGCAAAGACCCTAGAGAATACAATGGCGGCCGTTACAACTTTTTATCTTGCATGGTATTTTCGCAGACATTTATTGAACGCGTGTTTTTAAAAAAAAATTATTGAACTTTTTATCTCGCACGGTATTTTCGCAGACATTTATTGAACGCGTGTTTTTTAAAAAAAACAGTTTTGTGCTTAAAACAAAACAAAACAGTAAAGTTAGCCCAATTTTTTTTCATAATGTGAAAGATGAAGTTACACCGAGTAAATAGATACCCAACATGTCACACTTCAAAATTGCGCACACTTGTGGAATGGCGCCAAACTTTGCTACTTAAAAATCCCCATAGGCGGTATTGCAGAGTATTGGGGTATTGCAAAGTATCATGCAGGGTATTGGGGTATTGCAGAGTATCGCGCGGGGTATTGCAGAGTATTGGGGTATTGCAGAGTATCGCGCGGGGTATTGTAGAGTATCGCGCGGAGTATTGCAGAGTATTGAGGTATTGCAGAGTATTGGGGTATTGCAGAGTATTGGGGTATTGCAGAGTATCGGGCAGGGTATTGCAGAGTATTGGGCAGGGTATTGCAGAGTATTGGGGTATTGCCGAGTACTGGGGTATTGCCGAGTACTGGGGTATTGCCGAGTACTGGGGTATTGTTGAGTATTGGGGTATTGTTGAGTATTGGGGTATTGTTGGGTATTGGGGTATTGTTGGGTACTGGGGTATTGCTGGGTACTGGGGTATTGCAGGGTACTGGGGTATTGCAGAGCTGGGATGGATTGAGGGATGGCTGGATCTGTGACTGCATTTGTCACAGATCCAGCCACAGCGCTGCTGCTGACACCCCGCCTCCCCCTCTCCTCGCACACTGTACCAAACGGTACAGAGAGGAGAGGGAGGAGAGGGAGGAACCGGCGCCATCAAATGACGCCGGTTTGTTTACAAGTGATCGCGCCGTCATTCGACGGCGCGATCACGTGGTAAACGGCCGCTATCAGCGGCAATATACCGTGATCCGTGATGCACCGGGAGCACGGACACTTTCGTGAGCGCGTCCCAGGGGACGCGCAATCGCGGAAGTGAAGGACGCCGTCCCAGGGACATCGTGTCACAGTAGCTCGACCGCGCTGTAGCAGTATTTTTGCTATAGCGCGGTCGGCAAGTGGTTAAAAATAAATATGCAAGCAATTTTTTGTTATAACAAATTAAATTAAAGAGAGAGAGAGGGAGGATGAGAGAGAGAGGGAGAGAGAGAGGTGAGGGGTAAGGGAGTGAGGATGAGAGAGGAGGATGCGCATGAGCATGCGTGGGAATGTCATCAACATAGCCCAGCCCAGGCTAAATGACCGAAGGCACAGAACCCAGAAGAAAGACCGGGTGAAGATAAAAGCGCCCGGGCCCCACCGAATTGATCACAGCGCAGCACTGGATGGCTCAGTCTGACAATTTAAGTGTACCCTAATGTGCATTCTTGTATATAGCTGAGATCCGCTATGTTCGTTTATACAGTAGTAATCACAAAATTAAATGAGTTCTTATAATGGGCAGAACAAATAGGAGGACTGAGAAGATTTCCTTTAGTTGAACTAACAAAAGTGTGTCTATTCTAGAGCTGGAAACATTAAGGATATTCATTATAATTTTAAAGAACTGTTTTTGTGGGTAAGAGGCATAGGGGAGGAGTACGGGAGAAGAGTTTGAAGGGTATGAATGTGGGCAGTATGCACAGCAGAAGAGTGTGGATGGTATGGCAGTGGGCAGTATGTACAGAAGAGGAGTGTGGGGGTATGACAGAGATCAGTATGTACTGGAGAGGAGTGGGGAAGGTATGACAGTGGGCAGTATGTATAGGAGAGGAGTGTGTAGGGTATGACAGCCGGCACTATGTACACTCAGGGCCGTCTTAATAGCATCATGGGCCCCTGGGCCAAGTAATGCTCTGGGGCCCCTACAATGATGACAGTGCAGGTAAACAGACATCAAGTAGGTCGGAGGCAGACTGCCTCCCCTGTGTATCTATCACTCAGTCATCTATCATGTCATCTATCATGTAACGGTTACCACCGCTTACAACGTTCCATCCAACCACGACAAGCTTATCCGACACACCAACAACCAGGCAGACATGATCCATTCCATTTCCCAGAATAAACGAGACTGCGCTCCGTTCTCTAGTTTCCAAAATGTATGAATAACTTTATTGGTTCTTAGCTTGCTTATATCCAGTACAACATAATGCAGTTAATCACAGGACAATGTAATCTCCACCCCCTTCACACCATGGGGGGCTTCAATCACACTCTAAAAGACATTCAGGTAAGCTACCCATGTAGACCGGTCGGCCCCGCATCTTCAATAGTGTTCAATTCACCTTTAATAATAACACAGACATCTACTTGAATAAGTTATCTATACAGCTTTGTCACACAATGGCAGTGAGAGTGGGTGTCTTTACATTGAATAGCCAACACCTTAGGATATTTCAATAGCCTATTATACAAAAGGTATGACTCACTGGCTTACCTGGTCATGTCATCATGACTCCTTGTGATATCTCAGTCCTGCAATATGAAGTATTATTAATGTCCCATCTCATGTAATATGAATTATGATTCACTATTAGCCACCCTATACCCAAAAGGGCACAGGGTGGATTTCGACCCAAGAGTTTTTGGTGCTGCTGGCACAAGAGTATCTCTCATCCTTCCAACGTCTCTGGGTGTCACGGGCCATTCTGTTACATATCACTCAGTGCCATCATGGGGCCCCCAATTTCAGGGCAGCATGGGCTCAAGGATCAGCTGCTTTGGGGAAAGTGCAGAGGCCCCCCGTACAGCTGGGGCCCCTGGGCAGTGTCCAGGTGTTTCCTCTCAGTAAGATAGCCCTGTGTACACTAGATTTGTTTATGAATGTGGGCAATATGTACAGGAGTGTGGAGGGTATGATACTGAGCAGTATGTACATGAGATGAGTGTGGAGGGTAAGAGAGCGAGCAGTATGTACAGGAGAAGAGTGTGGAGGGTATGACAGTGGGCAGTATGTACAATAGAGAAGTTTATGAAAGTGGGCAGTATGTACAGGAGAGCAGTGTGGACGGTATGATACTGAGCAGTATGTAGCCATGAATAAGCACTGATCTAGTGCGAAACGCGTCGGCTGTTCCTTGTTTCCACTGTTGTGACCCTATTTTTGTACATGCTGTCTATTGAATAAAAGACCACCCATCAGGTTTCGGAGTGCGGCTATCCATTTTTCTTTGTCTTCACTGAGCAGTATGTACATGAGAAGAGTGTAGAGGGTAAGACAGTGAGCAGTATGTACAGGAGAAGAGTGTGGCGGGTATGACAGTGGACAGAATGTACAGGAGAGGAATGTGGAGGCTACGACAATAGGCAGTATGTAGAGGAGAGCAATGTGGAGGGAACGACAGCAAGCAGTATGTACAGGAGAGGAATGCGGAGGGTATGACAGCAAGCAGACCCAGGCACTATATTTAAAATAACATTTTCATTTTATTGCATCATTAAAATCACTGCTCCTTTAAAAACTGTATTTAATTTTTTTTTTTTTGCATTGATTCATGTCCTCCAGGGCAGCACCCGGGCCCCCATACTCTTATGGCCAATAACTTGCATATAAGCCTTCAAAATGGGGATGGAACCATACTTTTGCTATGTTTGGGAGTTCTGGGGGGTGTTCGGCCCAACTCTAATCAGGATTCAGGAATATGTACTGTTGGGTTCACATACACTTTAAGGCCGCGTACACACGTACGAGAACCTCGTCGGGCTAAACACATCGTTCCACCCAACGAGGTTCCCGATGAGCAGTCGGAAAAGCTCCTCGAGCCAAAGTCCTCATTGAACAACTCTCTTTTTTGGCTCGACGAGCTTCCCGACGAGACGCTCTTCGGAAGTGTACACACGACCGAGAACCTCGGCAGAATATGTCTCCCAGCGAGCTTCTCGCTGGATTCTGCCGAGAAGCTCGGTCGTGTGTACGGGGCTTAAGGCCGCGTACACACGTACGAGAACTTTGTCGTGCTAAACTCATCGTTCTGCCCGACGAGGTTCTCGGCCGGCCGTCGAGTTCGTCGACCAGGCTGTCGAAAAAGGCGTCGAGCCATTAGTCCCGATGGCCCATCGAGGAAATGGAGAACCTGCTCTCTATTTTGGCTCGACGCCTTGCTCAACAGTTTGCTCGGCGAAAACGTACACACGATCGAGCTTCTCGGCAGAATATGGATCCCAGCGAGCTTCTCGCTGGATTCTGCTGAGAAGCTCGGTCGTGTGTACGGGGCCTCACACTTTATGTGTACTGAGTACTTCAATTCAATCACGTCTTTGTTGGCTTGGAACAAAGTAGCACATAGGGGAAAGTAGGAAAGTTTATGACGCTTTGCAGTTTGACAATTCTGTGTATTGTAGCGCTTACCCCCAAAGGAGCCGCTGGTTTGATTTGGGATCGGCAAATTAAGCTACCCCAGCTTGGTCTAGGGATGCACCAGAAGGATCTAGCAGTAAACGGAGGTCCACACAGTCAATAAAGATTTTCTCAATGCTTTAATTCCAGGCCAACATTAGCCAACATCAACTTTGGTGAAGGAAGAATAGGTTGATGAGAGAAGAGAAACTTTCGATGTCAGGCCTGGATATATGCAAGGCAGATCACCCCTTAGCAGCACAATCTTTCACACGTCGCCACTAATATGAGACTGAGTGGGCAAGGTGCCCCCACACAGGTGTCTCTCACACAGACCTGGCAGCCGAGGCGCCACCTCGAATTTCGGCTGGGAGGAACGGGTCTCTCTCACAGGCCCGGCTCTAGGCCTCTACCACAGGCCAGTAAATTTGGATAGACTAAATGTGCGAACAGAGCAAATCCTCCCAGTATTTTTTTCTGCGTAGGTCACCGGGCAGCAATAGAGCATACCTGCCAGCATTTCAGTCACCGAATCCCCGTCTGGGATTCTCTTAAGCTTCGGAGACCCAGTAAATCACTGGGGCCCCTTGATTCTTGTCTCCGACTGAGACTCAGGAAGGCCCAGGAACCCTGAAGGTGGATGCCGCACCCTAAGTCCAGGACCCCGCACACGTGAAGAAGAAGAACCCCAAAGGACTGACCTAGATCCCAGATATACCCCTCCCCAGCATGCCCAGGGAAGAAGAATACTCTCCAATTTGCTGCTGAGGAAGACTCCATCCGCCAGAAATCCCGCTGGCTCCCACTGCTGGCCAAGAATGAAACGACATCCCCAGAATGCAGTCCGAGCCAGTGGACCTTTCCGGAATGACATAGGTCAATAACCTAGACAAATCACAACTGGGAGCAACTTAGCTCTCCCAGTCCAACTAGTTTTAAATGCAGCACCCATGCAAAAAGCAAGGGGGCGCTACACATATATCATGAAATAACATTTTTCAAAAGCTCCTGGCTGTAGGATTCCAGTTTAATATAAAATTCTAGTCATCTGGGAATATTCTCATTTGTATTCTCATATGTTGTGTTAAGGGCTATGCTGTTTCCTTTCATGGAATTTTCATATAAGCCTTGTGCATCAACTGTGAACCTCTCTACAATATGCTAAGAGACTGCCACCTCAATAAGACTTTACGGTTGACCCTGCATCATTTTAACACACTTCCGCTCACGCCACAATCAATTTAAATTATTTTAGGGGTATCACTGTGGTAAAAATGTTGATAAAGGCTTAGCAAGAGACTTGATGCATGATAGTAAGTGCTATGCAGAATGAGACAATTGCAATCTATTTTTTAGTCTTTGCACATATGAGGCTACTTTCACACTGAGGCACTTTACAGGCCATATAGAGCTAAAAATAGCGCCTGCATAGCGCCTGTAAAGCGCCTCTCTTCTCACTCCAATGTGAAAGCCTGAGGGTTTTCACATTGGAGCGGTGCGCTGGCAAGACGCTAGCCGCTTCTTTGAGGCGCTGTACAGGGAGTGCAGAATTATTAGGCAAATTAGTATTTTGACCACATCATCCTCTTTATGCATGTTGTCTTACTCCAAGCTGTATAGGCTCGAAAGCCTACTACCAATTAAGCATATTAGGTGATGTGCATCTCTGTAATGATAAGGGGTGTGGTCTAATGACATCAACACCCTATATCAGGTGTGCATAATTATTAGTCAACTTCCTTTCCTTTGGCAAAATGGTTCAAAAGAAGGACTTGACAGGCTCAGAAAAGTCAAAAATAGTGAGATATCTTGCAGAGGGATGCAGCACTCTTAAAATTGCAAAGCTTCTGAAGCGTGATCATCGAACAATCAAGCATTTCATTCAAAATAGTCAACAGGGTCGCAGGAAGCATGTGGAAAAACCAAGGCGCAAAATAACTCCCATGAACTGAGAAAAGTCAAGCGTGCAGCTGCCAAGATGCCACTTGCCACCAGTTTGGCCATATTTCAGAGCTGCAACATCACTGGAGTGCCCAAAAGCACAAGGTGTGCAATACTCAGAGACATGGCCAAGGTAAGAAAGGCTGAAAGACGACCAACACTGAACAAGACACACAAGCTGAAACGTCAAGACTGGGCCAAGAAATATCTCAAGACTGATTTTTCTAAGGTTTTATGGACTGACGAAATGAGAGTGAGTCTTGATGGGCCAGATGGATGGGCCCGTGGCTTGATTGGTAAAGGGCAGAGAGCTCCAGTCCGACTCAGACGCCAGCAAGGTGGAGGTGGAGTACTGGTTTGGGCTGGTATCATCAAAGATGAGCTTGTGGGGCCTTTTCGAGTTGAGGATGGAAACAAGCTCAACTCCCAGTCCTACTGCCAGTTTCTGGAAGACACCTTCTTCAAGCAGTGGTACAGGAAGAAGTCTGCATCCTTCAAGAAAAACATGATTTTCATGCAGGACAATGCTCCATCACACGCGTCCAAGTACTCCACAGCGTGGCTGGCAAGAAAGGGTATAAAAGAAGAAAATCTAATGACATGGCCTCCTTGTTCACCTGATCTGAACCCCATTGAGAACCTGTGGTCTATCATCAAATGTGAGATTTACAAGGAGGGAAAAGAGTACACCTCTCTGAACAGTGTCTGGGAGGCTGTGGTTGCTGCTGCATGCAATGTTGATGGTGAACAGATCAAAACACTGACAGAATCCATGGATGGCAGGCTTTTGAGTGTCCTTGCAAAGAAAGGTGGCTATATTGGTCACTGATTTGTTTTTGAATGTCAGAAATTTATATTTGTGAATGTTGAGATGTTATTTCTTGATCGTACATCACGGGACACAGAGCGCATAGCCATTACATATGGGTTATATGGAGTACCTTCAGGTGTGGACACTGGTGTAATCAACTTCACAGGAAGTTCCTCCCTATATAACCCCCTCCCACTGAGAGTGCTTTAGTTTTTCCGCCAGTGTCTTAGGTGTTGGTCACGTCTAGCTGTCCCTCGGAGGTCTCGGGACCCAGGATAGCTAGCCGGATCCGTCCGAAGTGCTTCAGAGCCAAGATGTACGGTACCCGGGCCCTGCTGGAGTGGGGTTTTGCCTATAATGCCTCTCCTTGGAGGGCTGGATTCTGGGCTCCAGTGCTTTAGTCTCTTCCAAGAACTAAAAGTTACTGATGCCAGGATGCTATATAGGTCCAGGGGTGTGGGTTCCTTAACACAGGACCCCGGTCCCTGAAGGTCCAAGACAATACCCACGGAGATGGGGGAAGGCTGGGCCTCTTGCATTTTGCAATACCCTGCGGCGTGGAGCAGGTAAGAGGGAACCTGCGGGACTTGGTTCGACAGTAGGTATCCCCCTGGGGGTTCTGGGTTGGCTAATGGTATGCTTGTGCATCAGCCACTATCTCCACTATGTCTGTTGAGGCAGGATGGGATTCTAATGTTTACCCAGATAACATGTAGATATATGTATACTTGTGTAAGTTATATATTTGCTACTCACCCCAGGTCTGCCTGTTAACACTGATACTGCAACCCCACATGTTTTAAAGAGGAAATTGCTGGTTAAAACTCCTGTTTCTTAGGAAGCCCATGGGGACAGCTTCCTCGCTGTGTGTGCACTACAATAAGATTAGTGCTTACCTGGTGTCTGTTGGTGCTGCATAACGCTGGTCCATGTTGTTCCTCTGCTCTGCTTCCTCCATGTGGGTTCGGCGTGGTGCGCGCGATCGTGCGCGCGATCGTGCGCGCGATCATGCGCGCGTGTGTGCGCGCGCATACGCGCGCGCGTGCACGCCGCCTTTTATAGCGTCGGCGTGCGTCGGGGGGGCGGGCCAGCAGCGTCAGGGTCTGTATAAAGGAAAAACTTTTCTCTGGCTGGTCTTTCCCTCCTGGAGGCAGAGGAAGAAAGGATACAGAGCGTGCAGCTGGGTCTTTTGGCCACACAGGGACACCTAGTGGCGGTTTAGTGGATCTTCAGGTCTAGGACTTAGGTCCACTATAGACCAGAAAAAAAAAAAAAAAAAAAAAAAAAAAAAAAAGGGTTTTTTTGCTTAAAGGGACTCAGCCTTAGATCCAGCAGTATCTGAGTCTACCTTGGACTCCGGCTAACGGGCATTGGTGTGTCAATACTCACAGGCTTCCTCGGTATTGCCACCTCCCAGGCGGGTAAAAAAGATTTTTTTGAAAAAAAAAAAAAAAAAAAAAAAGAGAAATATAAAAGAAAAAGAGAGAAATTAGTTCTTTTTCATTTTCTCTCATACCTGCCCTCATATTGGTTATTCCTAGCTACAACAGTCAGGTGTTGGCTATAGGGGTGACCCAAGGTTGTACAATGGCTCCAAAGGGATCTGGACCAGCCAAGGCTGCTAAAGGTACCAAAAAGCAAAAGGGGTCTCCATCGGGGTCAGAGGATTTGGGCCAGGCTTCTACGGCCCCACCCTCGCCAGTCAGGACACCGAGTGGCATAGTACAAGAGCCATTGGGGGTGCTGGGGGCAGAGGCGGCCCCCGATCCACCCATTCCCGTTTACGTGACGGAAGAAATGCTAGCAGCCACCATGTGTGGGCTAGAGAAAAGGTTAACTGCGTTGTTTTCCCGTCCTTGCCCAAGTAGCAAGCGGGCTAGATCCCCTTCACCCAGTGTGGGGTTTTCAGATGCGGAGGTCTCCTCTTCAGAGGAACGGGACCCACAAGGGGATCAGGCAGACCCAAGTCCCGACGGTTCAGACAGGGAAAATTCCACTATAGATGAATATTTTTCGGCCTCTCAAGCGGAGGGCCTGTGGATCCAGTCTTTGACAGATATGGTTCGCACTGCCTTTAAACTTCCAGTGCCAGAACTAGTAGCCCCGGAGGTATCCTCATTGGGTTCTTTAAAGGCCCCATTAACTGGTGCATCCTTTCCAATGCACCCCCTTCTGCGGAACGTGATTTACCAAGATTGGGCTCGACCTGATAGAATCTTTGTCCCTCCTAAAAGATTCTCTATTCTCTACCCTATGGAAGAGGAATATGTAAAGAAATGGGCTCTCCCTACAGTGGACGCAGCCATTTCCTGCGTGAATAAATCCCTGACTTGTCCGGTTGAAAATGTCCATATGTTCAAGGATCCGGTCGACAAGAAATTCGAGACCCTACTGAAAGCAGCTTTTACCTCAGTAGGTGCCATGGTTCAGCCAGCAGTAGCAGCCATTGGTGTTTGTCAGGCCTTGAAGGATCAGGCAAAGCATATATTGAAGGACATGCCGGCTCAGCATACTCATGAATTAGCAGAATTCCCTAGGGCTCTCTGCTTTGCAGTAGATGCTATTAAGGACTCCATCCAACAGGCATCCCGTTTATCTCTACTGATGGTTCACATGCGTCGTCTTTTGTGGCTAAAGAACTGGTCAGCAGAGGCACCCTGCAAAAAGCTTCTAGCAGGGTTTCCCTTTCATGGGGGAAGACTATTCGGGGAAGACCTAGATAAATATATCCACACCATATCAAGTGGAAAAAGTACTTCCTTACCGGTCAAGAAAAGACCGCGTGGGCCCACGTTTAAACGACAGGCCATTGCAGGCTCGGCCCCTTCGACTTCCCGTCAGTATCGACGGCCTCCCGGGCGTTCAACAGTTAATAGCCGCCCACAGGGACAAGCCGCGGCAAACAAGAGGCCCTGGTCTCGCAAGCCGGCTAAACCAGTCATCAAATCAGATTCATGAAGGGGCGCCCCCACTCTCTTGGGTGGGGGGAAGACTTCAGTTTTTCTCCGAAGTCTGGAAGGCCAGAATTCCCGACTCTTGGGTTCGGTCCGTAGTAGCCTCAGGCTACAAACTAGAGTTTCGAGAAATCCCCCCTCCTCATTTTCAGGGGTCAAGTCTTCCAAGCGACCCGTTAAAGAGGGCCTCTCTCGTAAAGGCGTTGGATCGCCTCTTGCTCCAAGGAGTAATTGTAGAAGTACCAACCCAAGAAAGGGGTCTGGGATTCTACTCCAACCTTTTTGTTATACCAAAACCCAATGGCGACGTCAGGCCTATATTAGACCTCAAACGCCTAAATCGCTTTCTAAGGATTCAGACCTTCCGTATGGACTCCATACGTTCAGTGACAACCAGCCTGCATCAGGGCGACTTCCTAGCATCTATAGACATAAAGGATGCATATCTGCATGTGCCAATTTACCCAGCACATCACAAGTTTCTTCGTTTTACGATAAACCAAAGTCATTATCAGTTCGTAGCCCTCCCTTTCGGGTTGGCAACAGCTCCACGGGTATTCACAAAGGTGTTAGCCCCGGTACTAGCCGTCCTAAGGACAGAAGGCATCTTGGTCCTAGCATACCTGGACGATCTCCTGGTTATCGACAGTTCAGCTTCCAACCTCAATCATGCAGTAGTCCGCACAGTGCGGCATCTAGAAGAGTTCGGGTGGATTGTGAACCAAGAAAAATCAAGGTTACATCCCACAAGACAGTTGGAATATCTAGGCTTTCGGTTAGATACAGAATGCCAGAAGGTATTTTTACCTCAAGAGAAGATCAGGTCGTTGATTCAAACGATTCAAATAGTCTTAGGCAAAAAGAAGCCGACTATTCGCCTATGCATGCGACTGCTGGGGAAGATGGTGGCCGCCTTCGAAGCAGCGCCCTACGCCCAGATCCATACCAGAATTCTGCAAGCAGCTATTCTCTCTGCTTGGAACAAGTCCATACAGGCATTAGACCGTCCATTAGTTCTTTCTCCAGAAGTCAGGCACAGCCTGTACTGGTGGCTGATCCCTCAAAAATTATCAAAAGGGAAAACCTTTTGCCCCATCTCGTGGAAAATAGTAACCACAGATGCCAGCCTAACAGGTTGGGGGGCAATCTTAGGAAAACGGACCCAGCAGGGACAGTGGTCAGAGGCAGAAAGTCTGCTTCCCATCAATGTCCTAGAGATCAGAGCTGTTCGGTTGGCCCTGGTCGCCTGGACTCTCCCCCTGCAGGGTCTGCCAGTAAGGATACAGTCCGACAATGCCACGGCGGTGGCATACATAAACCACCAGGGGGGCACAAAGAGCCTGGCGGCTCAAAGGGAAGTAAACCTAATTTTTGCATGGGCCGAAGCCCATGTACCCTGCATCTCAGCAGTGTTCATCCCAGGGATAGACAATTCTCAAGCAGATTTTTTGAGTCGTCAACAGTTGCTCCCGGGAGAGTGGTCTCTTCACCCCCAGGTATTCCAAGAGATTTGCCAAAGATTCGGAGTTCCCGATGTGGACATCATGGCAACAAGATTCAACAAGAAATTGGACAAATTTGTATCCCGAGCCAGGGACCCCTCGGCCTACGGGACCGATGCGTTGGTTTGCCCCTGGCACCAGTTTTCTCTCCTGTATGCGTTCCCTCCACTACAGATGATTCCCCGCCTTCTACGAAGGATCAGGGTGGAGCGCAGGCCGGTGATCCTGGTGGCCCCAGCCTGGCCCAGAAGGGCTTGGTACGCACTCATCGTGAGGATGTCAGTAAGGGCACCGTGGCCACTCCCCCTGCGCCCAGATCTGCTGTCTCAGGGCCCGATCTACCACCCTGCTTCACAGCAGCTAAATTTGATGGCTTGGCGGCTGAATCTCTAATTCTTAAGGGCAGAGGCCTCTCGGCCCAAGTCATATCTACGTTAATTCAAGCTAGAAAGCCAGTCTCTAGAAATATCTATTACAGAGTCTGGAGAACCTATGTGGAGTGGTGCGAGTCTCAAGGAGGGCATCCTCGCAAGTTTTTTATTGACAGGATCTTGCGATTCCTCCAGGTTGGCGTTGACAAGGGGTTGGCTCTTAGTACACATTCGCTTGTAAAAACCTTTTTGCAGGGGGTCTTGCATGTAAATCCCCCTATTAGAGCTCCCCTCTGCCCCTGGAATTTAAATCTGGTCTTGTCAGCTTTACAAAAGCAGCCGTTTGAACCTCTGACAGAAATCCCTCTTGTGCTGCTAACCCGAAAGTTGGTTTTCTTGGTGGCTATGGCTTCGGCCAGAAGGGTCTCCGAGCTGGCAGCCTTGTCTTGCAGGGAACCGTACCTTATTCTGCATAAGGACAGAGTGGTTCTGCGGCCTCAGCCTTCTTTCCTTCCTAAGGTCATATCCAGTTTTCACTTGAATCAGGACCTAGTCCTACCATCCTTCTTTCCTACTCCCCAGTCCAGAGAGGAAAGATTGCTTCATACTTTGGATGTGGTCCGAGCCATGAGGGTTTATCTCAAGGCTACAGAAAAGATTAGGAAAACAGATGTGCTTTTCATTCTTCCGGATGGCCCCAAGAAGGGTCAGCCGGCTGCCAAGTCTTCCTTGGCTAGGTGGATTAAGCAGCTGATTTTTCAGGCCTATGGTCTGAAGCGCGTTCCACCTCCCTTATCAGTTAAAGCCCATTCTACGAGGGCCATGAGTGCCTCTTGGGCGGCACACCATCAGATCTCTATGGCACAGGTTTGCAAAGCGGCAACCTGGTCTTCCGTACATACGTTTACTAAATTTTATAAGTTGGACGTCACAAAGGCTGCGGACGCAGCATTTGGGCAGGCGGTCCTACGGGCAGCAGTATAGAATCCTCTGGCCCGGTTCACGCCCCCTTTTTCTGTTGGTGGAGCTATTTTACCTCCTGATATAGTTTCTGTTTGGCTATTTTTTGCCTTACGGTCTCCCTCCCTTCATAGAGCATTGCTTTGGGACATCCCATATGTAATGGCTATGCGCTCTGTGTCCCGTGATGTACGATCAAGAAAAAGGGATTTTTAATAACAGCTTACCTGTAAAATCCTTTTCTTGGAGTACATCACGGGACACAGAGCTCCCACCCCTCTTTGTGGGAACATTGTGTAACCTCAGAGAAATTGCTTGCTACAAAACTAAAGCACTCTCAGTGGGAGGGGGTTATATAGGGAGGAACTTCCTGTGAAGTTGATTACACCAGTGTCCACACCTGAAGGTACTCCATATAACCCATATGTAATGGCTATGCGCTCTGTGTCCCGTGATGTACTCCAAGAAAAGGATTTTACAGGTAAGCTGTTATTAAAAATCCCTTTATTGGTTTCACTGGTAAAAATAAATAATTGAAATGGGTATATATTTGTTTTTTGTTAAGTTGCCTAATAATTATGCACAGTAATAGTCACCTGCACACACAGATATCCCCCTAAAATAGCTAAAACTAAAAACAAACTAAAAACTACTTCCAAAAATATTCAGCTTTGATATTAATGAGTTTTTTGGGTTCATTGAGAACATGGTTGTTGTTCAATAATAAAATGAATCCTCAAAAATACAACTTGCCTAATAATTCTGCACTCCCTGTATACACAATTAATGGGCAGCGCCACCGAACTGCTGGCAAAGCGCCAGTGCAGCAGCACATTGCGGGCAGTTTTAACCCTTTTCGGCCACTAGCAGGGGCTAGTCATCATGACTAGGGGTATCAACAAGACTGTTATCCAAATCACTGGTCTCCTAGGAGTGAAGCTGGAAAGAGAAACACATTGCAGACTGAGTGAAAAATGTCCTTGATAGGTTGACTTTTCCTTTAAATTCTGTGAATGAGTGGATGTGAGGTGAGTGGAGGGATGGTGGGGAAAAGAGGCATAATTTGCCCAGAGATTTGAGAGGGCTTTATAACATTAAAAAGTAGTTTTGATCAAATATTACCTTGTTAAAGCTCATATGAGGTTTTAGCGATTGGATTTACAGAAATCTCACCAGTAGAGATCAAATTGGCATAAATCTGCTCTGCCCTCCCAATTAGGTCATCTGTATTACCTAATCAATTGGTTGTAATCCACAACAGCACTTGTACCATGCAGTCCTTACCACACAGACCACCACTAGATGAAAAGAAAACAGAACATTTGGCCATATAGCAAGTGCTGGTGGTGCATTCAGGTGGATCCGTGTGAGAATGTAAACAATTAATCCTGTAATGCATGTTTTCAGATAATGAGATTGATTTACTAAAGGATTGTAGGAAATACAGCTTCACAGAACTCCCCAAGCTAAGTGAACACTATTGTGTAGATCAACACCACTGAGTACTGCACCCTACTGGCAACTAGAAGTCATACTATACTAGAAAAGGCAAAGAGGGCATGCCTACAAAGAGAGAAACACTGATGAAGAGAGAAATCCTACTAAATTTAATCAGAATCGGATTTCGATTACGCAGCGCAATATTAAGTGTATCGGAATCTGGCCCATAGCGTCTACAAAATAGGGGATAGATTGATAGCATTTTTATTATTATTATTATTTTTTACTAGTAATGGCGGCGATCGGCGATTTTTATCATGACTGCGATATTGCAGCGGACACATTGGACACTTTTGACACATTTTTGGGACCATTCACATTTATACAGCGATCCCTGCTATAAAAATGCATTGATTACTGTATAAATGTCACTGGCAGGGAAGGGGTTAACACTAAGGGGCGAGGAAGGGGTTAATGTATTTCCTAATTAGTGATTCTTACTGTGGGGGAGGGGAGTGACTGGGGGAGGTGACCGATTGTTGTCCCTATATACAAAGGACACACCATTGGTCCCCTCTCCCTGACAGGACGTGGATCTGTGTGTTTACACACACAGATCCACTTTCCTGCTCAGTTCCTGAGCAATCGTGGGTGCCCGGCAGACATCGCGCGCCCCCTAGTGGTTTTTAAAGGCGCAACGTCATATGACGTCCACCCAGGATAACAGTGTCTTCATCCCGCCGTCTTTTGATGGTGGGCAGATGATGACTAGTGGTTAAAGGCGTTGAACCCTCTCTCAGAAGTGTTTTGTCAAAGTGAGACTTTAGTTTTGCTTTTAATAGGTTTACACCCAGCACTTTATGTTTGACAAGATCACCAGGGTTTCCTTTTTTTATTTTACAGAAACAGGTTATTGTTAGACATACTGTAAGTGAATTGGCTTGCAAACACCAAAATGTATCCAGAGGCTTTACTAGCTCTCTAGCCTATGGGAGTCTATGTTTGGTACAAAAGGGGACTGAGAAGAGGTACAAAAAAAACTTTTACCTAAACTGCTCAACCAACTGCTGTTGTGTTATTGTGATGTCATGCTGGAAAGTTTCAGGACCAAGAGAGGTGTGAGGAAAAAAAAGAAAAGAAAAGAAGGAGGGTGCACTGACCTAGTGCATTACCAAATTGAAGAGTTTTATTAAAAGTAGAATGAAAGCAATAGTCCTACTCACAAACAAGCTTAGGTACAGACTTTTCTGACAGTCAAGCTGGAACACTTGGCGCCTGCAAGCAGGACTTGATGACAAGAGGATCAGACGGTACCCCAAACTGATGAATGGCTGACGCGTTTCTAGGGTGCACCCCTTTCTTCAGAGCCTAGTTGGTCCATGGTCGTGGTATATATTTAACCACTTCCCGCCCGGCCAATAACAGATTTACGGCCGGGAAGTGGTTATGAAATCGTGACTGGCCGTTCTCAAACGTCCAGCACGATTTCAATGCCGCGCGCGCCCGTGGGGGCGCGCAGCGCGGCGATCGGTGATGCGGGGTGTCAGTCTGACACCCTGCACCTCCGATCTCGGTAACGAGTCTCCGGCGGAGCCTCGTTACCACGTGATCAGCCGTGTCCAATCACGGCTGATCACGATGTAAACAGGAAGAGCCGCCGACGGCTCTTCCTCACTCGCGTCTGACAGACGCGTGTAGAGGAGAGCCGATCAGCGGCTCTCCTGACAGGGGGGGTTCACGCTGATTGTTTATCAGCGCAGCCCCCCCTCGGATCGCCACACGGACCACCAGGGAGTGCCCACACTAGACCACCAAAAAAAAAAGAACAAAAAAAAAAAGGAAAAAAAAAAAAGAAGGGGGGCAGTAAAAAAAAAAAAATGATGCCAATCAGTGCCCACACATGGGCACTGATTGGCAACATTGATCCATCAGTGCCACCCCTCAGTGATCATCAGTGCCACACCAGTGTCTGTCAGTGCCAATCCATGCCCAGTGCCCACCTATCAATGCCCACCTGTGCCACCTATCAGTGCCCACCTGTGCCACCTATCAGTGCCCACCTGTGCCGCCTATGAGTGCCCACCTGTGCTGCCTATGAGTGCCCACCTGTGCCGCCTATGAGTGCCCACCTGTGCCGCCTATGAGTGCCCAGTGCCGCCCATGAGTGCCCATCAGTGCCGCCCATAAGTGCCCATCAGTGCCGCCCATGAGTGCCCATCAGTGCCCCATACCAGCGCCGCCTATCAGTGCCCATCAGTGCTACCTAATTGGCGCCCATCAGAACTACCTCATCAGTGCCCATCAGTGCCACCTCATCGGTGCCCATCAGTGCCACCATATCAGTGCCCGTAATTGAAAGAGAAAACATTCTCATTTACAAAAAAATTAACAGAAAAAAATAAAAACTTTATTTTTTTTTCAAAATCTTCGCTCTATTTTTAGTTGTTGCGCAAAAAAAAAATCGCAGAGGTGATCAAATACCACCAAAAGAAAGCTCTATTTGTGGGGAAAAAAGGGCGCCAATTTTGTTTGGGTGCAGTGTAGCATGACCGCGCAATTGTCATTCAAATTGCGACAGTGCTGAAAGCTGAAAATTGGCTTGGGCGGGAAGGTGCGTAAGTGCCTGGTATGGAAGTGGATATATATATACAGTTAGGGGTAGATTCACGTAGAAATGCCTATCTATAGGCATGCCTAGCATCTAGATTTTAAACTAGGCCGCCGCAACTTTTTCAGGCAAGTGCTTTATTCTCAAAAAGGCACTTGCCTGTAAAGTTGAGGTGGCGTAGCGTAAAAGAGCCTCATTTACATATTTTAGATGGGAACGCCACCTAGCGGCCAGCCTAAAATATCAAAATAAGATAAGACAGCGTAATAGACTTACGCTTGTCTGATCTAAGGAAAATTTTAGGAATCAGTGGCATAGATTAGGCGCTTAAAACGCAGAGATAAGACGGCTTATCCCATATGCCGGCTTACCCCATATGCCGCGTACACACGATCACTTTTTGTGATGAAAAAAAAACGATGTTTTCAAAAACGTCATTTAAAATGATCGTGTGTGGGCAAAACGTCGTTTTATGTCTTTAAAAAAACGACCAAAAAACGTTTTTAAACCTGCGCATGCTCAGAAGCAAGTTCTGAGACGGAGCTTCAATGGAACAGAGTGCCGTCGAACGTGGTGTATGTCACCACGCTTTGCTAGAGCATTTTGGAAAAACGATGGTGTGTATGCAATGTCGTTTTGGAAAATGAAGTTTTAAAAACGTTGTTTTTTTTCATCACAAAAAGTGATCGTGTGTACGCGGCATTAGTATGTACATTGTAGGAATTTAAGGAAATTTAAAAATCTCAATCCATGATCTATGGTTAAAAAGTTTTTTACATTATCACTTAAAAAGCACTATCCCTATAGTCTGGCTTCTCTGACTATTATATAGAAACAAATACCCTATTAAAAAAATGGTTTGAGAAGGAGAGAAAGATATTCACCATTAGTGGAATCCTCCATTACCCTTTACTCTGGAGGATCAGCAGGGAGCATTCACTGGGGTTGCTTTTCATTTAATTTAGCTAAATGATATTGCATCCACATTTGAGAACTTTCAAATGAAAGGATCTTGGCTTGGACATAGTACTGGGGGGTGTTCATGATCCTCTCCTCCTTTTTTTAGACTCTCATACCTAGTGTGTAAGTACAGCTGATTTTTTGGGTTCTGCCACCGCCATCTTGGGTAAGGTAAACAGGCAGTCATGACTTGGGGCCTCACAGCTCCATGAGCGAAGTGCGCTGCACTTTGTGAATGGCCCAGCTGTGGGGAAAGGATGAGGAGGGCTGAACTTCCAGATGACTTCACCACTGCCAGTAGGGGGAGCGGGTACCAGTCAAAACCAGGTACCCGCTCTCCTCTCCCCCGAAAGGTGCCAAATGTGGCAGCGGAGACGGTGAGGAGGCAAACAAACAGAGGTTCTGGATGGAGCTCCGCTTTAAAGTGGTAGTAAACCTCTCTCATCAATAGGATATTCACAATATTATGAAAGACAAGGTAATTAGAAATTAATTGATCACGTTGTATATAAATAATTGTTTTATCTCACTGCATATATTCTTTATCTTGTAAAAAAAAATTCTGCATATTAGCTGGTGCCATCTCCACTGTGGTCTTCTACATCTGAAACTATCTTTATTTCCATCCACAGTACATCCTCATTTCGATAATCCTGCGCATGCGCCTTAGTAACAAGCCCATTGTTCTATTAGTATGGGTCCCCCCACTCTGTGCTGGCCAGCGCTGTTCTATCGAAATGTCCAACCCAAAAAATCTCTGCTCAATAATACACTCGCCTCTTGCTGTATTGCTATGTTGCTGTGAGCGCGGCCAGTGCTTTTCTATCGAGATGATAGAACACCGTCTGTCTTTCCTCCACCCTGTGACGTACAAGTCACATGGTACCATTATGAGGAAGCTTCGCGGGATGTCGGGGCTGACGTCTAAAACAGGAAATGACGCAGCCCCGACATAGACACTGAATTTTTCTGACAGGGTCTCGGCTTGCTGGAATGAAGGAGGATACGGCGCATGCGCGTTAGACGTCATGGCTCGGCTAAATATCGATAACAGGGACAGGAGGCAGGTAGAGTAAAAATTAACAATGGCAATTAATTTTTATTAACTAAATACAAAATTAAATGCAAAGTCAGAATTTGGGGTATACAACCGCTTTAAGTGATTATGTAAATCAAGTGTTAAAACTTTTTAACTAAATATCATTTTTAAAGTACCCCTATCTATTAAGGTACCATTAACGACTGTTTATGTAGCATGTTTTTATATTCTTTTCAGAGTAAACTTCCTCCTTATAAAAGGAAATTATCCATTTTCAGTATTTGTAGTACAGAAGGCGATCTGTTGGAAAATGTGTTTATTTCAGATCGTTACTGGTTAATGATACAAGTTAAGGTTCCTATTGCATACAATACGTCATACTTTTTAAGTTCCTCATATTATAAAATGCATTGTTTTCTGTGCCAGCGCCATAAACACAATATTACCATTGTGTTTTATAGTTGTAATAATTTTAGCTGGTTAAACAAACATGCCTATATGTTTCTAAGGAACATTTTCAAATTTTGTATCGTAGCAGGAAATGTCTGCTGGTTGTAAGAGCGTATTTTTATGATTCCAGCAAACCGCTAAAAATTAATATTTTTAGATATTTCCTGGCCGTTGCTCAGTCTCTCAGTCTATCATCAGTATTAAAGCCATTACCTGTACCTTCAGGACTATACCCCCCCTAGCAACCTCCAGAGACCACTTGCCATACTGTTTTTTTTTTGAGAATTTGAGCAGGATTTGGCCAAAGGCCAAAGGACTTAAGGTGATACTATGGGTTCACATTTAAAAATAAATAAATAAAAAACATGTCATACTTACCTCCACTGTGCAGTTTTTTTACACATAGTGGCCCCGATCATCCTCTTCTGGGGTCCCATGACACCTCTCGCGGCTCCTCCCCGCAATAGATAACAGCCTCTGGGAAGCTCTCTCCCAAGGGGGTTACCTTGCGGGCGCACTGTCATACACTCTGCGTACATAGCAGCCGAGAGTATGACTCCACCCCACCCCCTGGCGGCCACGTCATTGGATTTGATTGACAGCAGCGGGAGCCCAGGGCTCTACTGCTATCAATCTATCCAATGAAAAGCCGAGACTCCGTGGGGAGAATGAAATGTAAGTATCTAGCTCCTGGCTACATGTATAAGTTTGTAGACTATGGCCCGGATTCAGAAACGTTTTACGTCTGCGTATCTCCAGATATGCCAGCGTATCTCCAGATACGCCGACGTAAGTCCAAATGTGCCCTGTCGCAAGTCCAAATGTGCGCCGTTGCATCTTTGCGCCCATTCATAAAGCGATATACGTTGAAAAACATGGCTTCAGCCGTCCGACGTAACTTGCCTACGCCGGCGTATCGCGGGCGCATAGTTACGCTGGACGCATTCAGCGTTCTCATTATAAAAATGCAAATGAGTAAGATAAGCCGATTCATGAACGTAGATGCGCCCGGCCACTTCATATACGCGATTTACGTAAGGCTTACGTCCGGCATAAAGTTACCCCTCATATAGCAGGCGCAGCTAATGCAAAGGTATGGGCTAGGGAACGACGCCGTCAAATTTTACGTCGTGTACAACGTTTACATAGGGCAATGCGTAGGTTACGTGTCTTAGTGAGTATATGCCACGTGATTCTGAGCATGCGCGTGCATGCTCAGTTCGACCAGCCATTCATTTGCATGGGGGTCACGGTTAATTTAAATAGATGACGCCCACCTCCTTCCTACTTTGAATTAGGCGGGCTTACGCCGGCCAATTTACGCTACGCCGCTGCAACTTATGGAGCAAGTGCTTTGTGAATACTCAAATGCCTCTGTAAATTGCGGCGGCATAGCGCAAAGAAGATACGCTACGCCCGCACAAAGATACGCCAATGTATCTGAATCCCGACCATTAACTTTTGCGTAAAAAAAACAGTGGTGATCAAACACAAACAAAGCTCTATTTGTGGGGAAAATTACATAATTTGTATTTGGGTACAGCGTTGCACGATGCGCAATTGTCAGTTAAAGTAAGCAGTGCCTTATCGCAAAAATGTCTTAGGTACTTCCTGTTCCTATTACCCACTGAAACTTTGCTATGTGACTACAGTATATCTGCTGTCAGTCTTTCCTAGGCCGTGGGTCTAGGAACATGGAAGGTTGTTTAGAGCAATGCATCAACTGGTGGAGAAAAGGCCTAGGTGAAGAAAAGCTGCAACTGTTCCGCACATATAGATATGTGATGAGATATACAGATATCCCAAACTGCAAACTCATTTCAGGGTGGTGGCACTTTTCGCCCACGGCAAAATATTTTTTAAATCACCTTTTCAATATTCACAGTTCTTCTGGGGAAGAGGGTGGAGGGTAGGTGGTATGTGGTAGTGGATGGTGTTCAATTGTTTTTTTATTTTTAATAATAGATTTTGTTTACAATTTTTAATTTGTTAAAAAATCACAATGCTTTTTGGGGGGAGGGGGTTCGTGTAGTCGACAGTGTTGGTAGGGCAGGGGAGAGTAGTGTCAGCCTTTTATTTTATTTTTTTACACTTTTAAAAAAAAAATATATATATATTTTTTGGGGGCTTTTGTGAGATGTCAGGGGTCTAAACAGGCCCCTGACATCTCCCCTTTGAGACAGACAAAGGGATTGAGGACACAGATTCCCCAGTCCCTTTCTCAGCACTAAAGATAAATGAACAGTAAACAGAGGCTCCTGAGCAGAGTAAACACAGTTTACTCTGCTCAGTTATCACAGGACACAGGAGCGATCTTGCTCACTGTGTCCAATTCCTGACAGTTCCCCCTGCAGCTGGGGGGAGGAGAGGAGGGGAGCCAGCTGCAGGGGACAAGGGGGGGGCGGAGGGGGAAGACAGAAGAGCAGAGGAGAACACGGGATGAGGGAGAACAGGGGGGGCGGAGAAGGACACGGAGGGGGCCCGGGGAGGAGCACACAGGGAACAGCGGGGGATGATTGGTGCAGTGGGGAACAGCTGTAAACATTGATCTCCCTGTATAGCTTTTTGGCTGACAGCTGCGGGAGGGAGAGAAGGAGAAGAAGAAGAAGTGTCTGTCAGCTGAAAATCTATACAAAGGAGATCGGTGTTCACAGCTGATCCCCGTCACACCAATTATCCCTTGCTGTTCCCTGAATGCTCCTCCCCGGCCCCCTCCGTATCCTTCTCCGCCACCCCCCTGTTCTCCTCCTGTCCATGTTCTCCTCTGCCCCTTCTGTCCTCCTTCTCTGCCCTCCGCAGCCAGATCCCCTTCTCTCCCGCCAGCTCTCCGCATTCCCGGGAGATCGCGAGGCGCTTGCGGGTGTGCAGGAGTCGCCGCAGAACTGCGGGAGACTCCCACAACTCGCGGGAGACTTGAGATGTCTGGATATAGTTGTGCAAGAAGTTATACACAAGAACAGTTTCATGCTTACCTTTTTTGGAAGTAAAGACTGAGATATTACTAGAACCTCAATGGCAAAAATCCAGAACTCTGCAGCAGTTTAGCCAGCACAGTTCATTATCTTGAAAGTAACATTAACCACTTAAGACCCGGACCAAAATGCAGGTAAATGACCAGGCCCCTTTTTGCGATTCGGCACTGCGTCGCTTTAACTGACAATTGCGCGGTCGTGCGACGTGGCTCCCAAACAAAATTTGCGTCCTTTTCTTCCCACAAATAGAGCTTTCTTTTGGTGGTATTTGATCGCCTCTGCGATTTTTATTTTTTGCGCTATATACAAACAAAAAGCGTCATTTTTGAAAAAAAAACAATATTTTTTACTTTTTTGTTATAAGAAAAATCAAATAAACTACATTTTAGTCAAACATTTAGGCCAAAATGTATTTAGCCATATGTCTTTAGTAAAAAAAAAATCGCAATAAAAATAAAAATTAGCTACCTAGCGGGAACAGCTACACTAATACAGCGATCAGAAAAATGATCGCTTAGTGATGCTGGCAATAGGGAGTGAAAGGGTTAACTAGGGCGGTGATCAAGGGGTTAAAACTTTATTAGGGGGGGGGTACGGGGCTACCCTGGACCTAACACTAACTGACTGTCACACTGACACTAAATACAGTAATCATACAAGGGGTTAATGTGCCGATGTGTAGTGTGTGTCAGTGTAGTGTTGTGCAGACTTACTGTGCGATGTGATCTCTCCTCAGCGGTGGTTGAAAATACCGCTGAGGGGAGAGATCACATCACTTCCTCCTTCCTGTGTTTACACAGGAGGAGGAAGTGCACTGCAGGGGGAGTGCGCGCATTGGCTGGGAGCGTTCTGGAGGGGGCGGACAAAAACAAATTGCCGCCCCCTCATCCCGGATCGCTCAGCCAGCTACGGGGACTGCCGCATGTACCGGGGGGGGTCCCGATCGGACCCCCGACCCACCTCAAGGCACCAACTATATATACGTTGATGTGCCTGTCGGTGCCATTGTGCCGACGTAAATGTACATGCGGCGTTCCATAAGAGGTTAAAGGAGTTGTAAATGGAAAAAAAAAATTCACCTTAATGCAATCTATGCATTAGGGTGAAAAAACATTGCATAATGGCTCCCCAGCCCCCGTTATACTTAGCAGACCCCTTGAAAGTCCTGAGACCATTGGCTGCTGTCAATCACATCCAGTGACATGGCACGCCAAGGGCGGGGCGGAGTGATACAGTGAGCGGCTATGGCCGCTCGCTGTATCACGGTAGCGCGCCCGCGATTAGTGACCACCATGCGAGCTCACGCATGACTGTGGTTACTAATTGCGGGGCGGACCGAGACAGTCACCGAGGGACCCCAGGAGACAAGGATCGGGGCCGCTCTGTGCAAAACGAACTGCACAGTGGAGGTAAGTATGACATGTTTGTTATTTTAAATGGAAAAAAAAAAAATCCTGTACAAACACTTCAAGAGACTTTAGAGAGAGATCTAGAAAACATTAAGGCCTAGTCTAATATTTCCCATATTGCATACACAATAAACTTTTTTCTGTCCTAACATGTGCAAAAGTGACAACTGCCCATTGTTTCTAAACATCCAGCGAAAATAACGCCACCTGGGATGAATGTTTCTTGTATTTTATTTTAGGAAAACAGACTTTCCTAATGTTCCTAATGTAGCTGTTTTGGAAGCTGAATATAAAATGAATGTAATTACTGAAGAACACTACAAATAGTGCAACAATTACCATGGGTAATAAAGCAGGAAAAGCTTTTACACTTTAACATGAAAGCGTTGTAATAGTTGCTAATAAACGTAATTATTTTTTCAATAAATTCACTTTTTTTTACTGTACCTGAAAACAGTCCTCAGATGCAGCCAGTCACACAGTGGCCAGAGGAGGCCGGCAGGTACAGCCACTCTTTGCACAAAATACGGTACCTTCCCTGTCCCATTTTACCGCAGTATAAATGTATTCAATGCATGTCTGAGGTGGGAGTGGGGCACAGTAGGGAGGTGGCGGTAAGTACCGTATTTATCAGGGCATTGCACGCTCCCGCCTATAGCGCGCACCCCTAATGTGGACCTGTAAAAAAAATGTTTTTGTATTTTTAGTACTTACAGTTTTGGTGTCTTGGGCGGCGTCCATCGGCGGCCTTGTCCGGTCCGGTGTACGTCTTCGGCATCAGGGCAAAAAAGTGCGCGATATACGGCAATAAATACGGTAAGTGGTGGTACAGCAGCAAAGGCAAGTAGCTGCAACCCGCCACAAACAGGTTTGTGATCCCATTTGGGTCACAACGCATACTATAATAACACTGGTCTGCACAATTTATTTTATGGAAAGACTTATGCCGCATACACTCCCATGGACTTTTTTCATCCAAAATTCGGATCGTGTGTGGGCCCCCATGACTTTTTTCCATAGGTGTTTAGAAATAGAGCATGTTTTTTTTTTTTTTTTGCTGGGAAAAAAACGATAGGAAATTACTATTGTCTGTGTGTGACTGAGAAAAAAAAACACGAAATGCTCAGAATCAAGTCGACGCATGCTCGGGAGCATTGAAATTCATTTTTCTCGGCTCGTCGTAGTGTTTTATGTCACCGCGTTTTGGACGGTTGGAATTTAGTCTGAGGCCGTGTACACACGGCAGAGAACCTCGACGGGCAGAACACATCGTTCCGCCCGTCGAGGTTCTCTGCCGGCCGTCAAAATCGGCGACCCGCCCGTCGGGAATGGCAACCAGCCATTCATCCAGGCGGGCCGTCGAGCAAATAGAGAGCGTGCTCTCTATTTCTGCTCGACGGGCTTCCCGACGGGAAGCTCGCCGAGAGCGTACACACGGCCGAGGTCCTCGCTGGAATGCAGCTTCCAGCGAGGTTCTCGCTGGTTTCCAGCGAGAACCTCGGTCGTGTGTACGCCGCCTGACAGTGTGTATGCAAGACCGATGAAAGTCAGCCTCATTGGAATTCCGACGGAAAATTCCATCAGATTTTACTCCATCGGAAATTCCGATCGTGTGTACGTGACATTAGACCACAAAAATAACCGTATTAGAAATATAATACCACATCCTGGCCCAGATTCACAGAGCAATTACGCCTGTCTAACTGGTGTTAGACAGGAGTAATTTCAAATTTCGCGCGCCGTATCACTAGTTTGAATCCTCAAACCATGATACGGCGGCTTCGGGCTTCGATCCGAGAGGCTTACGTCTTCGTAAGCCTTCGGATCTACGCTGCGATATTTTTGCGGCCGCTGGGAGGAGTTCGCGTCGTTTTCATGCGTCGGGATATGCAAATTAGTTTTTACAGCGATCCACGAAGATACGAGCGGTCTTCGCAATTGCTTTCGTCTATTTTTTTCTACGTACTGTTAGACCAGCTTTTTGCTGGTCTAACGGTGCGTAGCCCATGTTAAGTAAGGCCGTCGTTCCCGCTGCGAATTTAAAAATATATATATATTTTTTTACGTAACTCGTTCGGGAATAGGATTGTCCGTAAACGAGGCTACTCAAGAAAAAATTACGTAACGACGTGATTTCGCGCAATGCACGGCGGAAAATTTCTGAACGGAGCATGCGCAGTTCGATCGCCGCGGGAACGCGCCTATTTTAAATGCTTCACGCCCCCTAATCGCGTAGATGGATTGCGCCGGGAGAAATACACTACGCCGCCGTCGTTTACTGGACAAAATCTACCTGGATTCCATGTAGAGCCAGGTAAAATACGGCGGCGTAGTGTATTTGGAAAACGCTACGATAATCTAATTCTATGTGAATCTGGCCCCCTGTTTTTAGCAGGTTTTTAGCAGGTTAGATATTAGCTTTCTGTTCATGAACATCCAGTGAAAATGCTGGCTTGGAAGAGCATAACATAGACAATTTAAAATAAAAATGATTTAATGCATAGAATACATTAAACTTTAGAAAACTTATATCGAACTTTTTACAAAATGCAATTATAAAATGGCTTCTCCTCTTAGTGTCACAGCCACACTTATCTCCGTACACTAATTTGATGTGATGTTAATTACATATCTGTCACATCACCTTCTAATATTAGAAAGTTGCAAAGTTCCGGATACGACCTACTACTGCAGCTCTTCCCATGTGTCAGTGCAATCCGCTGCTACCTTCTAATTAAGCCATAGCAGCTAAAATTTACATAATGAAGACAGCAAGATGATTACAGCATGTTTAAATTCACATATATGTACACACGACAGCCTAATCATCATAATTTAAATCCCAATGTGCAAGATTCAGCTACTTTCAGCAAACTGTGGAACATGCATTAGAAAATATGTTAATGGTGAAGCATTTTTCAAAGTTTTAATGTGAAACATTTCCCTGCGTTCTATAACATTATGTATAAAGGCTTGTGTTGATAGGCAAATTCAGTGTGCCTTCACATCACGCTCTATTTATGTTTATTCATGTGCTTCTGACCTGTATTTGACCACCTTCTGACCTGTATTTGACCACCTTCTGACCTGCATTTGACCACCTTCTGACCTGCATTTGACCACCTTCTGACCTGTATTTGACCACCTTCTGACCTGCATTTGACCACCTTCTGACCTGCATTTGATCACCTTCTGACCTGCATTTGACCACCTTCTGACCTGCATTTGACCACCTTCTGACCTGCATTTGACCACCTTCTGACCTGCATTTGACCACCTTCTGACCTGTATTTGATCACCTTCTGACCTGCATTTGACCACCTTCTGACCTGTATTTGATCACCTTCTGACCTGCATTTGACCACCTTCTGACCCGCATTTGACCACCTTCTGACCTGTATTTGACCACCTTCTGACCTGCATTTGACCACCTTCTGACCCACATTTGACCACCTTCTGACCCGCATTTATCCACCTTCTAACCTGCATTTGACCACCTTCTAATCTGCATTTGACCACCTTCTAATCTGCATTTGACCACCTTCTAACCTGCATTTGAGCACCTTCTGACCTGCATTTGACCACCTTCTGAGCCACATTTGACCACCTTCTGAGCTTTTGTATTACCATTGACTTATTTGGAGAGAAAAGCAGTTCTCGATACAATCAAAAGCCCAAATGTGGGAACATTAATAAAAATATTGTCTAATATTTTCTTTTCAGGTTCATTAGTATAAGGGATCTTTCACACGGGGCGGATCGTTTCGTTGATCCCCGCTGAGCCGGCGAATGACAGGGCGGTTCCTGTACACTGTGCAGAAATCGCCCTGTCTTTTCTCCGCTCTCCATTATGGGGGGATCGGATGAACACGGACCATCTGTCCGTGTTCACCCGAACCGATCTGCAGAAGAATAAATAGGGTTTTCCTTCTTCTGCAGAATCGGAGGAATGCAGAAGCGGGCGAGATCGGGTGTCAGCGGATAGTCATCCGCTGACACCCGCGATCTCATAGGGACCAATGTATGTCCCTTTTTCATCCATACACAGATGGATGAAAAAGCGGACATACGGCCCACCCGTGTGAAATGGGCCTTAAAGTGATTGTAAAGGCTCATTTCTTTATTATTTTATTTAAATAACAAACGTGTTATTGCACAGAGCAGCCTAGATCCTCCTCTTCTGAGGTTCCTCTTTGCTGCTACTATCCCCTCCCTCCTTTGAATGCCCCTCAGCCAGCAGCTTGTTACAGGGGGCACCCAAGATGAGTCAGAGCTCCGTGTATACGTTCAGACACAGAGCCCTGACCTGGCCTCGCCCCCTCTCTCCCCTGATTGGCTGACTGACTTTTATTGACAGCTGCGGGAGCCAATAGCACCGCTGGTGTGTCTCAGCCAATCAGATGGAGTGTAATGGATGGCTGAGGGATCGTGGACATCTCTGGAAAAGTAGGAGGGTCATGTAGATAATTTGGGGGGGGGGGTGCTATGGGGGCTGTGTACACACAGGAAGAATTTTTATCTTAATTCATAGAATGCATTAAGATAAAAAAAAAAAAACTTCTGCCTTTACAATTACTTTAACTGCTTGCTGACAGCCCAATTGCAGTTTTATTGCTACAGGGCAGTCCCACTGCGTAGAATCACGTATATACACGTGATCCTGCACTTCCAGGTAGCTGGCGTGAGTGCACATTACTGGCGGCTCGCTCCCGTTGTGACTCTAAACAGCAGGAGCCGATCAGCGGGTCCCACATACTTGATGTCCGCTGGCACCCACTGATCGTTTGGTACACAGGCAGAACGACAGTCTGCCTATGTATGCAAGGCAGATTGCTATTCTGTCAGTAGGGAAGGCATGGATCTTGTATTCCTGCAAAACAGGGACATGGATCTATACCTTCCCCTAGTAAAAACACCTCCCACACTACACGAAACACAGTCTAGGCACATAATTAATCCTTTGATCGCCCCTGTTAACCCCTTCCCAGGCAGTGTCATTAGTACAATGATGCAAAGTGCATATATTTAGCACTGATCACTGTATTAGTGTCACTGGTTCCCCAAAAAAGTGTTAAAATTGTCCACATTGTCCACCGCAGTCCCCGCTATAAGTTGCTGATAGTCACCATTACTAGTAAAAATAAATAAATAAAAATTCCATAAATATATACCATAGTTTGTAGATGCTATAACATTTGCGCAAACCAATCAATATGCGCTTATTTTTTATTTATTTTTTGCCAAAAATATGTAGCAGAATACATATCGGCCTACAGGCAACAGGGGAAAATTTCTATCGATCACAACCACAGCCAGAACAGAAGCTAATTTACACAGAATTAACAGAGTCTGAGCCCAACTATTGGTTCAGACACCCCTAAATTTACAATAGCGCCCGACTCATTGGGAGACCGGCGCTATAATTGTATTTGGAAACAGCATCGCATGATCGCGCAATTGTCAGTTAAAGTAATGCAGTGCTGTATCACAAAAAAATTGCCTGGTCATGAAGGGGGGGTACATTTTTCTGGAGCTGAAAGATTGCATTGTGTGGCAGCCAGTCCCACTCTGACATAAGGAGGTGTAGATTTGCTGGACCTACATGTTCACATCCGTCTGCTGTAAGCACACTTACTGTACATGTTCAAGCTGGAGTTACACACCTGGCCTTATTGATAGTGTTTAAATAGGATGTTTATACTTTATGATTTAGTCTAAATTCCATACATTAACATAATACAGGTCATATTAGTAGATATTGGAGGCGTGGCTTGCGCGCGCACGTGAATGGCCGCTTGAGCTGTGAGCTCCGCTATCCAGACCGGACACCAAGCGACTACTGGGCGAATCCGCTGCCCCAATCTGCTCCACAAACGAAGACTTATCCTCCCCGAGCCCCGCTGACATGCCGTCCCGCAAGAGATCGCAAGAACGGGGCCCAAAAAAGCTGGAACCTTTCTCCTTCCAGCCTCGCCGGAAAAACCAAGATGGCGCCGCCGGAGGAACCGCGCGGCAGATGCTGAGCTACACAGACCTCCCGGACGCCCAGCCACAGGGTCTTCTCCCCTCACATCAGCACTCTGTATCACTGGACCCCTCGCCTTCCCCCCCGGGGATGCAGAGTCCGGCAAAATCGAGGATGCGGATGGACCCCACCAGCCAGGCCTCCATAACAGTGAGTACAGGCCTGCACAATGACTCTGCCATATCCTCTCTGCAGTCCTCCATTGCTCAATTCCCGACCACGGGACAACCGGTGCTAGACACCACAATGAAGGACATGCTGGTAACACTACAATCTTCCCTCATGTCAAACATGTCGGCGCTTATTAACAAGTTCTCATTGGAACTGAAACATATGGATAACAGAATGCAGTTCATAGAAAACAAAATGGAGGACTGCACTGAAACAGTAAATGACCTGGTAGATGCCTATACTGAACAGAAAGATGACAACCTTTGGATAAAAGCGAAAATCGCGGACCTTGAGGACAGGTCTAGGCGCAATAACATTAAGATTCGCGGGGTCCCCGAGACCGTTCAGCCCAAAGAACTGCTTACCTATGCCAGCAGTTTGTTTTCTAGTATACTCCCAGAGCTCTCACCGATAGAACTCACTATCGACCGCATACACAGATTGCCTAAGCCCCGCCATCTTGAGGCCGATATACCACGGGATGTTCTTTTGAGAGTCCACTTCTTTCAGGCCAAGGAACAGATCCTCATGAAGGCGAGAGAAATCTCTCCGCTTCCAGCGCCATACGCGGATATCCAGATCTATGCAGACCTGTCTCAATACACGCTCCAACTACGGAGGCAACTGAAGACCATCACGAAAGCCATGTATAACCACAAGATAATATACAAGTGGCGTCACCCGGCGACCATCCTGGTCACACATAATGGTATACCTCACACCATCTCTACCGTGGAAGGAGGCATGAAGCTTTTGCACTCTTGGGGAATAGTGCTGGAACCGCCCCGCACTCAGCAGGAGCACAATGGAGCCCCTAATCCGTTTACCTTTGGCACGGAGAAGAGGAATTTCACAAAGAAAAGCCCGTTGTAACCACGTTGAGCGAATTACATGTCCGGTCTGGTCATGCGATCCTATCCTGCTCACTGAACTTTCCCCCTCGTTTGGTCAGCAGCTCAGACAGAGCTACCTGTTGCTGACAAATTTGATAATCCCTCTTGAAGGGAGTTGTTCGTAGTTGTATTGTTTTTTTTCTATATATATACTTTTTTTTTTTTTCTGTGGTTGTGTTGCTCTGATTTTTGCGCACAGTTCTCCTGCCAATACAACCCCTATATCTCCCAGCTGCACCAGTGACACGTACTCCCTGTTCTGTTAAAGTGTGGGCACTCACCTCTGCTTTTGTCTCCTACTATCTAGCGTTGAGCTACTACCTTTTGCCTGGACTGCCTGACCACCAGACGCCACATCCACTTGACTCCGAGCTGTCGCCGCCTGCAACTGTGAGTACACTTGCCTATTTGACTCCCATCCCGACACAAAACATGGGGATCCAAATCCTCTCCCTCAACGCCAAAGGGCTAAACCACCCGGTAAAGAGAGCATCCTTATGGAAGTCGGCACTGGCCCACAATTGCGATATCCTATGCGTCCAAGATACCCATTTTGCACTACAGGCCTCCCCCAAATGCAGCCACAGACTGTTCCCACATGTTTTCCGAGCTTCCTACTCCAAGAAACAACGAGGAGTAATGATCGCCATCAGAGACTCGGTCCACTTCCAATTACAACAATGTAACACGGATCCGGAAGGGCGATACATTTTTTTGAACTGTACTATTAATAGAGTACCTTACACTCTGGTCTCCCTGTATGCACCGAACCATGGTCAGATGACCTTCCTTAGAAAGACGATGAAAGCTATCCGCAAATTCCAACAGGGACATTTGCTCATCTGTGGGGATTTCAATATGGTCCCTAACACTTCAATGGACTCCACGGCGGGTCCCCAACGTCGTGCATCTTCTACTCTTGATTCCTTCATTTCTTCCAATGATATGTATGACGTGTGGCGCTGTTGTCATGCGAGCGAGAGGGACTTCACATTCCTCTCGCCGCGTCACAACACCTACTCACGAATTGACCTGTTTCTAGCTGACACCTGGGTCTTGAACAAAATCTTGGGATCTGACATCCACACCACCACCTGGTCAGACCATGCCCCTGTTAGTGTCACCATTTCGGATGACTCCGCCCATTCCACTCCCTATATTTGGAGAGTTAACAATTATCTCCTCAATACTCCCTTCTATTCCACCCCTATCAAACAGCATTTAGAAGAATACTTCTCAATTAACCAAACATCTGTGTCTGACCCGCTGGTGGTGTGGAATGCCCACAAAGCAGTCATCAGGGGGGTTTTCCTTCAAATGGGGGCCAGAGCAAAAAAAAACAGGACTCATCGCTTAGATGAACTCACTCATGCCTTAACCTCCGCAGAGACACTTAATAAGACTAGTCCTTCCCCATCCCTTCAATCTAAAATTTTCACCCTAAGACATGATTTGCGCGCTCTTCTTCTTGAAAAGCACGAGAAATCATATAGGATACTCAGGGCAACCTCTTATTCGACAGGGAACAAGGCTGGCAAAGCCATGTCCCTTCGGATCAAGGGGTACAGAAACAAAACAAAAATTCCCTACTTGTACCACCCACACACCAACGAAAAGCTCCTTAAGCCCCAATCAATCGCAGATGCCTTTAGTAAATATTATGAGGACCTGTACAATCTCAAGAATGACTCCTCCACCACCCAACCCGATCCCGCCTCGATCAAAATGTTCCTGGATAGTGTTGAGCTCCCATCCATAACACCCACGCAACTATCTCAGTTAAATGACCCCTTTACACCTGCAGAAATTCTTAATGTAATCAATCACCTCCCCTCCTCCAAATCCCCGGGCCCTGATGGATTCACTGGGGAATACTACAAACAATTTCAACACATTCTAGTCCCCACCATGTCCCAAACGTTCAACCTAGCTGCTAGCTCCGCCTCCTTCCCCCCCCGAAATGCTTGCCGCCACGGTGGTGACGCTACCTAAACCGGGCAAGGAACCGGTTTCCCCAAAAAACTTCCGCCCCATCTCCTTGTTGAACACAGACTTGAAAATATATGCCAAACTCATAGCCAATAGACTAGAAAACATTTTACCCTCTCTCATATCTCAAGACCAATCGGGTTTCACCAAGGGGCGTCAAGCCTCGGACGCTACCAGGCGAATGATTAACATATTACACCACGTCGAGACCACCAAAGTGGCTTCTCTGCTTCTATCCCTAGATGCGGAGAAGGCCTTTGACAGGGTCCATTGGGGGTATATCTCGGCAGTACTAACTAAATTTGGCCTCACTGGCAATATCCATGCTGCCATCATGGCACTATACTCCAACCCCTCGGCTCGTGTGCTATCTGCTGACACCCTTTCCACTCCCTTTCCGATCTCCAATGGCACGAGACAAGGGTGCCCGTTGTCACCCCTAATATTTAACCTTGTTATGGAACCCCTGGCAGAAAACATAAGATCCAATGTAAACATCTCCGGTATACACATAGCGGATGTGGACCACAAAATAAGTCTATTTGCCGACGATGTGATCCTCATGATCACTGACCCGACTCGCTCCCTCCCTGAGGTGCAGGGGACGCTTGCCTGGTTTGGGGATGTCTCCTTCTACAAAGCTAATGAGACAAAATCATATATTCTTGACCTGGGCTTGGACGAACCCACGAGAAACCAGATTAAACGTGAATTTCCGTATGTGTGGGCAGAGAACAGCATAACATATCTGGGAATCCAGCTCAGCCCCTCTACGAAACAATTATTTTCTCTCAATTACCTACCGATTCGCACTAAATTACAAACAGATCTCACCAGGTTGGCGTCCTTTGAACTCTCGTGGGTAGGCCGCCTAGCGGCATTTAAAATGTTCCACCTCCCCCAAATACTATACCTCTTTCGGACTATCCCCATCCCTATACCTCTTAGGTACTTTGCATCACTGCAATCGATCCTATCGCATTATATCTGGAAAGGCAAGAAAGCCAGATGCAGTCACACTCAATTGGTGAAACACCGCCTAGCCGGGGGCCTGGGGCACGTCAACTTCCGAGACTACTACACGGCTTCCATCCTCACGCAAGCTAGAGAATGGCTCCTGCCCACCCCCCCTATCACGATCTGGGGTAACATGGAACAATCCTCTGTTCCATACAATAACCTCTCCACATGGCTCTTCGCCAGTATAATGGGTGCCAAGGCTCCCCCCCTCATGTCCCCAACTATATTAGCTACTCTCAAAGCTTGGACACACTTCGGACAAAAGACCCTGTTTCATGACATACAAGCCACACTTCCCATCCCTATAGAGACCCTGCAGCTTATGATAATTTCCACCTCCTACACTAGTTGGAAGGCCAAGGGGATAACCCACATATCCGATCTGTTGGATGGTGACAACATCAAGGCTTTCTCAGACCTCCAACCACAGCACCAACTCCCAAATTCTGACCTATTCCTATATCTTAGAACTCGACACTGCCTCTTATCACTCACACTGAGAGCCTGCGCAATTCCACAGCAAGCCTGGATCTTTTACAGATCCCCTAAGGCTCACACAAAGGGAATATCAATGTTTTATGCTCTACTTGGCTCCAAAACCACATTCACTAGCTCCACCGCCCTATCTAGATGGGAAAGGGACCTAGGACAAACATTCCCGTTGGATCAGTGGGAAAAGGCTTGTCGTTCCACTTATAAAGCTACATGCTGTTCCACTCTGTGGGAACTCGCGTTTAAACTGACCCAGCGTTGGTATTTAACCCCGGACAGACTGTCCAAATTTAACCCCCTGCTGGACAACACATGTTGGAGGAAATGTGGTGAAAGGGGTGACCTCCTACATATTTTCTGGGGGTGCCCTGCCCTTACTAATTATTGGAAATCGGTGTTTCACCTCCTCTTTGAAGTCACAAAAATAAAAATAGACAAACTACCGTCCTTGGCACTGCTTTCTTTGAGGATAGACCATTTCCCCAACCCGTCGAGGATGATCATAATCCATGTTCTATTAGCCGCTCGCCTTAGCATTGCTAGGAAATGGAGGGATCCTGACCCTCCCACTCTTTGTGACGTAATTCACACCACGCATACCCACTTCACTTATGAATCAACCCTAGCACTGCGACAGGGAAATAAAATCCAGATGCTCAAGAAATGGCACCAATGGACTGCCTGGTTAGGTACCTCAGGCTTAGACTCAGCTTTAACTTCTCATCTTTGAATGATACTCCCACACCATTGTACTGTGAGTTGCCCTGCGATACCCTGTCTACACGCCCAGATAGTCACTGGAGAGAGGGGAGGGGACTCGTTTGCACGGGCACAGAATAGTGCCCGAATGGGGTGCCCGGGTGGCGATGCCCCCTCCTTCACCCTCATATATTGAGCATGTGTCCCTCAGCTAGTTCTTGAGTGCCGTATTACGCTACGTTTGCAGCGAGACTTTCGAGTTTGTTTCTATGTTGTAACCCCACGTATGTTGTTTGTACTGTATAATACCCTATATTGTAATGTGGGCCTTCCCCATACTGTTTGTTGATATTAATTTCGATCTTGATACAACAAAGCAACTGTAAGGAATCGTTCTGTTTGTACATTTGATCTCTGTAACTTGTATTCTCTACAATAAAAAATATTGAGATATATTAGTAGATATTTACATACAATGTTTTTAACCACTTCCCGACGGCCGTACGAATATATGCGGCCGTCGGGTGGTTCTGATTTTCTGACAGGGCGCATATATGCGCCCTGTGCTATTCCTGGCCACTAGAGGGCATGCGCGCGGCCGCCGGCGGCGCGCGCATGCCCGCTGCATCCCTGAGATACCGATGCGCGTGCCTGGCGGCCGCGATGTCCACCAGGCACTCGCAATCGGCGGCTACAGGGACAAGACGTGGATCTCTGTGTGTAAACACAGAGATCCATGTCCTGTAAGGAGAGAGAGGAGACCGATCTGTTTCTCTTGTACATAGGGACACAGCATCGGTCACCTCCCCCAGTCACCCCCCTCCCCCTACACAGTTAGAACACACCCATGATACACATTTAACCCCTTCCATGCCCCCTAGTGTTAACCCCTTCACTGCCAGTCACATTTATACAGTAATCGGTGCATTTTTATAGCACTGATCGCAGTATAAATGTAAATGGCGCCAAAAATGTGTCAAAAGTGTCCGATGTGTCCGCCATAACGTCGCAGTCCCAATAAAAATCGCAGATCACCGCCATTACTAGTAAAAAAAAATAATAATCAAAATTAATAATAATTCTGTCCCCTATTTTGTAAGCGCAAACCAGTCGCCTTTTGCGATTTTTTTTTTTTTTTTACCAAAAATATGTAGAATAATATGTTTTTTGTTTTTTTTAAATTGGCTATTTATTATAGTAACAAGTAAAAAATATTGACTTTTTTTCAAAATTGTCGCTCTTTTTTTGTTTATAGCGCAAAAAATAAAAACCACAGAGATGATCAAATACCACCAAAAGAAAGCTCTATTTGTGGGGAAAAAAGGATGCCAATTTTGTTTGGGAGTCACGTCGCACGACCGCGCAATTGTCAGTTAAAGCGACGCAGTGCCAGAAGCTGAAATTTCACCTGGTCAGGAAGGGGTATAAGTGCCCAGTAAGGAAGTGGTTAAAATGTAATTGTGTATTATTGATTGCAGCAGTAGTACTTTTAGCTATTGTGAAACTGCCCACAAGGACCTGTTAAAACTCAAATAAAGTAAAGATAGGTATTTAATGCCCCCTCATAGGTTTGCTCCATAAAATATTTAGTGCATGTGTTAGGCCTCGTACACACGATCAAATCTGTCTGCTGGAAACGGTCTGCTAGACCGTCCCAGCAGACAGATTCGATCGTGTGTACGGCCGAGCCGACGGATTTGGCCACCCGACAGATTTCAAATCATGCTTTGAAATCTATCGGGTGGGAATCCGTCCGCCCGACATGTCTGCTGGTTAGTACACTTACCAGCAGACATGTCGTCCCGCACCGCCGCCGAATGGATTCGGCGCATGCGCGGAAGTGTTTTACTTCCTGGTGCGGTGACGTGGCGGCGTCAACGTCACCGCCACGTCACCGCCACGTCAGCGCGCCGTCTGCTGGCGGGGATTTTGGTTTGCTCGTGTGTACATGCGAGCAAACCAAAATCCTATCAGACAGATTTGTTCAAATCGGTCGGTCCGAACGATTTGAACAAATAGATTGCCTCGTGTGTACGAGGCCTTAGACTTAACAAAAACTATCCAAAAGGTTGTTGAGTTTGACCATCTTACCTAAATGAGCTTGCTGGATATCCCATTGCAAAACATGGTCATCAACAAGGCATTTATGCAGCTATAACAGTCTGCACTCTTCTACAAAGGCCTTACATAAGACTTTGGAGAGTGTCTGTGGAAACATGGCAACAGTGGTGATACAAGGTCATCCAGTTCCCAGGGTAAAGTAGTCAGACGGGTGAGGGGCTAAAAACAGCGCATGCATTGCCAAGCTGAAATGTCTGCAGTGGTTGTGGTATGCACTAAAATGGTGCCAATGGCATACCACAGTGAACTAAAGGGTTTATAGTGGTGCACATTCTGTGCTGCAGAAAATATGTGCTATAGAGGTGATGGAAGAAATGCCCCAGCATTGGTGTGAGGTAAACATGTCAGATAGTGTAATTCTCCCTACAGCAGATGTGGAGGCCTCTGCTCCTTCTGAGGCCGCGTACACATGATCAAATCTATCTGCTGGAAACGGTCTGCCAGACCGTTTCAGCAGACAAATTTGATCGTTTTTTCACGGCGGACAGACAGATTTTGCCAGCAGACAGATTTTAAAGCATGCTTTAAAATCTGTTTGCTGGGAATCCGTCTGTCCGACATGTCTGCTGGTTAGTACGCTAACCAGCAGACATATCTGCCCGCACATGCGTCGAATGGATTTGACGCATGCGCGGAAGTGTTTTACTTCCTGGTGTGGTGACGTGGCGGCGTCAACGTCATTTCCACGTCACCGCGCTGTCTGCTGGCGGGGATTTTGGTTTGATCGTGTGTACATCGATCAAACCAAAACAGCCCAGCAGACAAATCTGATCAAATCGGTATGTCAGACCGATTTGAACAGATTTATTTGGATGTGTGTAAGTGGCCTCAGAGACAAGACACTGCTGTCTCCCCTGTCAGAGAGCCAACTGGAGAATAGAGCTGCCACAAGCTCCTAGTGCACCCTCACATAACATTGTGTCAGGGGAACTTGTAATTTCTGCCTCCCTCCTTGTTTTGGCCCTGAAGGAGACCCCTCTACTAAGGACATAATGTAACAGGAGGTCCCTGTACTGGAGGTCAGAGGTAGTTACATAGTTAGTCAGGTTGAAAGGCACAATTCCATACAGTTCAACCATAAGAAATAAAATAATAATAATATTGTACAATCACATATACCCAGGTCTATACCCACAGTTGATCCAGAGGAAGGCAAAAAAAAAACATCAAAGCATGATCCAATTTGCTACAGCAGGGGAAGAAATTCCTTCCTGATCCCTCGAGAGGCAATTGGATATTCCCCGGATCAACTTTACCTATAAATCTTAGTACCCAGTTATATTATGTACATTTAGGAAAGTATCCAGGCCTTTCTTAAAGCACTTTACTGAGCTGGCCAGAACCACCTCTGCAGGGAGTCTATTCCACATTTTCACAGCTCTTACTGTAAAGAAACCTTTCCATATTTGGAGGTGAAATCTCTTTTCCTCTAGACGTAAAGAGTGCCCCCTTGTCCTCAGTGTTGACCGTAAAGTGAAAAATTCAACACAAAGTTCACTATATGGACCGCTTATATATTTGTACATGTTCATCATATCCTCCCCTAATCTCCTATTCTCAAGAGTGAATAAATTCAGTTCCTCTAATCTTTCCTCATAGCTGAGCTCCTCCATGCTTCTTATCAGTTTGGTTGCCCTTCTCTGCACTTTCTCCAGTTCCCCGATATCCTTTTTGAGAACTGGTGCCCAAAACTGGACTGCACATTCCAGATGAGGTCTTAGTAATGATTTGTACAGGGGCAAAATTATATCTCTCTCTCTGGAGTCCATACCTCTCTTAATACAAGAAATGACTTTGCTTGCTTTGGAAACCGCAGCTTGGCATTGCATGCCATTATTGAGCTTATGATCAACTAAAACCCCCAGATCCTTCTTTACTACAGATCCCCCCAGTTGTACTTCTCCTAGTATATATGACGCATGAATATTCTTAGCCCCCAAGTGCATAACTTTACATTTATCAACATTAAACCTCATCTGCCACATAGTCGCCCACTTAGACAGAGCATTGAGGTCGGCTTGTAAATTGGCGACATCCTGTAAGGACGTTATTCCACTGCATAGCGTGGTGTCATCTGCAAAGACAGAAATTTTACTTTTGATCTCAGACCCAATATCATTCATTTATAAAGATATTAAAAAGTAAGGGACCCAACACCGAACCTTGGGGTACACCGCTGATAACCTTGGACCATTCAGAGTATGAATCATTAACCACGACTCTCTGAATTCTGTCTTTTAGCCAGTTTTCTATCCATTTACAAACTGATATATCCAATCCTGTAGACTTTACCTTACACATGAGCTGTGTGTGGGGAACTGTATCGAACGCTTTTGCAAAATCCAGGTGTACCACGTCCAGGGTTTTACTTACCTCTTCATAAAAGGAAATCAGGTTTGTCTGACAACTTCTGTCTTTCATGCTGTCTGTTGCTTAAATCGTTTTTTTTTTTCCAGCAAGACCTTGTCTATGTGGTCTTTTACTAATCTCTCCAGTATCTTCCCAGCAACCATAATAGAAGAATCAGAGAGCCTCATGATGGAGTAATGAACGTCCCCTTGTGTCCCCTTGGAGTTACATGGCATAACTTCACACCCTCTTTACAAAGTTCAACCACTATTCAAGGTCTAGAAGTCATCATTGGCCCCCATTCAGGAGTGCAGGAAGAAATCTGAGACCCACACACGTATGCACACATTTCTAAATGTGCTGGGGAAATATTCACTACCAAGGAGTGTATGGGGGTGATCAGAGGGGATCTCTAAGGCCTCGTACACACTATCGGACATATCCGATGAAAACGGTCTGCGGACCATTTCCATCGGATATGTCCGATCGGGAGTTTGATCCGATGGCGTGTACACACCATCGGATCAAATTCCCCGCCGCCGGATGGTGCGGTGACGTCACCGCCACGTCACCGCCACGTCACCGCCACGTCACCGCACCAGGAAGTTAAACACTTCCGCGCATGCGCCGAATCCATTCGGCGGCGGCGCGGCGGGGGACGACATGTCTGCTGGTAAGTGTACTAACCAGCAGACATGTCGGGCGGACAGATTCCCACCGGATAGATTTCAAAGCATGCTTTGAAATCTGTCGGGTGGAGAAATCTGTCCGCTAGCCCATACACAGGAGCGGAGATGTCTGCTGAAACGGTCCATCGGACCGTTTTCAGCGGACATATCCCCTCGTGTGTACGAGGCCTAACTCCCATTCAGAAAGAATATAGACAAGTACAGGAGGACCCCCGCCCAGGATTATAAGAACCCTCCCTTCCCACCTCCAGTAGAAAGAGACCCCCATCGTGCAGGAGTGCAGGTGGATGATCAGAGGGGACCCTTCGCTCCTATCTAAGACTATAGACAAGTACAGAAACACTCCATCCAGGAATACAGGAACCCCCTGTCCAGTAGAAGGATATTCCCATCCAGGAGGAGTGCACAAGGTGACCCCCATCCATTATGTAAGTCTATGTGGCCATGCACACATAGGCATTTACAGGAGTATTGGAAGAGGAGCATTTAGAGGCCAACAAAAAAAAACATCACCAGTGCATTACGGACACAATCTTCACCAAGATGTAAAAAAAATGCAAAAATGCTAGATGCATTTATTCATTTTTAAGTTGCTTTTTCCCACCAGGAGTATAAGGCATTCTAAAGGAGAAAATCAAATGTCCTGTGTGCATGGGACCCAAAGAAGACCCCTGACCAGGAGGAGTGCAGGCATCCAAATTGACATCGATGGAACTGCCAGCACAGGAATGGATGGTATACCTGTGCATCACCAAGCAGGTAAAGTGAAGCATAGTAAATACAGTTTGTGCCCAGTCTACACACTAAATTAAACCCAGGGCACATGCTCCTTTTGCCCCTACTGCATAGGACCATTCAGCCAGAAGAACATTTGTGAATTCAGGTACTGATTTCGGACAAGGTAATTGCCATTCTAATTCATATCAAAGGATGATATGGGCCTGTGTAAGCCACTCTGGTTCCTCTATGTAAAGCTGTTCAATCATGCCTTTACAGATCTGTAGAATATATTGGTATTACCCAAACTCCTGCTACAAGATTGGAGACACACAATTTTCAGAAATATGTTTTTGTGCTGTAGCATTACCCATATTATTTACTGGAAACATCTGAACCTTAATAGTTTGGAGGGAAGTGATTTCGGCTTGGATATGTCAGCCTTGAATTTTGACACATTGGGGTTGATTTAATTAAGCAAATCGGATTTTCACTTTGCAAGGAACTTTCCCCAAACCTTAGTGCATGCTATGAAAATTTACTGTGCAAAGAATATCCAATCACATGCAAAAATAAAAAACAGCACTTTTGCTTGCACATGATTGGATGATGGATGTCACCAGAGCTTCACTCTCTTAAAACTGCATAAAGATAAAATATCTATAACACATGTAATGCACAGAGTATATTAAACGTTTTCAAACTTAAATTAAACTTTAATAAAAAAAAAATGCAGTTATAAAAATGATGTCTCCTCAGTGGCATAGCACAGTTTATTTCTGTACACTAATTCAATGTGATGCTAATTACATACCTGTCACATTATCTTCTAATATTATAGACTTGCAGAATTCCTGATAAAACCAGTTATTGCAGCTCCTCCCATGTGTCAGAGCGATCAACTGCTATGTCCTAAATAAGCCATAGCAGCTAAAACACAATGAAGACAAGATGATCACAGCATCACCTACATGTTCACATGACAGCAAAATCAACATCTTTTATGGACAACATTTTAATGAGCATGTGAAAGAAGGGCTTGCAAGCTATGTTAATGATGCAAAGTTTTCCAAAACTCAAATCCCTACTACAGTAGGTCGTGCAACCAAAACTTTGTTGGCTTTAAGGAATGTGCGTGGAATACATTTAATTTAATAAATTGTGCTAGGAAGGTTCACCCTCTCTATTTTTATATTTAGCGTGATTGCATTCAATTCTTGCTGTAAGTAACAAACACTTACGGGAAATATAAAAACACTTAATGCGGACCTTAAGTAATTTTTTCAACTTTCCATCTATTAAATCTATTAAATCTTCTGCCAGTAAAAGCCTTATACAGCCCACTTTCTGTTTCGTGTTTGGTAAAAAGCCTAGGCTTATGACATCATGCAAAGCTCTATCTCTCACTTTTGTGAGAGTTTGCCAAGAAGGGAGGGGGGGGGGTGAGTCATAAGAGGGCCAATGAGAGCTGCTGAGCTGGAGGTGTGCCACTGTGTGTCTGTGTAAATGCAGGAAGTGAACAGGCAGCAGCTTCAGATGCCTACAGTTTAAATGGTTGCAGCCAGACATGGAGAGAGATTTATGCAGAATATTTGGCAAGTACAGAATCACAATGTATATAAAATAATATGCAAAGTGGTTGGAGAGAAGCTTCAGAATGGCAAAGATGTTTTTATTACAAATTATGTGAGCAGACTGCAGTTCCTCTTTAACTTTAAGAGAGCAAATTTCCCAAGGATGAGGGCTGCTCTCTAGGACATTAGCCTCGTACACACGCACGGTGAGTAAACCGAGCGTGTGTACATGGCTTTGAGGTTTCTGATCAAGAAAACTGCCCAAAATCTCGACGAGAAAAATAGAGAACCTACTCTCTATTTTCTGGTCGTGATTCTCTGCAGTATTTTCCTGCCCAGAAACCTGAGCGTCTGTATACTTACCTGTCATCGTGGAACCTGCACATGCTCGAAATGACTTTGACGCATGCGCGGTAGGTTTCTAGGCATTGGTAGGGTGTAACAAGATGGCGGTGACGGCATCGAATGTGACGAGTGCATGCTCGTCGTAGTCGATGACGTCATCGCGTTTGTTCCACTCAAAAGAAGGGCGGTTCTTTTCAATGGAGTGTCTGTACACTTGGCTGGCAAGAGATTCTTGCCAAAAATCTCGTCAGGAAAAACTAAGTTTTTTTCTTGACGAGATTCTGGGCCGTGTGTACAGGGCTTTAGACTGGGAGTGAATACTGGCATCGATGAACACAGAACAGAAATGAAAATTCTTCAAAAAGACTGTATGCTAACTCACTGCAAAGTATATTCCAATGGGCAATACGTTTAAAAGGCTGAAAGAAAAACCTATGTGGTTAAAAAGCTATAAATAATAAGAGAAGAACTTTCAAAAAATATAAACATGAAGAAACACTACTATTGTATGAATGTTACAAAGAATATAACAGAATATGTACAAAATAAATCAACAACACAAAAATTCAAAACGAACGACAGATTGCAAAAGATAATAGGACAAACCACAAAAAAATCTTCAAATATTTTAATAGTAAAAAGATCAGGTCTGAGCATGTAGGCCCTTTACAAAATAATCTAGAGTGGGTGACTGGGGACAAAGAGAAGTATTTTCTTCAGCTTTGTGTACACAAAGGAGCGTGGGGGAGATCATGTCCATAATGGGGGTGGTAGTGACAAAGCCCCAAATGATCCACAATGACTCAAAGGTGATATGGTCCAGAAATATTTGGACAGAATCAAGGTGGACCAGATGGAATACGCCCACGAATCCTAAAAGAATTGAGCTCTGTCATTTCAAAGCCATTGTTTCTAATTTGTAGGGACTCATTAATGACAGGAATAGTACCACTGGATTGGCACAGGGCCAATGTGGTGCCCATATTTAAAAATGGAACAATGTCTTTACCAAGTAACTATAGACCTGTTAGCTTCATTTCTCTAGCTGGGAAGATACTGAAGAGTTTAATAAAAGACCACATGAATAAGTTCTTGCTGGGGAAAAAAAAAAAACATTTTAAGCAACAGACAGCATGGATTCATGAAAGACAGAAGTTGTCCACCAAATCTGATTTCTTTTTATGAAGAGGTAAGTATAACCTTGGACAGAGGGGTGGCGGTGGACGTAGTATACTTGGATTTCGCAAAAGCATTTGATACAGTTCCCCACACACGGCCCATGTGTAAGGTAAGGTCTACAGGATTGGATATATCAGTTTGTAAATAGATAGAAAACTGGCTAAAAGACAGAAAGTAGTGGTTATTGATTCTTACTCTGAATGGTCCAAGGTTATCAGTGGTGTACCCCAAGGTTCAGTGATTGGACCCTTAATTTTTAATAATTTTATAAATGATATTGGATCTGGGATAAAAAGTACCATTTTAGTCTTTGCAGATGACACCAAGCTATGCAGTGGAATAAAATCCTTAGGCGGCGTACACACGACCGAGGTTCTCGCTGGAAACCAGCGAGAACCTCGCTGGAAGCTGCATTCCAGCGAGGACCTCGGCCGTGTGTACACAGAGCGCTCGCCCCGCCCGTCAGGAATCCCGTCGAGCGAAAAGAGAGCACGCTCTCTTTTTGCTCGACGGCCCGCCTGGATGAATGGCTGGTTGCCATTCCCGACGGGCGGGTCGCCGATTTTGACGGCCGGCAGAGAACCTCGAGGGGCGGAACGATGTGTTCTGCCCGTCGAGGTTCTCTGCCGTGTGTACGCGGCTTTACAGGATGTCTCCAATTTACAAGCCAACTTTAATGCTCTGTCTAATTGGGTGACTATGTGGCAAATGAGGTTTAATGTTGATAAATGTAAAGTTATGAACTTACAGGCTAAGAATATGCATGCATCATACATACTAGGGGTAGTACAACTGGAGGAATCCATTGTAGAAAAGGATATGGGGGTTTTGGTAGATCATAAGCTTGATAATAGCTTACAATCCCAAACTGCGGTTTCCAAAGTCCTTTCTTGTATTAAGAGAGGTATTGTCAGGGAAGAATTCAGCACCAACCTGGCCAGCATCTCTGTTTCCCGACACGCATGGCCAGTGGAACGGCGCTTCGGTGCACGCGTGTTCGTAGGTTGACCGAACGGCGCATGCGCACTAGGGCACGAAGGATCTGACCTATTTTCTGTCCTATAAAAGCTGTCTTGTCCCCCAGGCAAATCGCTGGTTTGTCTTTCAGCTTCTTGTGAACTTGTTCCCGTTTCCTGTCTATTTGATTGCCAGATTGACCCTGACAATCTCTGAACTTCGGACTTTGCTTCACTGTTGTTCCTGTTGGGATCCGTACCGTTCAGTTTCTACATGACTACTAGCCCCATGCTGATCTTCATGCAACACCTGCCCAGCCTGCTGGTAGATTGTACCTCTTTGTGCCATCCACCCTCTGTACCACCTCCAGGAAGTGGAGTGCGTTTAGTCGCATAAGCGAACCACTCTCTGCATTTCGGCCTCAGTGAGTACCCCTTTCTGACAGGTATGAACTCCAGAGAGAGATATATCATGTTGCCCCTGTACAAATCATTAGTAAGACCTCATCTGGAATATGCAGTTCAGTTTTGGGCACCAGTTCTCAAAAAGGATATTGGGAACTGGAGAAAGTGCAGAGAAGGGCAACCAAACTGATAAGAGGCATGGAGGAGCTCAGCTATGAGGAAAGAGAGGAACTGAATGTATTCCCTCTTGAGAAGAGGAGATTAAGGGGGGATATGATCAACATTAGGGATGAGCTTCGAGTTCGATTAGAACTCATGTTCGAGTCGAACATTGGGAAAAAAACAAGATGCGCTAGCAATGTGAAAACCATTGAAGGTGCACACAAAAAATGATTACATAAACAATAGTCCATGCAGAAAAAAAGGGAAAAAAAAGTGAACAGAAGTCCTTTGAAAAGCAACGTAGATCCAATTCACCAGTGCAATTAATTCATGAATGAAGTGAAATTCCAAATAAAGCAGGTCCTCCACCATAAGAGTAATGTATCCGCTTACCAGATATCCGGCGGTCCCTTATTTAAAAGAGGACCCCAGAAAGCATGTGGGTAATGATGAGGTAGTTGACAATGGACCAAGCCTGGTAACGATCCCCGTCTCCAGCCAGTAAATAGAGAAAATGGCTGCAGCCACATTGAGGATTGCCTGTTCGCCAAACAGCGAACTATTTGGGGTGTTCGCGGCAAGTTCGTGTGAACTTTAGAACCCTGTTAAAGTCTATGGGACTCGAACGTTTGAAATCTAAAGTGCTAATTTTAAAGGCTAATATGCAAGTTATTGTAATAAAAAGTGTTTGGGGACCTGGATTCTGCCCCAGGGGACATGTATCAATGCAAAAAAAAGTTTTAAAAACTGCAGTTTTTTTGCAGCAGTGATTTTAATAATTGATTTGAGTGAAATAATAAAAGTGAAATATTCCTTTAAATTTCGGGGGGGGGGGGGGGTGTATAGTATGTCTGTAAAGTAGCACTTGTTTCTCGTGTTTAGAATTGTCCCTGCACAAAGTGTCATTTCTGAAGGAAAATAAGTAATTTAAAATCACTCGCGACTATAATGAATTGTCAGCTCCCGGCAATACAGAGAAAAATCTTTCATTAAAAAAAAATGTGTGGGGGTCCACGGCATTTTTTTTTTAAATTTGGGGTGGAGTTCCCCTTAAAATCCATACCAGACCTGAAGGGTCTGGAATGGATATTTGGGGGGAACCCCACATAATTTTTTTTTAATTTGACGCAGGGTTCCCCTTAACCACTTGCCGACCGCGCTATAGCAAAAATACTGCTACAGCGCGGTCGAGCTACTGTGACACGACGTCCCTGGGACGTCGTCCTTCACTTCCGCGATTGCGCGTCCCCTGGGATGCGCTCGCGGAAGTGTCCGTGCTCACCATGTCTGGAAGACCCGGCGCATCACGGATCACGGTAAATTGCCGCTGAAAGCGGCCGTTTACCACGTGATCGCGCCGTCGAATGATGGCGCGATCACTTGTAAACAAACCGGCGTCATTTGATGACGCCGGTTCCTCCCTCTCCTGCGTCTCCTCTCTGTACCGTTCGGTACAGTGTGCGAGGAGAGGGGGGGAGCGGGGTGTCAGCAGCTGTGCTGTGGCTGGATCTGTGACAAATGCAGTCACAGATCCAGCCATCCCTCCATCCATCCCAGCTCTGCAGTACCCCAGTACCCTGCAATACCCCAGTACCCTGCAATACCCCAGTACCCTGCAGTACCCCAGTACTCAACAATACCCCAATACTCAACAATACCCCAGTACTCAGCAATACCACAGTACTCAGTAATACCCCAGTACTCAACAATACCCCAGTACTCAGCAATACCCCAGTACTCAACAACACCCCAGTACTCAACAATACCCCAGTACCCTGCAGTATCCCAGTACTCAACAATACCCCAATACTCAACAATACCCCAATACTCAACAATACCCCAGTACTCAGCAATACCCCAGTACTCAGCAATACCCCAATACTCTGCAATACCCCACCCAATACTCTGCAATACCCCAATACTCTGCAATACCCCAATACTCTGCAATACCCTGCGCGATACTCTGCAATACCGCCTATGGGGATTTTTAAGTAGCGAAGTTTGGTGCCATACCACGAGTGTGCGCAATTTTGAAGTGTGACATGTTGGGTATCTATTTACTCTGCGTAACTTCATCTTTCACATTATGAAAAAAAATTGGGCTAACTTTGCTGTTTTGTTTTAAGCACAAAACAGTTTTTTTTTTTTAAATGCGCGTTCAATAAATGTCTGCGAAAATACCATGCGAGATAAAAAGTTGTAACGGCCGTCATTGTATTCTCTAGGGTCTTTGCTAAAAAAGAATATATAATGTTTTGGGGTTCTATGTAATTTTCTAGCAAATAAATGATGATTTTTCCATGTAGGAGAGAAATGTCAGAATTGGTCTGGGTGTTCCAGAACGCCTGATGGCGTTCCCTGCATGTTGGGCCTCTGTATGTGGCCACGCTGTGTAAAAGTCTCACACATGTGGTATCGCCATACTCGGGAGGAATAGCAGAATGTGTTTTGGGGTGTAATTTGTGGTATGCATATGCTGTGTGTGAGAAATAACCTGCTAATATGACAGAAACAAGTATTTTTTTTTTTTTTTACAGAACTTTCAGTCGTTTTTCTTTTATAGAAATAAAAAACCCAGAAGTGATCAAATACCACCAAAAGAAAGCTCTATTTGTGTGAAAAAAAGGACAAAAATTTCAAATGGGTACAATGTTGTATGACTGAGTAATTATCATTCAAATTGTGAGAGCACCGAAAGCTGAAAATTGGTCTGGTCAGGAAGGGGGTTTAAGTGCCCAGTGGTCAAGTGGTTAATATCCATACCAGACCCGAAGGGTCATTATAGCCACGAGTGATTTTAAATTACTTTTTTCCTTCAGAAATTGCATTTTGTGCAGGGACAGTTCTAAGCACAGGAAACAAGCGCTACTTTACAGGCATACTATACACACCCCTAGGTACGAAATTTAAAGGAATATTTAAATTTTACTGTTTCACTTTAAGCATTATTAAAATCATTACTCCTGAAAAAACTTAATTTTTTTAAAACTTTTTTTGCATTGATACATGTCCCCTGGGGCAGGACCCAGGTCCCCAAACACTCCCCTGGGGCAGGACCCGGGTCCCCAAACACTTTTTAGGACAATAACTTGCATATTAGCCTTTAAAATTAGTACTTTAGATTTCAAACGTTCGAGCCCTATAGACTTTAACAGGGTTCTAAAGTTCACACAAACTTTTGGTCTGTTCGCAGGTTCTGATGCGAACCGAACCCAGGGGTGTTCGGCTCATCCCTAATCAACATGTACAATTACATAAGAATGCTCATACACTTTAAGTTTATCACAGAGGAAAAGGAGATACTCTTTACGTCTTTTGGAAAGGAGATCTCATCTCCAAACATGGAAAGGTTTCTTCAAAGTAAGAGCTGTGAAAATGTGGAATAGACTCCCTCCAGAGGTGGTTCTGGACAGTTTATTAGATTGATTTAAAAAGGCCTGGATTCCTTTCTTAATTAACATAATCTAACTGGGTACTAACATTTATAGGTAAAGTTGATCCAGGAATATCTGATTGACTCTTGGGGATCAGGAAGGAATTATTTCCTGTGCTGAAGAAAAATTGGATCATGCTTTGCTGGTATATTGTTGCCTTCCTCTGGCTTAACTGTGGCTATAGGATTGTGTATATGGGATTGCATGGCTTTTTTTGGTTGAACTAGATGGACTTGTGTCTTTTTTCAACCTGACTAACTATGTAACTAGGTATAGTAATTATGTAACTATGTGCCAGGTGAGGAACATTGGAAAATATAAAACCATTTTAAGATTTTCCTGGAGACTTCATTCATATGGTAAACAAACATCTCACTAGATAGTACAGAATGCTGCCTATAATATTTAATAATTAACATACAAAGCAGAAAAAGACAAGGCTTTAGAACCAAACTTGACACATAGAAGCAGCTAAAGGTGTTGTAGGGTGAACAACTGTCTGCCTTACAGATTATTTCTGGCTAGACCTTCGCAAAAGCAGCCCAGCTTGCTGAATTGCTGTGACTAACCAACTTGCCATAGTCTTATTTGATCCCTCCTTTCCTTTTCTGATTCCAGTAGCGATAATATATACTTTCTTTGGATGATCTGTGAGGTTGTTACCTTTCCAGAGAAGCTGTTAGGCCGCGTACACATGATCAGTCCATCCGATGAGAACGGTCCGAAGGACTGTTTTCATCGGTTAACCGATGAAGCTTACTGATGGTCTGATGTGCCTACACACCATCGATTAATTAACCGATCGTGTCAGAACGCGGTGACGTAAAACACAACGACGTGCTGAAAAAAATGAAGTTCGTGCCATGCCTGGATTTTTAACTGATGGTCGTGCGTACTAACAATCGTTTTTGACCTATCGGTTAGGCGTCCATCGGTTACATTTTAAAGCAAGTTCTCTTTTTCCTTTCTTAATTAACATAATCTAACTGGGTACTAACATTTATAGGTAAAGTTGATCCAGGAATATCTGATTGACTCTTGGGGATCAGGAAGGAATTATTTCCTGTGCTGAAGAAAAATTGGATCATGCTTTGCTGGTATATTGTTGCCTTCCTCTGGCTTAACTGTGGCTATAGGATTGTGTATATGGGATTGCATGGCTTTTTTTGGTTGAACTAGATGGACTTGTGTCTTTTTTCAACCTGACTAACTATGTAACTAGGTATAGTAATTATGTAACTATGTGCCAGGTGAGGAACATTGGAAAATATAAAACCATTTTAAGATTTTCCTGGAGACTTCATTCATATGGTAAACAAACATCTCACTAGATAGTACAGAATGCTGCCTATAATATTTAATAATTAACATACAAAGCAGAAAAAGACAAGGCTTTAGAACCAAACTTGACACATAGAAGCAGCTAAAGGTGTTGTAGGGTGAACAACTGTCTGCCTTACAGATTATTTCTGGCTAGACCTTCGCAAAAGCAGCCCAGCTTGCTGAATTGCTGTGACTAACCAACTTGCCATAGTCTTATTTGATCCCTCCTTTCCTTTTCTGATTCCAGTAGCGATAATATATACTTTCTTTGGATGATCTGTGAGGTTGTTACCTTTCCAGAGAAGCTGTTAGGCCGCGTACACATGATCAGTCCATCCGATGAGAACGGTCCGAAGGACTGTTTTCATCGGTTAACCGATGAAGCTTACTGATGGTCTGATGTGCCTACACACCATCGATTAATTAACCGATCGTGTCAGAACGCGGTGACGTAAAACACAACGACGTGCTGAAAAAAATGAAGTTCGTGCCATGCCTGGATTTTTAACTGATGGTCGTGCGTACTAACAATCGTTTTTGACCTATCGGTTAGGCGTCCATCGGTTACATTTTAAAGCAAGTTCTCTTTTTTTTGACCGAAGGATAACTGACCGATGGGGCACACACGATCGGTTTGGACCGATGAAACGGACCTTCAGTCCGTTTTCATCGGTTTTGACCGATCGTGTGTACGTGGCCTAAGTGTTCTCCATGGAAAATAGAGCTGTTTTGTAAAAGAGCCATTAGTTTCCACCCGATGCGTGCGCATGTGCATGCGCGCACACAGGCGTTTAGAGATGCCTAGGGGCATTAATGCGCATTCACGTGCAGAACAGACTGCGTGCATGCGCAGGAGTGTATCCTTAACTCCAATTGCCACCAGTTGGCCCCTTTAAAGAAGTGCCCAGACCCTTGCTGACTGGTCTTCAGCTGTTATCTGATATCCTGAACCCTGTTGTTACCCTGCTTCTGGACTCTGCTTCTGTTCAGACTACTGATTCCTGATCCTGGCAACCCATTTGACCCTGCTTCTGCCTGCTGCCTTGTACCTTGCTTTCCGCCTGTTACCAGACCCGGCTACCCTTGTGACCCTGCAACTGCTTCCTCTGTGGCTCCTCATCAACCCCCGAGTGTCTGCGACTTCAGTCTTGCTAATCTCTGTGGCTTCCTGCTGCAAGTCTACCAGGGACTTCCCAGTGCCACTGTTCCATCGGAGTGCCTCTTCAACCCCGGCTGATCATTGGTGCACAACTGCCTTCCATGATCTGATGGTCCTCCTGCTCATTCAGGCTCTCACCCTCCGCTACAGGTTTGCAGGTCTACATCTGTAGGCACTCATGTTCCTCCTGTCCCTCAGTTCCCTCTGTTCCACTTCCAGCGGGACCAGGGCTGGAGATACAAGAGAGGCCGACCTCGTCACCTCTGTCTCCCGTCAGGTACATGACATGCCTTCTGAGGATGCTAAAAGATTCTATCTCTGGTTGATATGGAAGGAAGATCTTACCTTGACAGTACACTGGCATGTTCAGCATACAATCTGGTGGGAAATCTTAGAATGAGTGGTACTGGCAGAAAGGCATATGCTCTCTGGAATTAAGAGCATCCACCACCTCTGATTCCTGACTTGGGTAACTAGAGAAGAATCGCCAGCACTGCCTGCCACCTGTCAATGTAAACATATGGTTAGGCAGATGATCTCATTCTTTGCAGATCTACATAAGCACTTCTTGGCTCAGTTAGTATAGAAAATATGCATTCACATTCCTAATGTTCCTCTGAGTTCTAGGATGTTGGACTCCATCTCCCCTGGATCATTAGCACTCAAGAATGACCTCAACATCCTATGCTGCTTGCAATTGTGGTAATTGTGATTGTCTTGAGTGGGCCAATAGTCTGTGGATGTAGAAGGTTTTATTGTCCTGTCAACCCCCATAAACTCTGCCTTGTCACTTGGTCTATTTTGACAGACTGAAGAAAGACTCTGCGCCAGTGTCTTAATATTCTTTGTTTATAACTAAGAAGGAAATTGTCCCACCAAAGAGCGACTAGGGTGTTGCCAACATCCCCTGTGTAAATGAACATATAAGGAAAGGGGTCCCCCTGAAGGGGTTGGGACTTTAAAGGCAACCAATTGGAAACCAAAGAAGTATAAAGAAAATTAATTTATTATAAACATATTAAAAAGTCAATAGTGTGTGAAACATCTAATTAACTATTGAATAAAAAACAGATAACCAGATAACAAAACACAATAAACTGTGATTTGGTGTGATCGCTGTCTCCGAATTCAAGGTGAGGCCCGATGCGTTTCAGGAGATCCCTTCTTCAGGGGTATTCCTTCATGAACACACAATATCTATAATAAAAATACACAAAAAGGAAATGGTATCACATAAACAGGAACAAAAATGGCATGGTGATCTTTTTCATTGTTGGTTCTGACATGGCAGTATTTGGCGGGTTCAGTATTCTGTAGGTTTCAGTATTCTGTAGGTTTGCGCTCTTCAACTTTCATGTGAGCTTTTGATAACATCGATCCAACTTTTAGTCCTACAATCACTGTCATTTATGCTTAAGCAAGTGACAGCATAATTACTATGAGGTTATTTTCATTTATATATTAATTATTAATTTGTATTCATTTACTGTATATATATATATATATATATATATATATATATATATATATATATATATATATATATATATATATATATATATATATATATATATTCTTCTCTGGACCCTTTTATTCTTTTTTTTTTTTTTTATATATATTTCCAATTGGTTTTTCATTTTTAGATTTATTTCATTTAACTAATTTTTCCTTTATTACTAGCATTAATTATTATTATTTGTATTTTTTTTTTATTTGATTCTTTTGTGTTTTTTTTATCATCATTATCTATTTTTACTTTTACAGTTTTTGTGGATACTAATGTTCTGGCTGCATGTCTTGTATTGTCACCGGCTCAGTGCCTCTCTGCGCTCAACGATGCTCATATTTGTTTATGTGACACCATTTTCTTTTTGTGTATCTCCATGAAGGAATTCCCTAAAGAAGGGATCTCATCCTGAAACGCCTCGGCCTCATCTTCAATTCAGAGACAGCAATCACACCAAATCACAGTTTATTGTGTTTTGCTATCTGGACTCTGTTTTGTATTCAATAGTCAATTAGATGTTTCACACACTATTGACTTTTTAATATGTTTATAACAAATTAATTTTCTTTATACTTCTTTGTATTCCAATTGGTTGTCTTTAAAGTCCCAACCCCTTCAGGGGGACCCGTTTCCTTATAAGATCCATTGTTGGAAGGGTCTGAGATGCCAATGAGCCAATGTAAAGAGAGGTGGACAACCAGAATAGGAGGCATGTGAACTGTAGATGTTTCTCTACTATTGCAATTATGTGAAATGTCTGGCAATATGACAGGATCAGTATATGCAGATACATGCCTTTAAGACCTACGGATATGAACAAGACTGTCGTCTGCAGAGATTCCATCCACAATTTCTCTAACAGATTGTAGTGGGTCAATTTCTTCAGGTGTATACCTGTCTGGAAGGCACCATTTTTTTTTTATTACCATGAAAAGTGGGGACTAAAACCCCCTGAATCATAGGCTGTACTCCATTCTACTGCCAGAATGACAGAATGTAAACTTGACATCTTGTGAGGTGACAGATAAACATTTGAATAGGCTGGGGAGCCTTTTTGACTATCCATAAATGCTGGTGAGTGATTGAAGATATTTCCCACAAATCCTGACAGGATTTTGTCCAAACTGCTGCAAACTCTTTGAGGTTGGCTACTGCAGGAAATTGGATTGACTGATAGTTCAAAATACTTCTAAACTCCCTTAGAAGTTCAAGTGGTCAAGCAACCTGTGAGCCACAAATGTTCTACTCATGCAGAAGTAGCAGAACTTTCTTGGATTTGCACTTGACTACAGGACTGATTGAACTTCTGGTGTCACATGCATTTTTCCAATGGGAGCTAACTTGATTATACCTTGTGACATGAGTTATTGCTTCGTTCATCTTGCTTGAGGAACTGCTAAAGGGTATTTTTTCACCATGACTGTTATGTCAGTTGGTCAGTCACCCGTGACTACAGCCAGAGAACTTGTGAAATGATTGATTGCAACATAGCCCTTGAGGAAATCAATGGCTGCTTCTCCAAAAAAGTCAGAAGCAATCTTAAGTTCACCAAGCAGTTGTCTAATATGGTCTCTTTTGACTTCTTCTCTCAGTTGCAACTCTAATGCCCCGTACACACGATCGGAAATTCTGACAGCAAAAGTCCGATGTGAGCTTTTAAATGGAAATTCCGACCATGTGTATGCTCCATCTGACTTTTTCTTTCGAAATTTACACCAACAAAAGATTGAGAGCTGGTTCTTAAATTTTCTGACGGAAAAAAAATCCTATCGGAAAATCTGATCGTCTGTAGCACTTCCGACGCACACAATTGAAGTTGAAGCCTGCTTGGAAGCATTGAACTTAATTTTCTCGGCTCACTGCAGTTTTGTACGTCACTGCGTTCTTGACAGTCGAAAGTTCAGAGAACTTGTGTGACCGTGTGCTGCAAGCCAAGCTTGAGCAGAAGTCCGTCGGAAAAAACATCCACCACGTGTACGCAGCATAAGTTATCCATCCCGGAATGAACTGGTTTATCAGCTGCCCAGGCCAATATGTATGTTTTTTTCAGGTCCACGTCTTTTTTGGAAATGAGGACATCCCTAAAGGGAATGAATTCCTCCACAATACCCAGTAAGTTTTATAATAGGGGAAGTATAAAGGAAAACCACTTTGTATTCTGCTAGTGAACAGAGCTTGAAAATATGCTTATAGAGAAAATGCTTATTTTCTACTTTATTCCATTGGTTGAGCACAACCTCTTTTATTTCTTCCATGTTTTGAAAGGTAGCAGTTGATTTCTTTAGTTTCAGGAAATGTTTTTGAAATTTCGAATGCTTATATTATATCTTCCCACCTAATAGCATGTTTACTTACCTTGCTTTCCTTTCAGACCTTTACCGTTCTGTGAATTTATAGTGGGGAGGTAAAGGAGATATTGGAGGAGAGCCAATCAACAGGAAAGTATCTGTATTGAAATATGTTAGAAGGTAACCTGCAAAACATGCCCAGTTGGGGAGAAAAAAAAAACAATATTTTTTTACTTTTTGCTATAATATATATCCCCAGAAATGTTTTATTTTTTTATTTTTTTTATCTCTTCATCAGTTTAGGCCAATATATATTCTTGTACATAATTTTGGTAAAAAAATTGCAATAAGCGTATATTGACTGGTTTGCACACAAGTTATAGCATCTACAAACTATGAGAAAGATTTATGCCATTATTATTATTATTTTTTGCTAGTAATGGCAATGATCTGCGATTTTTAGCGGTACTGCAACATTGCGGCGGACAGATCGGACACTTTTGACACATTTTTGGGACAATTGACATTTATACAGTGATCAGAGCTATAAAAATGCACTGATTACTGTGTGAATGTCTCTGTTAGGGAAGGGGTTAACACTAGGGGGCGATTAAGCAGTTAAATGCATGTTCCCTAGGTGTGTTCTAACTGTATGGGGATAGGACTGACAGGGGGAGTAGACATATCGCTGTTCCTACTTAGTAGGAAGAAACAATGTCTCCTCTCCCCTGACAGAACAGGGATTTGTGTTTACACACACAAATCCCCACGCTGGATCTCGTGTCCGCGATCGTGCGTGGCCAGCTGTGATCACGCCCGCCGGCCACGCGAATTGGGTCCCCCGTGGCGCAGTGTGTGCAAGCACGCCCTATGGCAACAGGGCAAAACAAGAGACAAAAGAAAAAAGACCATAGAATAATACCAAAGGCGTATGTTTAATGTGCCAAATCCCAGACGACGTCCGTGGTGATGAAACGCATAGGCGTGGCTTGCATTTCTGACGTCATCATGCTGTTCCCATTGAGGAATTGCCGAGCGCATACGAGCAGGAGAAGGAGATACAGCCGCTGGTCATCCACCGCATTGGAACTGTTTTATATCGCTGATCTTTGTCTTCATAAATGTGAGTGCAATTACCTTTTGGCACATTAACCACTTGCCGACCAGCCGCCGCAGTTATACGGCGGCAGGTCGGCACGGGTGCGCGAGAGCCCGTAGCTCTACGTCGCGCCTTTCGCGGCCACTAGGGGGCGCGTGCGCGCCGCCGGCGGCCCGCGCGCGCGCGCCCCCCGCTCGCCCCCGAGTCCCGTGCGTGTGCCCGGCGGGCGCGATCGCCGCCGGGCACACGCGATCGCTCGTTACAGAGCGGGGAACGGGCGCTGTGTGTGAAAACACACAGCGCCCGTTCTTGTCAGCGGGGGAAACGCTGATTTTCTGTTCATACAATGTATGAACGGAAGATCAGTGATTCCCCCTAGTAAGTCCACCCCCCCATACAGTTAGAACACAAATAGGAACACACTTAACCCCTTCCCCGCCCCCTAGTGTTAACCCCTTCACTGCCAATGGCATTTTTATAGTAATCCAATGCATTTTTATAGCATTGATCGCTAAAAAAATGCCAATGGTCCCAAAAATGTGTCAAAAGTGTCCGAAGTGTCCGCCATAATATCGCAGTACCGAAAAAAAACGCTGATCGCCGCCATTACTAGTAAAAAAAATAATAATAATAAAAATGCCATAAAACTACTCCCTATTTTGTAAACGCTATAACTTTTGCGCAAACCAATCAATAAACGCTAATTGCGATTTTTTTTACGAAAAATATGTAGAAGAATACGTATCGGCCTAAACTGAGGAAAAAATATTTTTTTTTATATATTTTTGGGGATATTTATTATAGAAAAAAGTAAAAAATATTGAATTTTTTTCAAAATAGTCGCTCTGTTTTTGTTTATAGCGCAAAAAATAAAAACCGCAGAGATGATCAAATACCACCAAAAGAAAGCTCTATTTGTGGGAAAAAAAGGACGCCAATTTTGTTTGGGAGCCACGTCGCACGACCGCGCAATTGTCAGTTAAAGCGACGCAGCGCCGAATCTCAAAAAGTGCTCTGGTCTTTGGACAGCAATATGGTCCGGGGCTGAAGTGGTTAAACATACGCCTTTGGTATTATGCTATGGTATTTTTTCTTGTGTCTCTTGTTTTCCACTGCTGAGCATTTGCTCAGAGATCATCACAGGGATTATACAGAAGGTCTGGAGGGAGACCTAAAATCCCCATGCTTATATTGACCGCCGCCACAAGGGTCAATGATACAGGGTAAGGAGACTACAACACTATTCCTGGGTGCTTTCTTGGTGGATGCAGTTCACTTAACCCTTCCCTTCACTCTTGGAGGATTGATTCAACACATCTTTATGGGACTTATTTTACTCATGGCATATATGTTCATATGCTGTCTACCAGCAGTGTCATCTTTTATTGCTATCTGTACCACTGGTGAATTCTCACTCTTTGGTTATATCTGGACTCATTCTCCGATTGTTTTATTCATTTATCAATATCTCGCATAATTTTTTTCACCAGCACTTGCTTTGCACACATATTTTATTTACAAGTTTGTGTTTGCATTTTTTCATAAGCGCCGTATCATTCTGTTTTTTATATGTCTTTTAATTTTTGTATCACAAAATTTGGATACTGGCAGCTATAGATCATTAATTTGTGTTACAGTTAATTCTTTATTTTATTCGTAGTGATGAGCGGAATACGCCATATTCGATTTCGCGATATTTCACGAATATATAGAAGAATATTCGCAAAATATTCGTTAATATCGAATATTCGTGATATTTTATCAAAAAAAAAATTTGCGAAATTTCGCTAATGCAAATGCGAAATTTCTCAAAATGCGAATGCGAAATTTCGCTAATGCGAATGCGAAATTGATTGCGAAATTCTCGTCAACACGCGAAAACGGAGATCATTTCCTGGATTACTAAACTAATATGCACTAAACACTAACTCTACTTACACAAACTTATATGACTAAACTAAAGCTAATTTTTTTTTTTTTTTTTATACACAAAACACAGAAGGGCAGAGAAAGTATTCACGAATATTCGTTATACGAATATTCGCATTGCGAATATTCGGCAACATAAAAGGATCGCTTCAGCTACTCGGCCCAGGGTCTCTAATCATACCAGCAATGCTTTTAGACGTCGATGGAGATCACTAGTAGTGTTGAGCGGAATACGCCATATTCGATTTCGCGATATTGCGCGAATATATAGAAGAATATTCGCGAATATTCGCTAATATCGAATATTCGTGATATTTTATCCAAAAAAAAAATTGCGAAATTTCGCTAATGTGAAAATGATTGCGAAATTCTCATAAACGGAGATCATTTCCTGTATTACTAAACTAATATGCACTAAACACTAACTCTACACTAACTCTACTTAAAAGAAAGGAGAATAAGGGGGCAAAAGAAGGGCGGAGAAGATAATCGCGCAATATTCCTATTGCGCGATTATCTTCTCCGCCCTTCTTTTGCATCAGAGCCAATCAGAATAACTCGAATATTCGGCAAAAGGAATATCGCGCAATATTCCTTTTGCCGAATATTCAAGTTATTCTGATTGGCTCTGATGCAAAATAAGGGCGGAGAAGATAATCGAGCAATATTCCGTTTGCCGAATATTCGAGTTATTCTGATTGGCTCTGATGCAAAAGAAGGGCGCATCAGAGCCAATCAGAATAACTTGAATATTCGGCAAAAGGAATATTGCGCGATTATCTTCTCCGCCCTTCTTTTGCATCAGAGCCAATCAGAATAACTCGAATATTCGGCAAAAGGAATATCGCGCAATATTCCTTTTGCCGAATATTCAAGTTATTCTGATTGGCTCTGATGCAAAAGAAGGGCCGAGTAGCTGATGCGATTATTTTATTTTATTTTCGGCAACATAAAAGAATCGCATCAGCTACTCGGCCCAGGGTCTCTCTCTAATCATACCAGCAATGCTTTTAGACGTCGATGGAGATCACTAGGATGTGATCTGTTTTACAAATAAATTAGAAAAAATACGTATTTTTACAACCCGAAAAATCATTGTGTGTACGCGACAAAGGAGCGGCAAGGATGTGGAATTCCCTTCCACAGGCGGTGGTCTCAGCGGGGGGCATCGATAGTTTAAAAAAAACTATTAGATAAGCACCTGAACGACCACAACGTACAGGGATATGCAATGTAGTAGTGTGTATCAGGCTTAATCGCATTTATATGATATGGGCCAGATTCACGTACATTGGCGCATATTTTGACCAGCGTAGCGCACCTCCTTTACGTTAGACCGGCGCAATGTAGAGGCGCAATCACCGTATCCTCGTAGTATTTGCGCAGAAATTAGCGCCCGTGTAACGTTAATTCCGAGGCGTAAGGTGGAGTAATTCAAATTGGGAAGGACGTGGGCATGTTTCATTGAAATGAGCCGTGACCCCATGCAAATGAAGGGGCCGGCCGGCTCGCGCATGCGCACATGAAGCAGACCATGGTCAGCACCTCTGTGCGCATGCTCACAACTCGGGAACGGCGCAATCAGTGAAATTGGAAGTGGACCCGGGCAACTTTGTGAACTACGCAGACAGCATAAATAGACAGACACAAACGCACTTCCTTTGCAAAAGTACATCCCTTTGTATCCCTTCCTATACAGCAATGTTGTTTGTTGCGTTGTGACTTGTCTTTGTGATATTTGTTTACTGTTTGATCTAGTGTTTGGTAGAATATATTTGATAGTGTTTTTTGGTGACTGGTTGTGAGACTTTTTGGTTGATAGATTTTGGTTTGTTTGTTTTGTTGCTTGATTTTTCCTGCTTGTTTTTGTGAGTGATTTTTGGTGATTGTTTGGGAGAGAGTTGTTGTATGAGTATGACTGAGAGGAAGCGGAAGAACAATTTTTCTTTGGGGGAGAAACAAATTATTGCCTGGGCCATTACCCAATATGGGCGTTTCCTTAACGGCCCGGAGAGTGCCAACACCCCCCCGGCCAGGAGGAAGGATATTTTGCAGAACATTACTGACCAGGTAAATGCATTGGGGGGGGAGACCCGGACACGCGAGGGGATCGTCAAGAAAATCAATGACCTCCGGCGTCTGGTCAGAAAGAAGCAGGCCAAAATGGCAGCCCATGCCAGGGGCACAGGAGGGGGCTCACCATGCCCTGTTAGGCTGACAGTGGAGGAGCGTGCGGTGGCCCACACCTTTAACCACTTCAGGTCCGCGCTATTGACAGAATACGTGAACAGCGCAGACCTGAGGCGCCGGGGTCACGTCTTTGGACGTGATTTGCTTGTAATTCCCCGCGCGCGCCACAGGGTGGCGCGCGGCGGGGGAAAAAAAGTCCTGACGCATCACCAAGGATCCGATGCGTGTACCCGGCGGCCGCGATGTCCGTCAGGTACACGCGATCGTCGGTGAGAGAGCAGGGACGTGGAGCTCTGAGTGTAAACACAGAGCTTCACGTCCTGTCAGTGAGGTGACAGATGCTGTTTCTCTTGTACATAGGGAGACAGCATCGATCACCTCCCCCAGTCACCCCCCTCCCCCCACACAGTTAGAACACACCCAGGCAATACATTTAACCCCTTCCTCACCCCCTAGTGTTAACCCCTTCAATGCCAGTCACATTTATACAGTAATTAGTGCATTTTTATAGCACTGGTCGCTGTATAAATGTGAATGGCGCCAAAAATGTGTCAAAAGTGTCCGATGTGTCCGTCGCAATATCGCAGTCCCAATAAAAATCGCAGATCGCCGCCATTACTAGTAAAAAAAAAATATAAAAAAAAAATCATAATTATGTCCCCTATTTTGTAGGTGCTATAACTTTTGCGCAAAGCAGTCACTTATTGTGATTTTTTTTTTTTTTTACAAAAATACGTAGAAGAATACGTATCGGCCTTAACTGAGAAAAAATATATATAAAAAAAAAAAAATGGGATATTTATTATAGCAACAAGTAAAAAATATATATATATTTTTAAATTGTCGCTCTTTTTTTCATTATAACGCAAAAAATAAAAACCGCACGGGCGATCAAATACCACCAAAAGAAAGCTCTATTTGTGGGGAAATAAAGGACGCCAATTTTGTTTGGGTGCCACGTCGCACGACCGCGCAATTGTCAGTTAAAGCGACGCAGTGCCGGAAGCTGAAATTTCCCCTGGGCACGAAGGGGGTTTATGTGCCCAGTAAGCAAGTGGTTAATAGACAACAAGTGGAGGGCCTGCCTGGCTATGACTCCAGTCATGAAGCCGTGATGCCAGGTAAGGTTTTTTTTTCCCTATCTGGTGTGTAGCATGTGTGGGGGAGGGGGGGAAAGGAATATGTGGCAAGTGTGTGGATCCTCCAACCTGTGAATGTTTTGTGTCATCCACAGATGTGCAGGAGGGTGCTGGGCCATCTGGCCTGACCGCACCATCCCCGGGACAACAGCCTGATGAGGACCCCCCGACAAGGCCGGAGTCCTCGGAGGAGTTGGAGGAGGAGGAGTTTAAGGAGGAGGAGGATGTCATGTCAGCCAGTGGATTGTTATTTTTGGAGGAGTCTTCCTCTCTGGCTGGCAGCAGCCAGCCCTCCATAAGGGCTAGACCCTCGCACTCCTCCCCAACAGGGCTCCCCTCTCAAGGGCCTCCCCTTCTCCCCGGCCACAAGCATCAGCTGGAGGCAGGAAGTCGTCCCAGAAGACCAGGGGGGTGGCCGAGGTTCTGCCCGCAAATCTCAGAAGGGAGCAGGCCCTTCAGACCCGCCATCTGGGACAGGTCAGCCAGACTTTGGGGCGGATGGAGGAGAGCCTGCCCTCCATAAAGGATACGCTTGGGGACCTAGACTGCCACTCCCTGGCTCTTACAAACTGCCTAAACTGCAGACTACTACAGCAGACGTTGGGCAGGATGTGAGGGCCCTCACCCAGGCTATCCAGGCCAATACGGCATCACTAAAGGAAAACAAGGGGAGAGGCGCCTCTAAGAGTAGATGTTTAGATGATTTAATCGGTTTAATACATACAGGCAACTCACGTTTAGTAGAGCTGGCGCACTGCGATGACGCGGCAGTCGCGCTCCTTTATCAATCAAGAGCTTGATAAAGGAGCGCGACTGCCGCGTCATCGCAGTGCGCCAGCTCTGGAACGCGTTGCATGCCAGTGACGTCACTACGTTCGGATTGCCGCAGAATTCAAAGTTCCAGCCTGACCCTGCATCTTTACCACCGCCGCCGGCCCCAACACCTTACAGCGGTTGGAAAAGGACAACTGCAGACAGCGCAGCGCACAAGAACAACAGTGACTAACCTGAGGACTTATTCCACCCAAAGAAATCTATACAATGCTTGTTTTTACTCTACTAAACGTGAGTTGCCTGTATGTATTAAACCGATTAAATCATCTAAACATCTACTCTTAGAGGCGCCTCTCCCCTTGTTTTCCTTTTACGGTATTTGGAACACGGTTTCTGTTCTTCCATGATGGCAGCCCTGAGCATGTATGTGTGACCTCTATAACTAGCAATTCTTCACCCATCCTCGGACTCTTTTATCCACATACCCCTGAGCCTTGGACTTTTTTAATTTAAACTTTATTTTTAACTTATCCACTTATACTGTACAAAAACCTCTTGTACATTATTATTTATCATTATCAATTTTTTATGATCTATACTGCTGAGGTACCTGTGTGTTTTTCACTCCTTGCGCATATTTACTTGTGTACAATACGGCATCACTAAGTGCTGGCCTGACCAGAATTGCCGTGGCCTTGGAGGGCAGGCCGCCAGGTGGGCAGAGACCAGGGGCTGCTCCTCCTTCCCCAGATTACCCCCCCCCCTTCCCATGAGTCTCCCCTGAGGAGCCGGGGCCGTGGCCATGGTCGCACCAGGCGTGGGTCACGCCAGCGGCATTAATTTGGTTTCCCCCCTTTTTTTTTCCAGGACTTTTTTTTTGGGGGGGGGGGGTGGGTTTTGCTGGAAATATTTTTTTTTTGCTGGACAATGTTTTTTTTTTGTGTTGTGAATGATTTCGGAATGTGGGGGTGACATTCCTGCCGGAAAAGGGGTGTCACCCTCATTTGTGGTGGAGAAGGGTTCCCCAGGACCAGGGAGAAGTGATCCCCAGGTCCGTGTGAATGGTGAATAAATGTACAGTGACATAATTGGAGCCGTGGCGTGGCATTGCTGCTCACAAGTCCAGCATGGTGGGCTTGTGCCAATCCAATTTGCTGAGGATGTGGTGTGTCTGTGCTAGGGACCACAGTGGTGTGCATGCATGCATTCTCATTGTGCCATGATTAATGTGTGTGTTTAACGTGCAAAGATGCCTAATGTGAGCTGTCTCCTGGCTGCTCTTCCCTCAGAAGACGGGGTAGCCTCGGTTAGGGGGGGATTGTCTGGTTCAGGGGTCAGGTCATCACGTATGTCAATCTGCGGGCCCTTTCTCACTGCGAAGTTGTGCAGCATGCAACATGCACCGATGATCTGGCACACAAAGTTTGGGGAATACAACAGGGTACCCCCAGACTTATCCAGGTATCGGAAACGTGACTTCAGGAGGCCAAAGGTGCGCTCCACCACTGCACGTGTTTGGGCGTGGGCTTCATTGTATCTTTCCTCTCCTGGGGTTTGGGGGTTCCGGATAGGAGTCATGAGATGGGGTCCCAGTGGATATGCAGAGTCACCTGTAAGGGAAAAAACAGAAGGAATTTAATCATGCATGTGCCCCTTGTGATGTGTGCATCATGGGGGGGACAGTCATGCCTGCCACCCATGTCACTCACCAACTAGCCAGGTGTCCCCATACACATTCTGTTCCATTGGGATGGGGCTCTGATTGTATATGTAGCTGTCATGGCTGGATCCGGGGTGTTTGGCACGGACGTGCCATATGAGGCCTTGGGCATCGACTATCACCTGTACGTTGATGGAATGCCAATGCTTCCGATTGCGGTATATGTGCTATATCTCATGGGGGGGCTGGAGTGCCACATGTGTGCAATCAATGGCCCCCACGGTGCGTGGGAATCTGGCAATTCTGTAGAAATCTGTCATTGCCTTCAGCCGCAGGTCAGTGGTGGGTTTGAGGGTTTGATGATTTGGTTGGCCATGCATCTGAGGATTGCTGGGATAACCTGGTGCACACATCTGCTCATGGAGGATTGTGCCATTCCAGCCACCACTCCACTTGTTCTTTGAAAAGAGCCACTGGCAAGGAAATGGAGTGTTGCCAGGACCTTGACCAGTGGCTGCACTGCATGTGAGCGGTGTGTTGGGCTGCTGATGTCATCCTGCAGGGTTATGGTTAATTCCAGGATGACATGAGGGGTGAATCTGAAGATGCGATACACCTCAGAATCACTCATGCCAAAGAGGTCTATGCGTGTGCGGTATATCCTCTCCCGTCCCTCCGTGCCCGTGCCCTCCTCCGTGCCCTCCTCCGTTCCCGTGCTCCGTGCCCTCCTTCCTTCTTTGCTCCTCTAAAGTCATTAGTATAGCTATGAGCAAGGATGCCCCTGGCATCTTGGCATAAAGTTTGTTGTGCAGCAAGTGTGACTGCTCAGCTCCTCACTAACAGTGTTGCTTTAGCTGAAATGTAGACGGATTGTCTAATTTTATACCACCTTTTATATGGTCTAATTTTAGACAGGACGTGCAGCTGTTGCGCACAGCGCGTAGCCTGCGCTGCACCAACGTTCTTTTGTGGATCCCCGTAACTCCCTCATTTGCATATTTGAATAGCAAATCAATGGTGTGTCTAGCGCAGTTTTGCGCGGACGGATACGCCAGTCTATCGAAATTACGCCGGTCAAAAAAAAGTAGATTTCTTGCGTATCTCGTTTTGGGGATGCGGCGCATCAAAACGCATGCGCAAATTAAGACTTACGCCGCGCATCTCCTGTAACGCCAGCGTAATCGCTCTGTAAATCGGGCCTTATGTATGTATTAGTAGATAAGGAGACAATAAGATAAAACAAGATGTTATATTGTGTTGTGTCTTTATCTTATTTTAACACTTAGAAAACTGACACGATTTTTCATTTCTGGAAACATTTTAATTTCTGTATATTCCATCTTGTTCTAGGCCTCGTACACATGACCGAGAATCTCATTGTAAATGAAATGTCGTTTTCCTTGACAAGGTTCTTGTCAGGCTTATAGAGAGATCGGAAAATTGATCCATAAATCAAGACTCCGAAGAACAGGGGGGTTGCGGGCAGTTGGACTATCACGGTACAGATAGGAAAATAAAGTAGGGTATAAATGCAAATGTAAAGAAAAAATAAATCAATTGTATTAATAAAATCAATAAAAGAACAAATAACATTCAAATACAGTTAAAAACATTTAGTGGCAGACTACACAGATCTCCAATGGATGAATCCCCACGTGGGGGAAAAAACCTGGTGGGACATGATTCATCAGGAGAATATCTAGAATGCCCAATAGACCCGTGACACTAAAATGCCACAAGAGGAGGTCCCCCGCGGCGGACATGGGGGGGCGTGCAATGGATGGACTAACTGCAGTATAAAAGTGCAGTGTAAAGATTCAGACCCAGGGAACTATATACCAATGGTAGTTAAATAACATGATTTAACGAGCACTGTGAGATCAGCAGCGGGTTGCAGAGCATGGATAACGCACTGCAATGAAACCCAGCATAGTGTAGTGGGCAGTGGTAGAAACAGATGATCCCTGGGCCCGAAGTCCAAGTCCAAACCTTGTCAGGCTTGTCGAGAATCTTGTCAAGCTTTCTTTGAGTACAAACTGTCAAGACAAAATCTTGTCGTTCTCAAACGTGGTGACGTACAACACGTACGACGGCACTATAGAGGAGAAGTTCCATTCCACTGGCACAAACTTTGGGGCTGCTTTTGCTAATCTCATGTTACCGCGTGTTAAGTAAAAGTTTGGTAAGAGACGATTCGTGATTTTCAGTCTGTTACAGCGTGACGAATGTGCTATCTCCATTACAAACGCTACTTCTACCGAAAGTGCGCTCCCGTCTCATACTTTATTCTGAGCATGCGTGGGTTTCTAAGCATACACACGAACGTGTTTCTCGTCGTAAACCAGCCCGACGAGAAACGCGATGAGAAAATTTAGACTCCCGACGAGAAAAAAGAGAACATGTTCTCTTTTTTTCTCGTCGAGGTCCATGACAGTTTTGTAGACGAAAAACATACATACAACTGTTTTTCTCGGCAAAAAAGCTCTGCCACCAATTTTCTTGATGGATTTTGTTGAGGAAAATGGTCGTGTGTATGAGGCCTGAGTCTCAGCTAAACTCTGTTATGATCACTACTAGTGGTGCAACGGATCGTCACCGATCCGTGATGCGAACGGGTCACTCCATTCGGATCGGCACACCCCGCGATCCGCAGAGTGCTCGGCAGCCTCGGCCGTAGGAAAGTCCCCAGCTTCGGCCTAGCTCCGGAGCGGCGGCCATCTTGGTACACCCGGCGGCGCCCCTCCTCTCTGTTCACACCCACAGAGGAGGAGCCCGCGCTCGAGGGAAACACACGCCGCTGTCTGAGGTCTGAACTACTGTTGTGGGGGTTACTGTCTGAGATCTGCACTAATGTTGTGGGGGTTACTGTCTGAGGTCTGCACTACTGTTGTGGGGGTTACTGTCTGAGGTCTGCACTAGTGTTGTGGGGGTTACTGTCTGAGGTCTGCACTAATGTTGTGGGGGTTAGTGTCTGAGGTCTGCACTACTGTTGTGGGGGTTACTGTCTGAGGTCTGCACTACTGTGGGGTGTCTGTACTGAGGGGGGGACCATAATGGGTGGGGGGGTGACACCATTTTTTTTTTGCACCGAGTGACGCCACTGCAGTGTTGGGGGGGGGAGATGTGGATATTACAGTGGGGGGGGGGGTGTGGATATTACAGTGGGGGAGATTTTTTATTTTTTTGCTTTTGCTGATCCGAAAATGATCCGATCCATGACTCCTGATCCGAGGAACGATCCGAACCGTGAGTTTTTTGATCCGTTGCACCCCTAGTCACCACAGGGAAAGGGAGTGAATCTCTGCAATAGGGTCATAGATATCAATGGAAACCCAACAGAATTTAATAATCCTGCTAAGCCATCTAAAATAAAAACAGCAAAAAATAAAAAATTGGTCTGGAATTAGACTTTAGAAAGTATCAAGAAAGATAGACCCCCCACTCCCCCCAACTTTCCCCAAACCCTACCAGATTATTCAGGTGTTTATTGTTTCTAACTCATTTTCCTAATCACATGAATCACTATGGATATTGAAATGTATATAAATGACTTGGTGACAGATGTGTTTGTGATGTGCAAATAACCTTATGAGCTAATAAAAGGAAGCTGTGCTTGTTAAAAAATAATAATATTACACTGTCTCTGCTTCTGAGCTACTGTTTCTAAGCTTGCTGTGCGTAATACTGTCTCAAAGGACCAAAAATCACTGTATACCATCCATGGCATGTTTATAAATTTGGAACATACTTTGTTTGCATTTTAAATGCTGCTCTGCATTAAATATAAGCTGCAAAGGCCAAGGGAACAGTAAAGAAAACCTTTTCCCAATTGTTAACCTAAAGCTCTTAAATATTAAACTTGAACTGAACTCAAAACATGAGATTTACTGTGTTATAAGGAACATTTAAAAACAGTAATTGTCACTAAGCAGCGTCCTTAAAAAAAATATATTTTGTACTAAATCCCTTCTAAAAATAGAAGCGCACTCCCTGGTATGTGAGAATCTAGAACAGGGGTCTCTAACCCTCCAGCTGTTGTGAAACTCCAAGTCCCATCATGCCTTTGCCTGTGGGAGTAATGCTTGTAACTGTCAGCCTTGCAATGCCTTATGGGACTTGTAGTTTTGCAAAAGCTGGAGGGACGCCAGTTTGAGACCCCTGGTCTAGATCTCTGCAGTTATACCTCTGCAGTCACTGACTGTTAAGCAGGCCATACATTATGCAAATTTCTTTCCTTCAATGAGTCACTATTGTGTTCCTCTGGCAGGGAGCCTTCCCCACCAGCAAAATACAGTGGCAATTCCTCGCAAGGGGAGCCTGTCCAGGTAATCTTGGCACTAATTATCAGTGCAGCCCCAACAGTGCCCATCAGTGATGCAAATTTGTGCCCATTAGTGATGCCAGTCAGTCCTGCATTTCAGTCTTCATCAGTGCCGCCTATCCGCGCTGCCCAGAAGTGCCGTCTATCAGTGCCCATAAGTGCCAACTATCACTGCCCATCAATGTCGCCTATCAGTGCTCATCAGTGCCGCATATCAGTGTCACCTATCAGTGTGGCATATTAGTGCCACCTCATCAGTGCCCTTCAGTGCAGCCTCATCAATGCAGCCTCATCAGCGGACATCAGTGAAGGTTAAAAATTACTTATTTGCAAAAAAAATACAGAAGCTAAGAAAAACTATTTTTATTTCAACATTTTCAGTCCTTTTTTCAGCAAAAAAAAAAACCCAAAGGGGATTATATGCCACCAAAAGAAAGCTCTATTTGTCTAAAAAAAATTATAACAATTTTATTTGTGTACAGCGTTGCATGACCGTGCAATTATCATTCAAAGTGTGACAGGGCTGAAAGCTAAAAATTGGCCCGGATGGGAAGGGGGTAGAAGTGCCCTGTATTGAAGCGGTTAAAGGGGAACAGTTAAAATGGCATTCACTGTACTCACTGGGAAAACTTTCCTGCACTTCCTCTCTATGACAATAGTATGAGAAATCAGTGTTGGAGTTACTGGGAAAGGAACCCGCAGGAAAATGTTCCCCATGAAATCATGGACATTTTATCTGTTCTCCTTTCTCAGCTCTCCTTTTATTTCTCTCTCTGCTAAAGTTTGTTTTCGTTAATGGCCATGTAACCATTGAAGAATTTTTCCACAATTCCTCTCTTGGCACTAAGCATTGTAAAATCTCCCCAAAAAAACAGACAGGGACCATAGGTCTGCGCACAGAGGCCCGGATTCACAAAGCACTTACGCCGACGTATCTCCTGATACGCGTAAGTACAAATATGCACCGTTGTATCTGTGCGCCGAACCCACAAACTTGGGGCCAGATTCAGCAACACTTGCGCTGGAGTATTTCGATATGCGCCGCGTAACTGTGAAGATGCGCCGTCGTTTCTATGTGCCCGTACCCACCAAACTAGATGCGCCCAATAACGGGCCATTTGCGACCGGCGGAACGTTCCGACGCCAGAGTATCGTCAGCGCTTAATTTCGCTGGGCGCATCAGTCGCGCCCATTGATTTCCCCTGCAAATATGCAAATGAGGGAGATTTCCCGATTCGCGAACGGATTAGCACCATACGCTGGCTACATGCGCCGCGCGTATCTCGTCCGTCCGGCGCAAAGTTATTTCTACAAAAGGCTGCTTTATCTTTACTCCAGACGGTCAGAGGTCAGCAGGAGAGCAGCTACAGCAGCGTTACCGACGATAGGAGCTAGCTGAACAACCACACTTGCAAGGACAACACCTCTGTGTGCCAACATGCCAGGAGCAATTGTGGTCCTCGAACTACTGATGGGTCCCCCGGAACGAAGGAGGCAGGCACGTGAGAGGATATACCGCACGCGCATGAGCCTCTTTGGCATGGGGGATGAGGAGGTATATCGCCTCTTCAGATTCAGCCCAGATGCAATACTTGAACTAACCACAACCCTGCAGGGTGACATCACCAGCCCAACACACCGCTCACAAGCAGTGCAGCCACTGGTGAAGGTCCTGGCAACACTCCATTTCCTAGCAACTGGATCATTCCAGCGTACAAGTGGAGTGGTGGCTGGGATGTCACAATCCTCCGTGAGCAGATGTGTGCACCAGGTTGTCCCTGCAATCCTCAGACGCATGTCCAACCAGTTCATCAGACCAACCACTGAGGACCTGCGGCAGAAGGCAATGACAGATTTCTACAACATTGCCAGATTCCCACGCACTGTGGGGGCCATTGATTGCACACATGTGGCCCTACAGCCCCCCAGTGCCACAGAGCACATATACCGCAATCGGAAGCATTGGCATTCCATCAACGTACAGGTGATAGCCGATGCCCAACGCCTCATATGGCATGTCCGTGCCAAACACCCAGGGTCCAGCCATGACAGTTTCATAACACAGACAGTGCACGCGTGTACACCACTGATGTCCCTAGATCACACACACCACATCCACATCGCATTGGATTAGCCCAAGTCCAGCATGTAGGACTTGGGAGCAGCAACGCCAGCGTCAAGGCCCCAATGATGTCACTGTCCATTCATACACCTTTCACACGTCATTCATACAGCCGTGGGGTTAACTTCACCACCACGGCCGAGGGTGACACCCCTTACTGTCAGGAGTGCCACCCTCTCACATTCACACACCTTTCACACTGTCCCCTGCACTCCTGACCGTGTGCAGTAAAAAAAGAAATACAAAATCTCATACCCTGAGAAAATAAATAAACAAAAACTCATGACCTGAGTATAAAATAAATAATACAAAATAAACAAAAACTCATGACCTGAGTATAAAATAAATAATACAAAATAAACAAAAACTCATAACCTGAGTATTTAAAAAAAATCATAGAAACCAAAACAAAAAAAAAGCCTCATCGGGGATGCCGGGGGCTTCTTCTGGGGGCCCCTATCTGCCTCCTCAGCTGCCTGGATGGAGTGGGTGGGGGGGCATCTGGAGGTGGCTGATCCCCAGGTGGGCCACTCCTGGCAGGTGTGGCCTGCATGCCCTCCAAGGCCATGGCTATCCGGCCGAGGTATGAGTTCGTCTGGGCCTGCATCCGGAGCTGACGGGTGACCTGGTAATGCTGGGCCCGCCGACTCAGCCTCCCCTGGTCCCGGATGGCAGCACTGTTACCCTGGATGGCAGCAGTGTTGGCCTGGACGGCTGCAGTGAGTTGCGTAATTTCACCATGCACCTCCCCCAAACTGGTGACCACTGCAGCGCAGTTACAGCTGACATCCTGGACTGCGTTGCTTATCTGGGCAACGGAGCCCAGGCTGTCAGACACTTTCTCCAAATGCCCAACTATGGCCCCCATTTGTTCAGTCTGTCTGGCGTGATCCCTCGCCAACTGGTCCTGGACAACATCAGACACCCCCCTGGTCTTCTGGGTCACCTTCCTGGGGCCAGAAGATGGTTGTCCCCGGGGGGAAGGAGTCGCCCTTGAGGGGCTTCCAAGGATGGGGGAGGGGATAACAGATGGCCCAGGAGAAGGGGAGGAGACCTCCAAAACTAAAGTAAAGTCCTGCTCTGCCACAGCAGGCTCCTCCTCAACGACCTCGGCAGGTGTGGTGTGGCCACTCTCCTCCACCACCTCTTCACCACCCAGGGGCTCGGGCACACGATGGCGTGGGGGGATGGGGTGGAATGGACGCGGACCGATGATGGCCCAGCTCCGTCATCTGTGGATGACACAAAGCAGACACATGTTGGTGGTCCCACACACTTGGCACATGTACCCTCCCCCCCCAAATGCAACAAATCAAATAGGGGATAAAAAACACTTACCTGTCCTGGAGCCTTCCTCCATGGAGTCATAGCCTGGGACCCCCTCCAACTGCTCCCTCTCCAGGCAGCGTGCGACCACCTCCTCCTCCGCGGTCAGGGTGACAGGACATGGGGGACCACCACCTGTGCCCCTCTCATGCCTCCTGATGGTGGCCACCTTGCCCTTGACCTTGCGCCGCAAGTCGTTGATCTTTTTCTGAATGTCCCCAGCAGTCCGGATGGAATACCCCAAGACATTCACCCTGGCAGCAATGGACTCCAGGATGCCCTGCTTCCTTTCCCGGCTGGTCTTGCGGCTTTTTTTCCCATGAAGCAAATCATTCACAGACTCCATCGCTGAGATGATAACCGAGACCTCCTGGGAATTAAAATTAAGGTTCCTCCTCTCTCTGGGGGTAGCGGGAGCAGCCATTACAGAGCAAAAGTATCAGCATAAATATGCGCCGATGTATGAGAATCCGGGCCTCAGTGTCTTGGAGGTGCCTGGGCACACCCTAATCACCCCACGTGCATTAGCATTATCAGGAAAGATCTCCTTCTGACCAGCTCTGCCATAAGATAAGTGCTTAGGCACTTCTTATTCACTGTGCTGGCAGGGAGATTGATGTGTCACGGCCATAAATATGTAGACGCACACATGTGTTTTTTGATCTTTAGGGTGCACACCTATGACAGGAACTAGACCCTTCTCTTCTCTAGCCAAAACAAACTAGCTAGATTTGATTGGAGTTGGGTTTGAACAGTCTTTCTGCAATTAAAAATGCTGCTTCCCGCTCTCCACTACAGAATGTGACCACATGTTTCACTCTGGAATGGAAACAATTTGATTTTTTTTTTTAGGTTTTGTTTATAAATGTTTTTTCTTCCATTTTTCCATATAAATAAAACGAAATAACCAGGGCAGAACAAACCGACCAACAGCACAAACAAACAAAAAAAAAGGCGAGGTGGAGACAAGGAGCGCAACCATCATAATTCCTTATCAAGGATTAGGATACATACACTATCCACTGGGACCATATTACCTGAAACTTCAATGTACAGTTTCTAGAGCAATATGTATGTTTTTCATACGAAATATATTTATTAAGCTCTATTATGATATCAGAAAGAGAAGGCAGCCGAGGGGAAGTCCAAGGAAGGGAAACAATTTGATTATAAAGTAAAACCTTGGTTTTGAAGTAACTTGGTTTGAGAGCGCTTTGCAAGACAAGCTACATTTTTTAATACAAGCGATGTTTTGATATACAAGTAGCGTTATGTCACAACTGAGTATGAAACAGAAGAGATGCGCCTACAAGTGTAACAGTATGGTTACATTTAAATCTGAGGTTCACACAAAAAGTGAACCTCTGCTTTTTGGATCCCTCCCCCCCTCCGGTGTCACATTTGGCACCTTTCAGGGGGAGGGCGGTGCAGATACCTGAGACAGGTATTTGCACCACTTCCAGGTTCTGACTCCCGTGGGGAATCCAGCCTTGTCACGTCACCCCCCACCGTCTTCTGGCAAACACAGGAGAGAGCGGGGACCAGTGACGGCGTGCCGCGATCCTCGCGAATGCGCAGTAGGGAATCGGGCAGTGATCACTTCCTGATTCCCTCACTGAGGCTGGCGGCAGAAGCAACCGAGAAGCAAGCGATCGTGCTCAACAGGTAAGTGTCCATTTTTTAAAAGTCAGCAGCTGCAGTACACTTACTCTTCCCATTCTTCCTCTCTGTGACTTGATCGCAGGACAGCGGCGGTTCCCACGGGAACGGTCATGAAGAAGAGGACCGGGTCACAAGCACGCCGCCAGCGGCGCGCTCGCGACCCACGGCTGGGATCTTAAAGTGGACGTACATGTACACCCTTGTGCCCAGCTGTGCCATTTTGTCGACGTATATCGTCATGCGGCGGTCCTCAAGCGGTTAAATAGTTTGCTTGGACCAATATATTTCCTTCACTAAGTGCTTAAGTGTCTCTAAGCACTGTATGTACTTCATGTAGCTTCAGCCACATCCAGTACAGAGTGCTGGGGTCTGGCTGTGAGACAGAGACTTCCTGCCTCACACCTGGTATGAGCTGCTCTCAGCCATTCAGAGGTAGCTTTGTATTCTGTGAATTCATAAAAGGCTTGCTTTGATTGAGTTGGAGACGGTGACATCATCAGCTTGCCCCTCTGCCAATCTGAGGAACATTCAAAATTGCATACATTTGCCCTTGGGAAATGTGTGAATAAATGTCCACTGCAGAGTATGGGCAGAGTAAAAGACAATGTCTAAGAAATGAATTATCACTGTTTGTTGGCACATGTGTTTTATGTATATGTGTGAAATCGCATTCATTAGCAGTTGAACATATTATGTAATACTACCACACTAACAGATTATTTATCACGCACCAGTCACATAGTGCCTGTCCCTGAATTCTCCAGGGTCTTATATTTGGTTCCACAATTTTATTTCATTTTTTTGTGTGCCTCAGACTATCATTAATAGATAGTCATTCCAAGCGCTACACATTCTTCTACACTTCCAATATTTTTGCTTTTCTCATACGAGCCGTGTTAGCAGCTATTATCCAACCATCATTGGCAGCGCGGGGTATTCTCCTTTCTTTTTTCTGTTTTACCTTGAAATCTACACCGCAGCAGTTTCTACTGTCCATATATTAAAAACAATATGGACATATTTGAATATAGAGCATCCCGTACTGTAAACATCGATGGAGTTTTTACTGTTACAGGGAATGACACCGAACTTGGAGGGCTTTTTATGCGTCTAAAAAACGTTATGACTTCAGAGATACACCTTCTTTGGGATTTAATTTTCTTGGAGCAGTACATCTCTGAAAATATGGTCCCTCGTAGCCTCAGATGGGAAATCCATCCCCAACAAGGAGAACCAGATTTGGACTCCTGGTACAAATATTTTAATGAGGCAGGTACTAATTTCTTGGGTTTTCTCATCACGAGAAAAAAGAACAGGTTGCTTGTTCTTGACAAAGAAATCAAAGTACTCAAAGAAAAACTTGTGTTACACAAACATTCTTTGGAATACAATTCATTGTCTTCTCATCTCCAGAGTCACCTGGAGAAGGAGGACAAGGATCAAAGAATTAAAAAACACAAAAAATATTCTAGGGACGTGGGCGACTACAAATCTAATACCGTTTTTGGGTGGCAGAAAACACTCACGCCCACCACCCAAATGGACACTGTTCCAGCTGCAGGCCCCAGTTCTGCAGCACCATCTGCCCCCCAGGAGGGTCTACCAATTTGGCAACCCACTTTGGTATTAAACCCTTACCACCTACAGGTGCCCCCCTCATTCAGGTACAACCTCCATTACCACAAAGATTCCAATATTCTAGCCCCCATACACCTAATTACCCCCCAAGAGGGAGAGGTAATAATAGAGGTAGATGCAGAGGATGGGGACAACGAAGAGGCAACTCTCACCATTCCGGACCTCGTTCATCATATGATCAAGGGGGTCATACAGGAAGAGCATCTCCAATTCCCTATAGAGAACAGTATGATGGTCGTTATCCCCATCAATCATATTATAGTTCACCAGCCGTACCTGTTCACAATAGATTTTCTCCTCTCAGAGAACACAGGGAATATGGGCCACACCACTTACGTGGTGGCTATGAACAACCCCCAGACCGTCAGGGCTACCGGGACTCCGATGCCCATGAAGATCAGGGTTTTCACGGAGGCCATCCATGGTACTCCAAAGGCCCAAACCAAAGAGAGGATGCTGAGCAGGAAGGCGTATACAGAAGAGAAAAGAGAAGGAGGGTATAAGAGGTCAGGGAGTATTCAACTTGAGTTCCAAAACATTGACTGCTGCAGAACAGTCTGTGCTAGACAAAGGCCTCAAGTTTGCTCCCTCCAAACCACTAAATAAATTTGGCACATTTATAGATGTGCAAAAATGTATACGTAAGATTAACATCCAGCGATACATGTTAACTAACACCTATCATACAGATAGCCGGGCGGCAACTTCAGGGACAGTTCATTCTGGACTATCGAATCCGTCCCTTTTCAATCCTCCTGTTGCTGTCGCCCCCGCTGTCAACATTTTTAGGGAGTTAGTTCTCAAAGACTTGTCCCAATTAAAAGAAAAATGATTTTCCACCCAGCCCTTGTCCAGCCAGGGCGTACGATCCTTGTGTGACAACAAGGATCTGATCATTCGTCCGGCTGACAAGGGGGGAGGGATCGTGGTCCTAGACAAAACACAATACGAACAAGAAATGTGTCGTATATTGGATGAACCTGGTACTTACCAGGAGATTCCTAATAATCCAACTCCAATATACAAAAAACAGCTACAAACCCTTGTAGATAAGGGATTTGACCTCAAGATCTTGAATAAGAAAGAAAAACGATATTTGATTCCCAAAGTACCCAGAATTCCAACAATCTATTATTTGCCAAAAATTCACAAAAACCCGATTCAACCCCCTGGAAGACCTATCGTGAGTGGCATCAATTCAGTCACTTCACGTATAGGCCGTTATATTGATTTTTACCTTCAGCCCTTGGTTAAACAGACTCCTTCCTACATCAAGGATACGGGTGACACCATTCGTCTTCTGGAGGGTATAGCAGTACAGGAAGGTTGCATTATGGTCACAGCAGATGTGGCCTCTTTATATACCTGTATTCCCCACCATTTAGGCATAGAAGCTGTACAGCACTTTCTGAATAGAGAACATTCTCTCGCCTCATTTCAAAGAGATTACGTGATCGAACTTTTAGAGTTTGCCACCAAACACAGTTATTTTTGGTTCGACCAGCGGTACTTCCTGCAATTGAGAGGTGTCGCCATGGGTGCCAAATTCGCACCCAGCTTAGCGAACCTCTTTATGGCCAAGTGGGAGGAGGATGTCGTCTATGCCCGCATGGCTCCATCCTTGGGCCTGTGGGCTAGGTACATAGACGACATCCTCCTCCTATGGAATGGCAGTCCTGAGTCTTTAAAGATCTTCTTTGAATCTCTGAATAACAACGATAGGGGTATCTCTCTGACATACGAGTCTAGTCCTACTAAGATCCATTTTTTGGATCTGGAGATATCTTTAATAAATGGCAAATTCAATTTTCAGACCTATTTTAAACCGACGGACCGTAACGGTTACATCCCCATGGGGAGTTGTCACCATCCCTCGTTGCTCCGTTCGGTTCCGCGTAGCCAATTCCTCAGAATTCGCAGAAACTGTACAGATGATCACACCTACCTTGTACAGGCGGAGGTTCTGAAACTGAGGTTTCTCGACAAGGGATACCTGGCCAGTGACATAGATCTCGAATTGCAAAGAGTCCTTTCACTGGATAGGAAGTCATTAATATCCGTCAAACCCAAACGCCCTATGGATGATAGTTTCAAGTTTGCTATGCTGACTACTTATTCCACCCAGTATAAGCAAATCAAGACCATTTTCAACAAACATTGGAATATCCTTAGAGGAGACAAGCTACTGGGTCCATTATTGCCCGAACAAGCCAAAATAGTGTTTAAGGGAGTTCCCTCACTACAGAGCAATATTGTTCCAAACATAATTAATCCTCCTGTAAAGAGTTCGTTTTTTCACGACTTGATAGGTTTTTACCCTTGCAGGAGATGCCCTCACCACAAGAAAAATCTCAGAATTTTCATCTTCGGTCACCAAGAAACAATACAAAATTAAAACGTTTTGTACATGTGCGACCAAATATATTGTATATTTGCTCACTTGCCCTTGCGGCATGCAATATGTTGGTCGCACCATTCGTGGTTTTTCCATCAGGGTTAGCGAACACATTGCACTAATAATAGGTGGGGATACTAAACATCCGGTACCACGGCACTATATGCAACACCACCATAAGAACTCCAAGGGCACCCAGTTTGTCGTTATCGACAAATACACCCCCCCTTGGAGAGGTGGAGCCATGACCCGTGGGGTATCCCGCCTTGAAACTTTCTGGATATACGAACTCCAGACCTACACCCCATTAGGAATGAATGTTGAATGGGATATCAATTCCTTTATCAACATGTCATATCATTTATTCTGGGTCTTTGGTAATTTCTTGAGTAATTTTTTGAGTACTCTTATTGTACCTCTTTTTTCTTTCTTTTTTCTTCTTTTCATTTATATTGGAACACACAATGTACATATCTTGCAATTTCTGTTTTCTTAATTATGTATATTCATATGTACGTGGAGATCTGATTCACAGGACACATGAAGCAATGTTTTTATTTCATTATTAGAAACACACTTCATTATTGAGATTAGCCTACAGGATCCAATCACAGTATACATGATGCCATTTTCTGGTATACAGGTATGCTATGAAGTGGCCTTATTGCCTGTTTATAACTAAGATATAATTCTCTACATTGTACTATGAAATAATGTACAGTTTTGGCAGCCACAATAGTAATTAGTTCCTTTACTTTTGGCCTGAATTTAATTCCGGTCTGGCATTAGGATATGGCCTTCCATTGTTTTTAATTCGAGATTTTTATGAGTGGATTTTGTCCTGCCTAGTTGGAGCGCGCATTCACCGATGTGCATGTGCATTCCACTCAGATTATGGACAACTAGTTAGTGACCTATCTATTTTGATTCTATTTGGAACGCACACTGGCTGGAGCGCACGCTAGCTGGAACGCACACTATAGTCGTCATATGCGCGCGCGCTTGACGTCGTTCCAATGGCCTTTTCCGGTCGCGTTGCGTGACGCACTAATTCCTCGGCTGGAGCGCATATGCGTTCCACAGTGCTGTCACGTTAAGCGTGCAATTGCGGACCTCTGACCACTTTGAGGTATAGCTGGACACACCCACCCAGAGGCGCGGCGATCATACACGCGCCCTATCCGTCACAGGTTGACACTTACAAGCCCTAACTGCTATTGGCTTAAACAGCCATCAATTGCAAGAACCAGACACTGTGAATGTCTGGTTCTCTTTAGTCTATCGTTTTTTTATCTTTTATTTTTGTACCTTTTAAACATTGTTTTTACAAATGTTATTACAGTCCCACACTCAGGGAGTATGCCCCCCAACATGTAGATCCAACGATATTTTTTAGTTTCGTTTACAATACTTTGCCAACTTCCTGTTTATGCTAATGAAACCAACTCACATTGAGGCTTGGATAGCAAGCCGCGGCGCCATCTTGGATAGACGGAAGTGCCGTTTTTCATTGCTGCAGGTGTATGGTGAGTCAGATCTTCACTTGATTGGACTGTAATTCACTATTTTATATAAATTGGAGTGGGCTACAGTGGAGAGATACCCCAGACGAAGTGCTCTATTCATGAAACGCGTCGGGAGGACTCCACTGCTGCCCTACTTGTATACAAGCGTTTTTTATTCAGCCAAAATGTAAGTTTGACCGCTGTAAATAAATATTTTATTTTCTACATAACGGGATTACGCTATGTGGCCACTTCTTTCTCTTGTCTCTTCCAATATCCATTCATTGTGAGAACATCCATTTGGGGATCGTACTCCCAGCTGGGCTTCGTCCATCCATCCCACAGAGTTTATCTGATGACCAGCCATCATACTGCCCTGCTAAGGAGCCCATTTTGACATCAGCTAAATACAAGCCTATGTTGACTTTCAGTGGTGTAAGCCAGCTGAAGTCAATTGGTTCCGGTAAGCCTGCATTGCTTTCGGTGGTGGGAACTACTTAGTGGAGAAGCTATTTAACATTCACCAATCACCAGATTGACTGTTATTTTCACATCAAGATTTACAACTTTTATTTATTTACTTAATATTATTTTTTCTTTTCACGGGAGATTATTATACTTGGCATCTATTGGCCATCATTGATTAATGTTTGTCTAAGAAATGAATTATCACTGTTTGTTGGCACATGTGTTTTATGTATATGTGTGAAATCGCATTCATTAGCAGTTGAACATATTATGTAATACTACCACACTAACAGATTATTTATCACGTACCAGTCACATAGTGCCTGTCCCTGAATTCTCCAGGGTCTTATATTTGGTTCCACAATTTTATTTTATTTTTTTGTGTGCCTCAGACTATCATTAATAGATAGTCATTCCAAGCGCTACACATTCTTCTACACTTCCAGAGTAAAAGACAAAACAAGCAACCACAAAAACCACAGGCCTAAAATAAAAGGTAGTCAATGTCAATGACCTACCATAGTTAAACATGTATACTGGGGCAAAGGGTTGATGTGTTGTACCACCAACCACTGTGGAATATATTATGTCAATTACTAAAAATATGTTTGACATTAAGGTACTTGGTCGTGTTGATCTGTTGGTATTGTATTTTACCAATAAATCTATATTGCATTCAATTATTTTACAATTGGGTGTGTTGCGCCTCATATGAAGTTCCAAGGACACATTTATGCAATTTGTAATGTTACATGGGGATGGAGACGATTCACTGGGTGCATCAAACCCCATCTCACTATTTAGTCAATCCGGGGAAGCTTTGCCGTACCGACTCTGCTTTGGCCTTGTGTGAGACAGATAGTCTCTTTCACACAGCCGGAACCCAGCATTGTGTTCTGTATGTAGCTGACGCTACATGTAGTACATACAGTGCTTAGAGATTCAATAATTTCCCTTTGGGATTAATAAAGTATTCCGATTCTGAGACACTCCAGCACTTAGTGAAGGAAATAGTTTGCCTGCACCAGCTCGGTCTCCAAAAAACCATTAAGAGATATAGGAAACATTTGTCTTTACAGTCATTTGCACTTAGCCACTTCCCGTCCGCGCTATAGCCGAATGACGGCTACAGCGCAGACCCCAATTGCCGTGGCGCGCACTGTGATCATCCGAGTCACTGAGACTCGGGTGATCACAGATCCGAGTAAGTGACCGGTCTCTGCCCCTTATCACGTGATCAGCTATCAGCCAATGACAGCTGATCATGTGATATAAACAAAAATTTGGTAATCGTTTTTTTTTTTCTCCTCACGCCGACCGCATGAGGAGAAAAAATGCCGATCACTGGCTCAGGTGCAAGGGACATTGGTCCCAAAGAGGAAGGAAGCACATCTGCCTCATGTGTCAATCTAAACCCCCTGCCATAGCCACCTGCCAGTGTCCACCAGTGCCACCTATCAATGCCCATGAGTGCCACCTATTAATGCCCATAAGTGCCACTTATCAATGCCCACAAGTGCCACATATCAATGCCCACCACCATTGCCACCCATCAGTGCCCATCACTGCTACCCATTACTGCCAGCTATCAGTGCCACCTATCAATGCCACCTATTAGTGCCACTTCTCAGTGCACTTTAGTGCCACCTACCAGTGCTGCCCATCAGTGCCCACCAGTGCCACCTATCGGTGCCCACCAGTGCCCACCAGTGCCACCTTATCGGTGCCCATCAGTGCAGCCCGTCAGTGCCCATCAGTGCAGCTTCATTAGCATACATCCATGAAGGAGAAAAATTACCTGTTTGTAAAATTTTATAACAACATTTAAAAAAATATAATTTGTTTTTAAATCCAGTCTTTTCATTTTTTTTTACAAAAAAATAAAAACTGCAGAGGTGATCAAATACCACCAAAATAAAGCTCTATTTGTGGGAAAAAAGGTGATAAAAATGTAATTTGGGTACAGTGTTGTATGACCGTGCAATTGTCATTCAAAGTGAAAGCTGAAAATTGGTCTGGGCAGGATGGGGGGTTCAAGTGCCCAGGAGGCAAGTGGTTAACCACTACACTACCAGCCGTCGTTAATTGACAGTGGCACGGTAGTTCTATTGTTCTGACAGAACGTCATATGACGTCCTTGTCTTTCACAGCCACTAGGGGGCTCGTGCGCTCCCGCTGTGTTACTGGGAACACGATGCACGTGCCCGGCGGCTGCGATTGTAAACACAGAGATCCACGTCCCGTCAGGGAGAGGAGACCGATGCTGTGTCCCTTGTACATAGGGACACAGATCGGTCACCTCCCCCAGTCAGTCCCCTCCCCCACAGTAAGAATCACTCCCAGGTTACACATTTAACCCCTTCCTCGCCCCTAGTGTTAACCCCTTCATTGCCAGTCACATTTATACAGTAATCAGTGCATATTTATAGCACTGTTCGCTGTATAAGGCTTCATTTCCACTGGCGTTTTTACAGTCACTTTTCTGAGCGTTTTTTACAGCTTAAAAACGCCTGTCCATGTTTACTTTAGGAAAACATTTTTTTTTTTTAATGCCTAGCGTTTTTACAGCTCTATTGCTGGAGCTTCAGGACGCCCTGGTCCCACGTTTTATTTGCAGCTTAGCCATCTACAGCTCAAAAATGTCATGGTGGGCATGAGGCCATAGACTAACATGGACAGGCGTTTTTAAGCTGCAAAAAACGCCCAGAAAAGTGGCTTTAAAAACGCCAGTGGAAATGAGCCCTAAATGTGAATGGTCCCAAAAATGTGTCAAAAGTGTCCGATGCGTACGCCATAATGTTGCAGTCCCAATAAAAGTCGCAGATTGCTGCCATTACTAGTAAAAAAAAAAAAATATTAATTATGTCCCCTATTTTGTAGGCCCTATAACTTTTGGGCAAACCAGTCACTATACGCTTATTGCGATTTTTTAAATTGGATATTTATTATAGCAAAAAGTAAATAATATTGTGTTTTTTTTTCAAAAATGTCGCTCTTTTTATAGCACAAAAAATAAAAACCGCAGAGGTGATCAAATGCCACCAAACTAAAGCTCTATTTGTTGGAAAAAAGGAAGTCAATTTTGTTGGGAGCCACGTCGCCACGTGCAATTGTCAGTTAAAGCGATGCAGTGCTGGAAGCTGAAATTTCGCCTGGGCAGGGGGGTATATGTGCCCAGTAAGCAAGTGGTTAAAATACCCACCTTAACCACTTTTTTTTACCAAAAATATGTAGAAGAATACATATCGGCCTAAACAGAGGGAGACATTTTTTTATATATATTTTTGGGAGATATTTATTATAGCAAAAGTAAAAAACAAAAAGTGTTTTTTATTCAAAATTTTCGCTCTATTTTTTTATACTGCAAAAAATAAAAACCACAGAGGTGATCAAATACCACCAAAAGAAAGCTATTTGTGGGAAAAAAAGAACGTTCATTTTGTTTGGGAGCAACGTCACACGACTGCGCAATTGTCAGTTAAAGGGACGCATTGCCAAATCGCAATAAGTGGACCGATCCTTTGGCAGCCAAATCCTTTGAGGTTGAAGTGGTTAATATCACCTTCCCCATTGACTTCAAAGCTGAAATATCCAGATTTTCACAGATATTTAAGAAACCTAGGATTTTTCTTATGCAATACTTGAAGGTGCTAATTCTGCAACCTTTGGTTACAAGATGTTGAACTGTTGTTGAGTATATTTGACAGTCTTCGAAATTTACAACAATAAAATTTAGTTTTTAAAGGCCTGTAAAAAATGTTTCTTGGTTTTGCCTAAGCTCCCATATATCTTTTTTAGCTTTTAATATTATACAGATATCCATATTTAAAAAGTTATATTATTGAGTCAATATGCAGAACACATACCATGTACAAATATTTCACATCACTGTAAATAAATAGCTGAATGTAAAATTTCATAATGCCTTTTTATTAAATATAACTTGAAATAGCATCAAGGAGGTTGAACTTCAAATGGGTAGTTACAATGCCATGCAGTCTCTGAATTGAACACATAATTCAGAAAAGCAGGAATTGTCATTAAAAACCTATGATTATACAATTACACCATTTAAAGGTCTGCTGTATTTGACTAATTGATTATTATTAATCTTTGCGCTGAAATAAATATCATAATGTAAGGTCACAAGTTTAGTAAACCTGTAATTATATATGTCAAATATTAGAGAATTGTAAAGAAAATGTTTTTACAGTATAATGATAGAGTACACAATAAAGAATGTTCATTTTTGCAGCGTATAATATCCAGCTTGCAAAACCACTTATAATACTTGTTTTTCTTGGACAATTCTTACTACAATTTTGGGAGAAATAAAGCTGTACAATAAGCATTAACTACACATTTTAATGTGAGTCAGAATAATAAAACTGGCTAATTAGGAATGATCTGATGTGAGTGTTGTGAATACTATATGACTGTGAATCAAATTCTTATGTAGTTTAAATGCTAGCCTCACAAGTGTTGACAATTAAAGTATGTTTATTGCATATCTAAAGCCAAAACACGTTTTTTTAAATAAATCTCTGGATCTATTTTGGATGGAGTAGGGTTTTGGATAGAGTAGGGTTAAATGGTTAGTAATGGATCTATTTTTGGTAGAGTAGGGATTTGGATAGTGTAGGGTTAAATGGTTAGTAATTCATCTTTTTGGATTTAGTAGGGTTTTAAATAAAGTAGGGTTAAATGGTAAGTAAAATATCTATTTTGGATGGAGTAGGGTTTTGGATAGAGTAGGGTTAAATGGTAATAATCTATCTATTTTGGACAGAGTAGGGTTTTGAATAGAGTAGGGTTAAATGGTTAGTAATCTGTGTTGCTTATCGTCCTTTAAAAAAGTAATTAGTTACAGTTACAAATTACTTGTCCAGTTAGTGACTCAGTTACTACATTGGCAAAGTAATTAGTTACTCAGCAAAGTAACTGACTTTTTTTTGCCGGCGTATGACGACCCCCTAATTTTCCAGCTAAATTTTAGTTTTGGGATATACTAAGGGCCAGATTCAGGTAGAGTTAGGCTGGAGTATCAGTGATACTCCAGCCTAACTCTCACTTTGAGCCGGCGTTTCTGTTTTCTGTAGTCAGAAAACAAGAAACGCCGGGTTGGAGTTACTATACGAGCGGCGTAATTGTATTTCGCCGTCGTATCGTAACTGCAATTTTAAAAATGGCGCTGGGGGCATTCCCGCTGATTAACGCCGAGAATATGTTAATCAGCGAGAATCGGCAATTCACGATCGTATTCGGGCCCGACGCAGTGACTTTCCGACGTTTCCGTAAGAGATACGCGGCGTAAAGAAATACATGCCCCCTAGGTGGAGTATCCTATGTTAAGTATGGCCGTCGTCATCGCGTCGAAAAAAAAAAAATTTGAGTCGTTTGCGTAAAACGTCCGTGAATGGGGATTGACGTCATTGAATTTGGAGCATGTGCACTGACAGTCGACGCATGCGCAGTACGTTCGCTGTGGGATCGCGCCTAGTTATAATAATACACGCCCCCTACCCGCCCAATTTGAATTCCGCCGGCTCATTTTCGCTACGCCGCCGCAACTTAAGGAGCAAGTGCTTTGTGAATAACAGTACTTGCTCCTAAAGTTTCGCCGGAGTAACGTAAATGAGTAACGTTACTCCAACTTAAAGATTCGCCCATCTACCTGAATCTGGCCCTAACTGTATAAAACGACCCCTCACTGTGCCATCTGTAACATGCCTCACTGTGCAACCTGTAACATGCCTCACTGACAGTGAGGCATGTTACAGGCACATTAAGGCATGTGAGGCATGTTACAGGCACAGTGAGGCATGTTACAGGCACAGTGAGGCATGTTACAGGCAAAGTAAGGCATGTGAGGCATGTTACAGGCACAGTGAGGCATGTGAGGCATATTACAGGCACAGTGAGGCATGTGAGGCATATTACAGGCACAGTGAGGCATGCGAGGCATGTTACAGGCACAGTGAGGCATGTGAGGCATGTTACAGGCACAGTGAGGCATGTGAGGCATGTTACAGGCACAGTGAGGCATGTTACAGGCACAGTGAGGCATGTGAGGCATGTTACAGGCACAGTGAAGCATGTGAGGCATGTTACAGGCACAGTGAGGCATGTGAGGCATGTTACAGGCACAGTGAGGCATGTATGATGGCACATTTAGTCACTGTGCCATCATACATGCCTCACTGTGCCTGTAAAATGCCTCGACGACAATCTCCCTACCTTCTCCTGTTCTCCATATATCCGACGTCGGCAGCCATCCTCCATTATTCAAAATCCGCTCCTCCCTCAGGCTGTGATCGTGATAGGCGGAACAGTAATTTTCCCAGTAGAGCCTCTGTTCAGTGTTCCGCCTATCACGGATGTCCTCTCGTCCGAGGCCGAGGCTGAGGATGAGAAGGCATCAGTAATAGGCTGAACACTAAACAGAGGCTCTGCTGGGAAAATAATTTTTCCACCTATCACGGACGGAACAGTCAGAGGGGGAGGCGCGCTTTTTTAATAATAGATGGCCACCGACTGTGATACTACATAACAAAACAGGTACATGTGTAATTGCGGTAACGACGCCCAAGTAATGGGGACAGCGTTACCGCGATGGGAAGAGTAATCTGGTGGATTACTCGTTACCCTCAAAAGGGGCATCGTTAGGTAACGGCGTTTATTTTAAAGCCGTTACTTACAACACTGTTAGTAATGAATCTATTTTGGACTAAATAGGGTTTTTAATAGAGTAGGGCTAAATGGTTAGTAATGGATCTATTTTGGATGGAGTAGGGTTTTAAATAATGTATTGTTAAAGCGGAGGTTCACCCAAAATAATAACTCTATCGGATCACATTCCTTACTGTACAGACATGTTCAATAGCCACATAATTATTTTTTTTATGTTGTAATTCCCGTAGTACAGCTGGTTGAATTGCAACTTCCGGGTTTTTACTCCCGCGGGAGTAGGCGTTGCCACGCCTTTCCCCGACACCACAATGTGATCTGGGAGTTCTCCTGGGACACACAGCGTCATGCTTCCCAGGAGACATTGCTCTACTTCGTCCAGCGAAATACCATCAAAATGGGGTGTGAACTATCAATGACGCCACCCGTTGTGATGGCAACAAGGAAGTTGACGGCGCTACTCGTAAACACTGCGCATGTGCGAGTAACATCGGTGAATGCTGGGGCGAATGCTTCCAGGAAGTCATTGCTTGTGGGCTTCACAATGCCCACAAGCAAAATGGATACTGCCAAACACGGATTTTAAAAGGTCGTGTTTTAGACAAAAACGTACAGGGGAAATTTGAAAACACCAAACAGGTGAGTAGCACTTTGTATTTAACCTTTGAATGCTCAAAAAAAAAAAGTTGGACGAGGAACCTCCGCTTTAAATGGTTAGTAATGGATCTATTTTGGATAGAGTAGGGGTTTGGATAGAGAAGGGTTAAATGGTTAGTGTTGTAATATTAATACATATGTGAATGTATTTTATATATGGTGTTATATGTGGGCATTCTAGGACAAGTCTATTGTACAGGCTACATAATCTAATTGCACATATCAAAGGGGACTTGTTGATGCTAATATGCAAGAATGCAAATTAGGGCAGTTGATGACTGCAGCTGTGTCCAGCTGGGGGTCATTATCTGTCACTCTGAAAGACAGAGGGTAGATCAAAGAGCTAATGGAGATGGCCAATCAAATTGCTCAGCCATTCAGTGTATAGGCAATATAATCTGGAGTTTTGTCTTGTCTCCCCTGCATGCATATGAAGACACAGGTCTAGGAATGGTCTAGAAAAGATGGGACTCTGAGTTATATTTACTCTGTTGGAATGTTGTCATCTGTTGCAAGTATGGGCTTTGTTCTGTGTTGGAAGTCAAAATAAAGTGCATCTCTCTGGAATTGGGTTGCTGCTGGAAAACACTTTCTGATAGATAATTAGTGCATTGCAAACACAACTATATAGATCGAATCCAAATGAGGGACAAATGGTGAAGAAAGAGGGACAGAGAGACTTTGTTCCAAATCAGGGAAAGTCCCTTGAAATCACGGACAGTTGGAAGCTATGGTGCATGCTCGCCGTACTGTGTTTCACGCTGGAACGCATACTGTGACCGGGCACTGACGTCATCGCCCAGCGCCGCATGCGTTTCAGCGTGAAACGCGGAAGTGCCAAGCGTAATTAACGCTCAATTCGGCACATATGCTGTATCCTAATAAATAGAATAGCGTGTCTACTACACGCTGTTCTATTATTGTCGGCCGTAGCCGGCCTGGCTACAAATAAACTACAGGTACTATCTATCCCTAAACTAGAAACCATCCAATGCCTGGATCTACGCTGCCAAGCTTACTACAGTTGCTGCGGACACCCCAAGATATCCCCCACAGGAGACCCTGCATGAAAGAATCCCATTGTTGCTACAGTACTCTGCTTATTGAAGAACTTTCATGCTCTGCAAACGGATAAGTACCATAACTACGTTACATTTATTGCTGTACAAATACCTGGTTTATATATAGCTTTATTAAGTACTGCATTTGAATCTGGCTCTAGTAATTACTACTATGCTGCTTGGGATTACTAATGGTGCCTTCATGTAACAGTTGTGGCATATCTTAAAGGGACATACACTCTTAAGCCATTTAAACTTCAATTGCCTCTCTCAAGTTAATGCTACTTGCATACAGTATTTTCATATGCTACGTGCTTGACATTCGTTGTTAATACTGAATACTAATACTGAACATGTTCATTGAACCTTTTTTTGGTTGGTATGTGGTAATACCTCCACCCTTAGTAGCTCAATGCATTCTTGTATGTGAAAGAAATGATGTAGTGAACCCCCAAACTCCTGTTCTCTGATTGGAGTGACGCCTGGGGTCCAGTACCGATATTCACTTTACATAGAGAGGTGCATTGAAATCTTTCCTAACCTGCAGTTGTGGTTCCCTCTCGTTCACCGGTAGTTTGTGGTACATGCATACTTACCAATTGTCTTGGATTTGCCGGAACAATCTAGCTTTTTGGTCAGTTGCCCTGTTACGGCATTTTCCCGGGATTTACGGCTGCAATGAGGGAGATTGAAGAGGCCTAATACTAATTAGCACTCTGCTACCTGCCTGTGGCCAACCCTCCTACATTGGAAACAGCTGAATCTCCTTGAAGCACCTTTTAACAGCTATTGTCCTGCCTTGCCCCAACTTTCCCACTGTACTTGTACCATCAGCTTGTCGCTGTTGGGGGGGGGGGGGCTGCCTGAACCAGCCAATTCCTGCAAGATGATGAGGGGCAAAAGCCTGGAGACCATCAATTAGCACCACAGAATCATGCAGGACAGAGATCATGGTCACATCATGTGTGGGTTCTACCTTCCTCTAATGCTTTGTACACCCGGTCGTACTGATCGTGCACAAGTGTGCCATGAGTCCATCGGAAGTCCAACGGAAAGAAAGAGAACAAGTTCTCAATCTAAGGTCTGTCGGACTTCCACACAAACAAAAAGTCCAATGGAGGCTACACACATGGCTGGACTTTCCGAGAAAAAAAGCCTGTCTGACTTTTTTTCTCGGAAAGTCCGGCCGCATGTACGAGGCATCAGATGCAGAGGAGGGAGGGTTTTAAGTGGACTACTAGACTGATTTGCTCCATTGTTCCTCCTGTGCATCCTCCTACTCTGACCCTGTGTATGATGGCTTGGTGGACTTACCTTAAAAAAAAGAGAGCCCCTGCACTTTTTTTGAAATGATGGAAACTGTATGCATGTGATGAGAATACATGGCTGTCCCCATGTACCTACATAGTTAGGAATTACATATAAAAACACGTTTTTTAGATGTTAGCTCGTACTGTTAAGGAAATTGAAATCACACTGACCATACACTGCATACAGTATACAATACATGTGAAATAATCCCTGAAGGACTATACATGCCCTCTGCTAAACCTAGATATTCCACTGCAAAGATGGCTATTTTCATCACATGTGTCTTCTATGCCAGCTTTTTGATACAGAATTATCGCAGTCTATCCATCTGTGACATTCAAACTTCTTGTAAATGTCCTGAGGTTATAGCTCTGATCACAGACGAGGGGAGTTTTTAACCTGAGCCAATTTGCCTAAAGTCAGAAGACAAACGGAGTGAACTCTGCCCAGAATGTGTCAAGATGCCCAGTCATTCCTCTCCTTACAAACAGCAGTGGCAGGCATGGAGACTCCACAGGCGCTAATGAGATACACTTGTAAGAATGATGTGCTTTCTCTCTGTTTCACAGAACAGAGAATCTTGTTTAAAGGAAAGCTATAGACTACTTTTAGCAAGTATGGGAGTTAAAGTTTTTGTTGTGACAGTTACGTGAAGGCAATGCCATTCTCGTATCTACATATGTTTGTTGCTCTGTATTTCTGTAAAGTGGAGGCAAGTTACTCCACAAGAGCTTATACTGTTGCCAAGCTAAAAATATATTTAAACACCTTAATACCGGGCCTATTCTGACACTTCTCTCCTTTATGTAAAAATCATAATTTTTTTTCCTAGAAAATTACTCAGAACCCCCAAACATTTTTAATTTTTTTTTAGCAGACACCCTAGGGTATTTAGAGTTACAGAGAGGGTCTAGTGCTAGAATTGTTGCACACGCCGATACCTCACATGTGTGGTTTGGACGGAGTTTACATATGTGGGCGGGACTTAAGTGTGTGTTCGCTTCTGAGTGTGAGCTATCGGGGACAGGGACGTTTAAAAAAAAAATGTACTTAATTTTTTTTATTTGTACACGTTTTTTTACATTTTTTAATCAATGTTATTCCTATTACAAGGAATGTAAACATCCATTGTAATAGGAATCTATTGTGACAGGTCCTCTTTATGGGGAGATGCGGGCTCAATAGGACCCTACATCTCTCCTCCAGGCTTGAAAGCATGAGATTGTGAATTTTTTTCACAATCTCATGCCGACAGCCGCGTTTGCGGCTTTGTTTACTTCCCGTTACCCGAGGGTGACGTCATAACGTTGCTCCCGGGCCTCTGACGGTCATAGAGATGAGTGGTGACCATGTGGTCAGCGGAAATCTCCATCCTCGTCATCCGGCCCCGGCCAATTCGTCCCAATGGCACGGGAGAGCCCGGAGAAGCATCAGATGGCGGCAGGAGGGGAGCATCCCCTCTCGTATAAGAACGATCAAGCAGTGGGACTGCCGCTATTATCGTTCTTATTTTGCACAGAATCGCCAGCTAAAAAGAGTATCGAAATGATGCCTGTAGCTGCAGGCATCATTCAGCTATCATCCCCTCAATACCAGAACGTCAGATGACGGTGTGCGGTATTAAGGTGATTAAAGGGAACCTGTCAGGACAGCAATATAGTAACGGATTATTATATTATTATACATGATTTATATATTGCCAACAGTTTGCACAGTGCTTTACAATATAAAAGGAGATAATACAGCAACAATACAATTCAATACAAGAGGGTTAGCAGGGCTCTGCTCCTGGGAGCTCACAATCTAATAGGGAGGGGCTGGGGGAACAAAAGTTAATAACTGCGAGGGATAAACTGATGGGAAAAATATAAGCTTTGGTTATTAAATGAAGGCAGGATAGAATTTCCCTGAAGAGATTACTTTTTAGGGATCACCTAAAAGTGGACAGAGTAAGATGTAGCTGGACAGATTGGGGTAGGAAGTTCCTGAGGAAGAGAGAAGCTCTGGTGAAGTCCTGGAGACGAGCATGGGAGGAGGAGACAAGAGAGCTAGAGAGCAGGAAGTCTTGGGAGGAGCAGAGCGGACCGTTTGGGAGATATTTGGAGACAGATTGGTGATGTATCTCAGGGCAGAGTTGTAAAAGGCTTTGTATGTAATTGTTAAGGTTTTGAATGTTATTCGTTTGGCAATGGGAAGCCAGTGGAGAGATTGTCAGAGAGGGGTGGCAGAGACTGAACGATTGGGAAGGTAGATGAGTCTGGCAGCAGTATTAATGATAGACTGAAGGGTGATAGCATGTCAAGAGGTTGGCCAACGAGAAAGGAGTTACAAGTTACAATTATCAAGGCAAGAGATAACAAGTGAGGGAATAAGTTATTTAGAGGTTTTAAAGGTTAAGATGGGGCATATTTGGAGATGTTACAGAGGTGAAGTCTACAAGATTTGGACAGTGTTTGGATTTGGGCTGAAAGGACAAGCCAGGGTCCAGGATTACATCTAGAACCCTGACATGAGAGGAGGGACTGATGGTTGTATTATTTATCTTGATGGAGAAGCCAGGGGAGGGGGCATGGGCAGGAAGGAATATTATATGCTCAATTTTAGAAATATTGAGTTGGAGAAAGTGGTGTGACATCCATGCTCATATGTCAGTTAGAATGTAAGTAATGCAAGAGGAGACTGAAGGAGTGAGGTGAAGAGTAGACAGATAGATTTGTGTCATCAGCACAGAGTTTTTCAAGTGACCAATGAAGGAGGAGTTTGAGGACAGAACCTTGGGGACCCCTAAGGAAAGAGGAGAGGAGGAGACACAGTTATAGGTATCACTGCAGGAGCACTGTAATAGTTGGGAGAAGAACCAGGAGAGAGCAGGGTCTTTAAGATGAGGAGAATGGAGTTCTTTGAGGAAAAGGGGTTAGCCACCAGTATCAAAGGCCGCAGAGAGGTCTAGTAATACGAGTATGGAGCAATGGCCATTGGTTTTAGCAGTTAGTAAATCATTAGTGAGTTTTAGTAGGGCAGTTTCAGTGGAGTGCAGTAAGCAAAAGCCGGACTGTAAGGGGTCAAGAAGGTTGTTGTCAGTGAGGTTAGGAGCTCAGACAGTCGTAGACTAAGCATCCTAAAACTTTAGAGGTAAATGGGAGTAAGGATATGCAGTGGGGAGAAGCAGGGGAAGACCGACCCACCCACCAGCTGCAACAGTCAGACACCCGGGATGTCTCACCATCCAGCATCTGGCACAGCTATCCAACCTCCCTGGATCGGACAAGGGAGGGAGGAGGAGGGGAGATTGGAGTCGTGCCGGGCAGGACATCTGGCTCCTAAGGTAAGGAGGCCATTTGTCTCCTGCGGTGGGGTGTGTTCCCGGTGTTCCCCTGGGTGTTGGTATCCCCCCCCCCCCCCAAATTATCAAGCACCAGCTACCACTGAGGAGATGGGTCTTAAGTTGTTCAGGCTGGTGGGGTCCAGTGAGCGCTTTTTAAGTATGGGAGTGAACAGCGAGGGAGAGATTGATGATGTGAGTGGGGAGGCATAGGATAGAAGAAAAGGGTGACCATAGAGGGTCCAGCAGACAGGCGGCAAGACAGGCTTCTAAAAAGAACTTTAGTGACCTCTTTGGTAATAGCAAGGTAAAAAGAGGAAAGTGCTGAGGGTGGTTTTGTACAGGGTATGTTGAGTGGGATGGATATCTGTGCAGTGGTGATGTCCTCACACATTGCATCATCTTATTTTTGAAGTGATTTGCAATCTCGTGAGCAGTTTCTGAGTTTAGGAGGTGGAGAAAATAGAGAGTTAAAAGTCCTTCTCCTTGAGAAAGATTGGCGATATTCAATCAAAACATGTTGGTAAAGGCAGGAGGTGATGTCACCAGTACAGTGCACATAGGCATGCGCACAGGGTGTGCCAGATGTGCCCAGACACACCATAATCATCCTGTGCAGCACAGATCCCCCCTACTGCCCTCCCCTCCCACCACTCTACCAACTTCCCTCCTCTCCTCTCCCATCGGCTGTTGCTACGGAGATGTTTTAGGATGAGTGGGGGAAGGGACCAGTAAATATGTAATTTACTAGCCCCTTCCCTTTCTGAGTGAACATTGTGAGTGATCAGTAATGTGTGTTTAAACTTTGGGGTGCAGACCCTAATGCAATAAGCTGCACACACCTACAACAGTGCAGAGTGTCCGTACATAGCAAAGGAGACAAATAAAAGTGATTCTGAGACAGCGGCATTATGCAGCAAAAACTTGTCCTGACTGTGTCTATGCCCCCTGTATCTGATGGAGAAATATAGCCTGCCACTACCACCCCTCTAAATACACAAGCCTGCATGTATTTTTGGAAACAAATAATGTACTTACCTTAAGAGCCCAGTCACATTATTTCATTAAATGCATTGGTGTGATGCTTTGCCAATCCTTCTGAATGGCACCCCAATGCATCTTGCTTACAGACATGCATTGAAGAACGACACATGGCATGTACCAATATGCAGTGTGATGTGCTGCCAGAAATGGTGTATGCACCATTTATGGCGTGTTTTGGTGTTTTGGTGTGTTTTGGTGCGTTGGCATCTCATTAAAGGATAAGTACAGCCAAAGCTCCTTTGGCTGTACTTCTCCTGTGGATCACAGTAGTGCAGTTTGTTCTGCACTCCTATAACCCATTTTAGCAGACAGTGGGTTGAAGCAAAAATGTCAGCTGATGTGACAGAGCCAGTCCAGACTGGGGAAAGATTGCAACCATATGGTCGGAATCTGCCTATAAGCCTTGGACAGGACCCGGCTCAGCCTCTCGGTGAATCACTGAGAGCATGAGCCAGCTGCCCTCACCCCCATCCACAGCACAGCTCTTCAGTGAGTGCGGGGGGAGGGGGAGAGCAGAGAGCTGGTGACTGAAAGTGCTCATGAAGCACTGAGAACTGAGCAATCAGCACTCTTTGATTGCTCAGTTCTCAGCCTTAGAGCTGGTGGGGGGCAAATGCACCACTGACCTGATGCTGCATCCATCTAGGTAAGTATGATTTCTAAAAAAAAAACGAAACTTCTCTTTATTTTTAAACATGCTGCCAGGACCTCTCATCCACAACTCTACTTGTGAGTGTTCCCGGTCGGGTTGCTTTCTCGCTGGGTCTGTTTTGTATTGCTGGACTTCTGTTATAGTATATTCTTGTTACTGCACCTGGACTCTGGGGTCCAGATCCACGAAGCATTACGACGGCGTATCCCCAGATACGCCGCCATAATTTCAAATTTGCGCCGGCGTATCTTTGTTTTGTATCCACAAAACAAGATACGCCGGAATTACGCTAAGATACGACTGACGTAAGTTTATTCGTAAGTCGTATCTTAGTTGCATATTTACACTGGACGCTAGGGGCGCTTTCATTGAATTTCCGCGTAAAATATGCAAATGAGATAAATACGCCGATCCACAAACGTACGTACGCCGACACATTTTTTTACGTAGTTTGCGTTTTCCGGTGTAATGTTACCCCCGCTGTATAGAGGTGTACGTAATGTTAAGTATGGACGTCGGGCCAGCATCAAATTTTCCGTCGTTCACGTCATTTGCGTAAACCATTCGCGAATAGGGATTTGCGTAAGTTACGGTCACATCGCTTTCATTGACTATTTGCGACGTGATTTCGCGCATGCGCACTGGGATATCTCCACGGACGGCGCATGTGCCGTTAAAAAAAAACTTCCTTTACGTGGGGTCATGATGATTTACATTAAATCACGCCCATATCTTACTGATTTGAATTGCGCGGCCTTACGCTGCAACAATTACACTACTCAGCCGTAACTTACAGGGGAAATTCTTTGTGGATATGGATACGCTGCGGCGTAGTGTAACTTAGATAAGCTACGCCAGCGGCACTTCTTTGTGTATTTTTCATGCTGCACCTTTCCACATGTGACTTCCTAGCTAATGAAAATACTGCAGAAAATAAGTCACTAGTGGTGTAGTAACATCTCTCATCCATCCAGCAAGGATGGAGCCACACATGGGGACATGGTATATAACCACCCTGCTTTAAGCAAGAGTAATTATCCAAATTTTGTTTGCTGGGTGATAAACAGCCCAAGGTGATTTGTAGTCAGTACTTATTTGATCTTCCTCTAAACTAAGAACTAGATTGATATTATTTCTGCCTTTTGCCTTATCAGACTATAGATTTGGAGACCATAGTAATACTACCATAGTAATACTGGGTTATGAATATTTATGTTTCTTCTGGAGGTTTTTTGCAAGTGTTGCTTGCTAGGAACATAAATATTTGGGGCTGGACTTGTGACTCTATTCCCTTGGGCTTTGGCCTGGGGAGGCGCACGCTCTGTAGTCTGACCTGTTAAGCCTGTAGCCAGTATGGGGTCTAGCATGTGTTTTGTGCTGAGGACTGGATCTGGGTCGAAAGTGATCCTTAGAAGCTGTCCTGCCCAACCTAGAGGAGGGCTCTTCTAGAGGAAAGAGATCTGTAAAGAAGCTGGTTCCTCGCAGGAACCTGGAGGCTTTCTTGAAAGGATGTACATAGATATAAAAACATGCATGGAGAAGTTTGCTTGTCTACTGGGGTATGCTAATTACAGTGTTGTCAACAGGCCTGGATTTCCCACAAGGCCACTGAGGACAGGCTTGTGGGCGGAAAGGCACTGAGGGGCGGCAGCGGCATGGATTCCCCCAACACCCGGAACATACAGTTAAGTTGCTTTCTATCAGGACTAAATGTAGTGTGGGGGAATCCGCTCACCAACAAGTGATTGCGATGATGTTGCCAAAATCACTTGTAAAATGTGTGCTGCCCCCCCCACATACCTCTCTCTGTTTGGCTCTGTCTTCTCTGCCCCCCGCCCTCCGCCGTGGAGTCTGTCTCCTGTCTCTGCCGCCAATGTACACAGTGATAGGGGTGAGCTATGCTCTTCCCATTTCAGCTGTGACAGGAGTTCTATCACAGTGCTAGGACTTCTGTTTTGGAGGTGACAGGGTCAATAAATAGAACCTGTCACCTCTAATTGCTATCACACAGGGATTTTTTTTCTCCTGTGTGATAGCAATAAAGTTGAAGTGGAGGTCCCGCAAAAAAAAAAAAAAAATAAAAAAATTAAAAGCCAGCAGATACTCCTGAGGGTTCTACTTTTACCTTTACTGTTACCCTTTTTTTTTTTATTTTTTTTTTATTTTTTTGTATTGTTTTGTTTTGTTGCTACAGTATAGGTCATCACTTTTGTTTGATTATGTCATACTGCTCTAGTATACTGCATATTTTCTCCTGTTCTGGGGTTGTTTTTACCCTTTATACCTGTAAACTGAAAATCCAAATAAAAATATTTGCAAAAAAAAAAAAAAAGCCAGCAGCCACTTACCTGTCCAGCACACCCACGATGTCGGCAGCAGAAGATGAGCAATAACTCATCTCTCTGCTGCCCCCACCGCCATCCTCGGTGAGGGAATCAGGAAGTGAAGCCTTGCAGCTTCACTGCCTGGTTCCCTACTGCGCATGCACCAGTAGTGTGGCACCTTCCTAGTGGTCCCCGATGTCTCCTGGGACCAGTGTGTTTCCCAGAAGGCAGCGGGGGGGAGCGGAGTGACTCCTGTGAGAGTCTCTTTCGGAAGTGGGTGCAAATGCCTGTATTATACAGGTAACTGCACCCCCCCTGAAAGGTGCCAAATGTGACAACGGAGGGGGAGGGTTCCGAAAAGTGGAAGTTCCATTGTTGGGTAGAACTCTGCTTTAAGTGAAAAAATATATATAAAAAAATATATAAACATAATAAGAAAATTGTAATAATTAAATGAATAAAAATAAAAAAAGTACTGTATTTTTTGGCGTAAAACAAGCACAGCCATATAACATGCACCCTAACTTTAAGAGGGGAGTTTTAGGAAAAAAACTTTCCACAGCCCCCTGCGTATAACACACAGGCACAGTTTACCCTCTATTTTCAGGGTAAAAAAAAATAAGTGTTATATGCCAATAAATACAGTAATTAAAACGTAAAGAAAAATATTAAAGTGATAAAGTAAAAAAAAAGAAACCAAAAATATTTGGACTAACCGTGCCACCCCTGCTATTCGTTTGCCATTCGTTATTGATTTGGGGGGTGGTTCGGTTGGCGGGCAGGGGGTGCATTGCGGAACCTGGCCTTGGGGCGGCAGGGAGAGCAAATCCGGCCCTGGTTGCCAATGCCAGATTGAAGGTCCTTTTACACTGTACAACCTGGAAGGTAGTCTGGTGTTTACAAGTGATGCTATTGGTCTCATCACTGTTTTTTCTTACAAGTCCAGGGTAATTGAAAAGGTGCTACAATAACTCACAGGACCCATTTAAAAACTCTCAATATAGTGCAGGATGGGGGTAGTGGAGGACCCATACAGGCACAGGGTAATCATACGGTAGTCCATTTTGCCGGATAGTGAAATCGTTTTGGGGGTCATTCGGTAACAATACACATTTACACATTTATTTATTTTTTATTTTTAAAAGTATTGCTACCGAATGTCCCCCAAAACTATTTGACTATCTGGCAAAATGGTTTACCGTATGATTACCCGTATGATTACCCTGTGCCTGTATGGGTCCTCCACTACCCCTATATATATATATATATATATATATATATATATATATATATATATATATATATATATATATATATATATATATATAGATAGATATATATATATATATATATAGATAGATAGATAGATAGATAGATAGATAGATAGATAGATAGATAGATAGATAGATAGACACACACTGTATATCCACAAATTTTTGGGGAAATTGCCATAGTCCTTTTAATCTAAAAAGCATTGAGACTGCATACAGAGCTATTATATACAGCATGAAGCAATACTTTATTTATACTTGTTGGATAAATGACATCACACACTGTAACAATAGACTGTGGGCCAGATTCAGGTACACGTACATTTGCGCAGCGTATCCGAGATCCGCTACGCAGCCATATTTTACCAGGCTCTAGAACGAATTCTGGTAGATTTTTGCCCGTACGATACGGCGGCATAAATAGCATACAGTGTAAATAAAATAAAATAAATAAATAGTGTCATTAGTGCTAAATGATATATCACATAAACAAACTTTTTAAAGAACAACACTAATGTGAACAGTGAATGTGTTAAGTCCATATGGTGATTATACAGTCCATCAAGGGATATGTTTGAAATAAACAGAAAAGGTTTCCCAGTGTAGATAAATCCACGGACAGGTGTGAGTAATGACAAACAAAAGACCTCCACCGCACAGAAAACACTGACCCTTACCAGAGTCTCTGATCTCACAGAGATTAATAACAGCAAAGAGTGAAATCCATAGTCAGCAGGGAGCAAAAGGAACATCCATTTATTGTAGCCAGTAGATGTATTCAGCTCAAAAGCGATCATATATCAACCAGTGGTCCCATATGGAAATCAAAAGAAATCCTCATAGTGTAAAACCATACATTTATTGGTTAAGAAATAAGATTGTGCGCACTTACATCAATCCATAGTAAAAACAGCAAAACAGCATAAAATTCAGTAAGCCGGCCGGCGTTTGGAGCGTGTTACCCGTCTTCCGGGTCCTCACACGTGATGCGGTGACGTCAACGCGTCGCCTCCCAACGTTTCGTCACAAAAGGGACTTTTGTGACGAAACGTTGGGAGGCGACGCGTTGACGTCACCGCATCCCGTGTGAGGACCCGGAAGACGGGTAACACGCTCCAAACGCCGGCCGGCTTACTGAATTTTATGCTGTTTTGCTGTTTTTACTATGGATTGATGTAAGTGCGCACAATCTTATTTCTTAACCAATAAATGTATGGTTTTACACTATGAGGATTTCTTTTGATTTCCATATGGGACCACTGGTTGATATATGATCGCTTTTGAGCTGAATACATCTACTGGCTACAATAAATGGATGTTCCTTTTGCTCCCTGCTGACTATGGATTTCACTCTTTGCTGTTATTGATCTCTGTGAGATCAGAGACTCTGGTAAGGGTCAGTGTTTTCTGTGCGGTGGAGGTCTTTTGTTTGTCATTACTCACACCTGTCCGTGGATTTATCTACACTGGGAAACCTTTTCTGTTTATTTCAAACATATCCCTTGATGGACTGTATAATCACCATATGGACTTAACACATTCACTGTTCACATTAGTGTTGTTCTTTAAAAAGTTTGTTTATGTGATATATCATTTAGCACTAATGACACTATTTATTTATTTTATTTACACTGTATGCTATTTGTAGCGCGACTTCATTTTTTCTATATATTGCTTGGTGTTGTATAACACTTTTGAGACGCTGCTCACTATTTGTCCATTTATTTTGTCAGATTTGCGCAATTTTTTCTTTTGTTTGATACGGCGGCATAGTCTATTTCTCGCCGCGTAATCAAAATACGCGATTAGGGGGCGTGAAGCATTTAAATTAGGCGCGTCCCCGCGGCGATCGAACTGCGCATGCTCCGTTCAGAAATTTCCCGCCGTGCATTGCGCGAAATAACGTCGTTACGTCATTTTTTTTGAGTAGTGTCTTTTACGGACATTCCTATTCCCGGACGACTTACGTAAAAAATAATAAAAGACATCGGAAAGCGTTGCAATTCGACGCGGGAACGACGGCCATACATAACATGGGCTGTCTAATATTAGACCAACTAAAAGCTGGTATAACATTACGCAGCGAAAAGATGACTAAAGATGCCGTAAGAGATTGGGATTGAAGATCGTAATTTCGGGGATCGACGGCAAAAGCTCATTTGCATACCCCGACGCGGAAAACGACGGGAAGTCCACCCAGCGGCCGCAATTTTATTGCAGCGTAGATCCGAAGGCGTACGAACACGTAAGCCAGTCAGATTGAAGCGCAAAGCCGTCTTTTCATGGTTTGAGGATACAAACTAGTGAAAAAACGCGCGTAATTAGAAAGTACTCCGGTCTAACACTAGTTAGACAGGAGTTACGGCTCTGTGAATCTGGCCCTGTGTTTTTTGTTTATTAGAACTATGATGACAGTTTTTATAAAGGCAAAGTCAAGTCACATAATATACGATTTAGCCTTAGAATTTCAAGATTTTGGTCTCAGAAAAGCTTTTCTTTTACAACCTAATCCAATTCAGAATTGTACTCTTGAGTCTCCAGAGTTTCCAGCATTTGGTTTGTGTTATCATTTTGTGTGCCTTTTCACCTTGGCTATAATAACAGCACTTTACATTGTTTAAACCCTTAATCAGGTGACAGCTTTATAGGCTTTTCACCTAACTGTTGTGAAAATAAATAAAGTAAATTGATCTTTTATATACAAAACTAACAAAAAATAAATCAGTTTGACCATTCAAATGATTTGTGTTTTTTTTTGTTTTTTTTATGTGTATAGTGTGTGTATAGTTTTACACGGAAGCAGCCATTTTTGATCATTGCATTTTCATGCTATGCCTCTGCTTAGAAGTGTTGCACATCTTTCAATTTTTTCTGCTCTTGCTATTTTATTCTTTTTTTTTTTGTCTTTTCTTTTTTCTGCATTCATTGTTTAATTTGACTTTTTTGTTTTTCATTCTGTAAAAAATAAATTAAAATGTTGCAGCTTTGGGACAAGACCAGGTCTGACATAATTGTAAGCAGATTCTGCAACCATTTAGAAACCCAGAAGAGTTAATTAGGTTAATAAGTGTTATTTAAGAAAAATCTTTTAAAAAAAAAGAACAAACCCCTTTTTAACTTCTCTATTGACTTTCTGCCTCATTTGTCATGATCAGATCGCAGTACAAGCTGCAACATTCTAATGTCTCATTAACACAACATGGGTGAGTCAGATTTTGGCAAACCCTACGCCCCCCTTAAGCTGCAAAGGCAACAGACAGGGATGTACACACATGGCCCACATGGCAAAGATGACCCCCCTGTCATGCTTGGTGGGCACGGTACCACACACCGAATGCAGCCTAGTCACCCATCACCTGTCAAATGCCCTGGGAAGAGCGATCAACCACACTGCTCTTCATAGGGCTACCACTTGTGTAAACATAGCCTAACTTTGTACAATACAAGAAATTACATTACATTACATGATCAGTAAAAGTGGTTGTAAACCCTATTTAAAAAAAAAAAAACGTGCAAGACAAAGGCATAATGAGCTAGTATGCATAGCATTCTAGCTCATTATGAATTACTTACCTGAGATCGAATACCCCGCATCGGTCCTCGTCCCCCCTTCCAGCGGTGACATCTCTCCCGAGGGTTACTTCCAGGTATCGCGGCTCTAGCGCTGTGTTTGGCCAGAGCCACGACGATGTCACTCCCAAACATGCGTGCGGGAGGTGCCGGTAACGGCACATGGACTGAAGCAACGGCACTTACTGTGTTTCCCCGAAAATAAGACCTACCCCAAAAATAATTCCTAGCATTATTTTCCAGGAGGGCTGCAATAAATGACAGAAAGAGAGCTCCGGCGGGTCACAGAGGCACAGAGCAGCGCTATAATGAAGGTATTTGGCACAATTATATTACAGAAACGCACACATTGTACATTGTATACTACAGTAATGGAGTGGATTAGAGGATTTCACAAGCATTTTAACTCAGATCACACTGAGGATTCCTGTCAGGCAGGGAGGGAGGGAGAGGGGGAGAGAAGACATCACAGTACATGGTAAGACCTACCCGAAAAATAAGCCCTACTGTGTCTTTTGTTGCCAAAATTAATGTAAGGCCTGGGCTTATTTTCGGGGAAACACAGTATGTGCCATTGCTTCAGTTTGCCCCAGTGCGCATGTGCCCGTGACATTGGCACATGCAGGGGACAGGTGATAGCTCCTAAACCATGCAGGTTTAGCAGATATCCTGAATAGCTACAGGTAAGCCTTAATATAGGCTTACCTGTAGCATAAAGTGGTTGTAAAGGGTTCACAACCACTTGAAGACTTGCTTGCTGATTGGGACTTCAGTAATCAAGTAGACATGTGCTCAAGAGATCATGTACCAGGAAGGGTCTGTATATATGTGTGCAAACATTCAGTGGGCTTAAAGTGACTTTGTCACGTTGTTTTTGGGTTTAGATATACTTTAAAAAAAGTCATTTAGGTGACTATAGATAGATAGATAGATATAGATAGATATACACATATACATACATACAACATGTATTTCCTGCTTGTGTGATTGGCTTACTGATTTTCCCAAAATTTTGCACTAGGATATAAACCATGGGCCAGATTCACATACAGTGGTGCATATATTGACCGGAGTAGCGCACCTCCTTTACGTTAGAACGGCGCAATGTAGAGGCGCAAGTACCGTATCCTCGTAGTATTTGCGCAGAAATTTGCGCCGGTGCAATGTCATTTCCGAGGCGTAAGGCGGTGTAATTCAAATTGGGAAGGACGTGGGCGTGTTCCATTTAAATGAGCCGTGACCCCATGCAAATGAAGGGCCGACCGGATTGCGCATGCGCACAAGAAGCAGACCATGGTCAGCACCTCTCTGCGCATGCTCACAACTCGGCACGGCGCAATCAGTGAGATTGGAACTTGGCCCGGTCAACTTAATGAGCTACGCAGAGAGCTTAAATAGACAGACACAAACGTCCTTCCTTTACAAAAGTACATCCCTTTGTATCCCTCCCTATACAGCAAGGTGCTTTTGTTCTGTTGTTTCTTAGCGTTTGTTGGTTTGTGACATGTCTTTGAGATATTTGGTGACTGTTTTGGTTGGGGTTTTGAGAGTGATTTTTGTCCTTTCTGTGTTTTCTTTGTTGTGTTTGTTTTTTATTTATATTTTTGCTGGGCATTTTTTTTCTTCTGTTTGTGAATGATTTTGGAATGTGTGGGTGACATTCCTGCCGGAAAAGGGGTGTCACCCTCAGTTTTGGTGGAGAAGGGTTCCCCAGGACCAGGGAGAAGTGATCCCCAGGTCCGTGTGAATGGTGTATGAATGTACAGTGACATAATTGGAGCCTTGGCGTGGTGTTGCTGCTCACAAGTCCTGCATGGTGGACTGGTGCTAATCCAATTTGATGAGGATGTGGGGGTGTGTGTGCTAGGGACCACAGTGGTGTGCATGCATGCATTCTCATTGTACCATGATTAATGTGTGTGTTTAACGTGCAAAAATGCCTAATGTGAGCTGTCTCCTGGCTGCTCTTCCCTCAGAAGACGGGGTAGCCTCGGTTAGGGGGGGATTGTCTGGTTCGGGGGTCAGGTCATCACTTATGTAAATCTCCAGGCCCTTTCTCACTGCGAAGTTGTGCAGCATGCAACATGCACCAATGATCTGGCATACAAAGTTTGGGGAATACAACAGGGTACCATGGGGTGTTTCCGGATAGGAGTCATGAGATGGGGTCCCAGTGCATATGCAGAGTCAACTTGAAGGGAAAAGACAGGAGGATGTTAGTAGTGCATGTGCCCCTTGTGATTTCTGCATCATGGGGGGGACAGTCATGCCTGCCACCCATGTCACTCCCCAACCAGCCAGCTGTCCCCATACATGTTCTGTTTGAATTCTGCTGGGATGGGGCTATGATTGTATATGTAGCTGTCATGGGTGGTGACATGTGTTGGGCTGGTGATGTCCTCCTGCAGGGTTGTGGTTAATTCTATGATGGCATGAGGGGTGAATCTGAGGATGCGAGAGACCTCAGAATCACTCATGCCAAAGAGGTCTATGCGTGTGCGATATATCCTCTCCCGTGCCATCCTCCGTGCCCTCCTCCGTGCCCTTCTACTTCTGCGCTCATCTAAAGTCAGTAGTATAGCTATGAGCAAGGATGCCCCTGGCATGTTGCCATACAGATTGTTGTCCTGCAAGTGTGGCTGCTCAGCTCGTCCCTAACAGTGTTGCTTTAGCTGACATGTAGACTGATTGTCTAATTTAAAGCATGCTTTTATATTGCCTAATTTTAGACAGGACGTGCAGCTGATGCGCACATCGTGTAGCCTGCGCTGCACAAACATACTTTTGTGGATCGCCGTAACTCCCTCATTTGCATATTTGCCCAGCAAATCAATGGTGTGTCTAGCGCATTTTTTGCGCACATGATGCGCCGGTCTAACGAAATTACGTTGGTCGAAAAAATCTAGATTTCTGGCGTATAACATTGTGAGGATACGGCGCATAGATATGAAGGCGCATATTTCCAATTACGCAGACGCATCTCCTGATACTTCAGCGTAAGTGCTTTGTGAATCTGGCCCCATGTTTTTGGTATCCGGTGCAACAAAAATATACATTTTGGTGAGATACTCCTAAAAGAAAATCACGTCTAAAAGAATGTAGATCCTGCCACAAGCAGGCGCGCACCTACCATGTACTCAGTGAGAGTGCCCACGGGCCCCCGTGAACTCGATGTTCACTGGCGACACGTGATCGTGACACAGAGAGGCAGAATAGAGAGATGCCTATGTAAACACGGCATTTCCCTGCTCTGCCTAGTGACATGACAGGGATCTACTGCTCTCTGTCATTGGGAGCAGTGATCGCTGTCATGTCAGTGGTAGCTCATCCCCCACACAGTTAGAATCACTCTCTAGGACACACTTAACCCCTTGATCGCCCCCTAGAGTTTAACCCCTTCCCTGCCAGTGTCATTTACACAGTAATCGGTGTATTTTTATAGCACTGATCACTGTATAAATGACACTGGTCCCAAAATAGCATCAAAAGTGTCCAATGTGTCCGCCATAATGTCTCAGTCACAATAAAAATTGCAGATCACCGACATTACTAGTAAAAAAAAAAATGCCATAGATCTGACAAAAATATGTAGAATACATATCGGCCTAAACTGAGGAATTTTTTTTTTTTTTCATATATTTTTGGGGGATATTTATCACAGCAAAAAGGAAAAAAGAAAGAAAAAGTAAGCTCTCTTTGAGGGGAAAAAATACGTATTTTTTTGGGTGCAATGTCGCACGACCGCAAAATTGTCAGTTAAATTGTCAGTTAATTTTCAGTTAAAGCAATACAGTGCCAAATCGCAAAAAAGTGCTCTGGTCAGGAAGGGGGTAAATCCTTCCGGGGTGCTAAAGCGGAGTTGTACCACATCATTGGGCATTGTTCTCTGCTGGAATTGTGAGCCAAGCCTCTTTGCTACATAAAGTAGATAATCAGAAATTGTATTTTATTGATCTGGCTTCAGAAAACTATAATCACATTGGTGGGAATCATTGCATCTTATATGTCATAACTTATCCCAGCTACTTTAACCCCTTAAGGACCGCCACATGTACATTTACATCGGCAGAATGGCATGGACAGGCACATCAACGTACCTGTACGTGGCTGCCTTGACGTGGGTCGGGGGTCCGATCGGGACCCCCCCCGTTACATACGGCGGTCCCGGTGGCTGTAGGAGTGATCCGTGCTGAGGGGGCGGCGGTTTGTTTTTGTCCGCCCTCTTCGGATCGCTCCCAGCCAATGCGCGCGCTCGCCTGCAGTGTCATTTCCTCCTCCTGTGTAAACACAGGAGGAGGACGTGATGTGATCTCTGCTTTCAGCGTTTTTTTCAACAGCCGCTGAGGTTGCACAGTAAGTCTGCACAACACTACACTGACACCAGGACACGCAAGCACACTTAACCCCTTTGCGATCATCCCCCCTCCCCCTGTCACAGTGTCACTGAATGCAGTAATCATATATGTATGATTACTGTATTTAGTGTCAGTGTGACAGTCAGTTAGTGTTAGGTTCAGGGTAGCCCCCGTACCCCCCCTAATAAAGTTTTAACCCCTTGATCACCGCCCTAGTTAACCCTTTCACTCCCTATTGCCAGCGTCACTAAGCGATCATTTTTCTGATTGCTGTATTAGTGTCGCTGTTCCCGCTAGGTAGCTATTTTTTTTTTTATTGTGATTTTTTTTTTACTTAAGACATGTGGCTAAATACATTTTGGCTGAAATGTTTGACTAAAATTTAGTTTATTTGATTTTTCTTATAACAAAAAGTATAAAATATTGTTTTGTTTTTTTTCAAAAATGTCGCTCTATTTTTGTATATAGCGCAAAAAATAAAAATAAAAATTGGGAACCACGTCGCACGACCGCGCAATTGTCTGTTAAAGTGACGCAGTGCCGAATTGTAAAAACCCCTTGGGTCATTTAGCAGCGTATTGGTCCGGTCCTTAAGTGGTTAAATAAGAACAAATAATACTAAACTTGGTGGCTGTTATTAATTGTTTTTTTGGGTGCTTTTATTTATAAATGCAATAATAGAAAGCGGCCTACTTCCCACTAACCCAAGTTATCTTCCCAGGCAAGATGAAAGGGCTCTTCATTGTATTTGATTTGATTAAATAAATCATTATTAAATTAAAGATCAAGGTTTGTGCAGGAAGAGGTAATTGAAGTTTCAGGACCATGTGTGCAGAAACACAAGTATGAGACACCCTGGTATTAATGCAATAAAGGTATAATAGCATCCTACTAATGGCAGAATTAACCTTGCAGGCTTGCTGTTAGTTCACCATTGATTTTTTATTTTGTTTGCCTGCTTCTGTTTAACAAGAATCCAGATATAATCCTGATTTCATTATTGCTCCAGTGGGTCATTTAAATCTTTTTGAAGTTGAACATGGTAAATTTTCAAGAAAATTAATTGGATATAAAATGAGGAACATCGTCTGTTTGTGTGTTCCCAAGGAAATATATTTCAAAGATGAGAATTTAGGACACCGGCAAAATTAGGGCATCAGTTCACCCGCTTAAAGGAGTTGTAAATAAAAAATAATGTATACTGAAATGATTGTTAACTGATTCCTTTTAAAAAATGATTAAAAATAGATAAAAATCAATCATATAATTTACCTGTGGTTTCTAGTTTCGTTTTTTGCATGTTGTGTCCTGCCGCTCTGCTGTACAGAGCCACAGAGCCAATACAGGGCAGTGATGGTTTGGAAAACGAAACTGATTGGTGCTGAGGGGTTTTAGACACACAGTAATCACACCTTCTTAAAGTTAGTGACCACAGAGAGAAAGCTCCCAGCACTGTGGTTATCAGGAAACAGACAAACAGGAAGTGTGGAGATCAGAGAAGAATTACAGCAACTTGAGAGCAAAAACGAACAATGAGGACATGAAAACAGCACTGCATTAGGCCACGTACACACGATCAGACCGGTCCAAAAAAACTGGTCCGGCGGACCAGGCTGAAGTGGTCTGATGGTCTGATGTGTGTACACACCATCAGACCAAAAATCCGACCAGTCCAGAACGCAGTAACGTAGAAAACAACGACGTGCTGAAAAAAAAAGTTTAATGCATCCAAGCATGCGTCGACTTGATTCTGAGCATGTGCGGGTTTTTGGTCCGATGCTTTTGCGTACTAACCCTCGAATCTGTCCGACTAAAGCAAGTTTTAAAACTTTGGTCTGACGGACAACGGTTCAATAGGCCGTACACACCATCGAATTGGTCCGATGAAACTGGTCTGCAGACCAGTTTCGTCAGACCGTTCTGATTGTGTGTACGTGGTCTTAAGGTAAAGGAAGCTATTAAGATAAAAAAAAAAAACCTTTACAAACCCTTTAAGGCCTATTCAGAACCATAGTATTTTCCAATCCACTGCTAACTAATCTTCCTCTTGTTTTGATTTTTAATTTTCTTTTTAAACCACTTCAGCCCCCTTCCTGACAAGGCCATTTTTTGCATCGCTTTAACTGACAATTGCGCAGTAGTGCAACGCTGTACCCAAACAAAATTGACACCCTTTTTTCCCCACAAATAGAGCTTACTTTTGGTGGTATTTGATCACCTCTGCGGTTTTTATTTTCTGAGCTATAAACAAAAAAAGAGCGGCAATTTTGAAAAATATATATATATTTTGTACTTTTTGCTATAGTAAATATCCCCCCCCCCCCAAAAAAAATGCTTTCCTCCATTCAGGTCGATACGTATTCTTCTACACATTTTTGGTAAAAAAAAATGCAATAAGCGTATATTGATTGGTTTGCGCAAAAGTTATAGCATCTTCAAACTATGGGAAAGTTTATGGCATTTATATGGCTTTTTTTTCTTCACTAGTAATGGCGGCGATCTGTTTTTTTTTGCGGTATTGCGACATTGCGGCGGATAGGTTGGACACCTTTAATACTTTTTTGGGACCATTGTCATTTACAGAGCGATGAGTGCTATAAAAATGCACTGATTACTATGTAAATGTCACTGGCAGGGAAGGGGTTAACACTAGGGGGCGATCAAGGGGTTAACTGTGTTACCTATCGTGTGTTCTAACTGTGAGGGGGGGATAGGGACTCACTATAGGAGAGGACAAATCTTGTTTTCTACTTTGTAGAAAGACATAATCTGTCCTTCTCTCCTCAGACAGCACAGGGATTTGTGTTTACACAGACAAACTCCTGCGCTACCGCTCGTGTACACGATCACACATGGCCTGAAGCGATCGTGGCCGCCGGCTACGCACATCAACATCGCACGCCCTTTGGTGGCTTTCTTGGGTGAAGCTGTATATATGCAGGATTTCGCCCAGGAGAGCAATTCTGTCGCAGTATATCTGCCTGAGCCAGTCGGGAACCGGTTAATGCTTCTATTCACAAAGTGGTTTACAAATATTGTATTGCCTGCTGGTGTGCCCTGTACCTAAAGCCTTGTACAGATTTTCAGATGACCGGTCTTCCATTTTTTGTTGCATGCTAGTCTCATGTCGAAAGTGAAGAGGTTCCAAAATTCCCCTACGACAGAATTCAACTTTAGAAGTGATATGATGTGTTGAATTGTTTTGTATGTGTTATTTTGTTTCCGAGAATGCTTCCTCTCATGATTTTTTTGGACTAAAACCAAGCAAATTGTACGAAAATCAGACGTTGAGTTCACGTACGACAAAAAATTTCTAGTCTCTACGATCCGAAAATTGGCAGATCGTTCGTTGGACGAAATTGTACTTTGGATTTTCGTATCGTGTGTATGGGCCTTTAGACATTTTAATAGTATCAGTGTTTAGAATCACTTTCAGTCCTTTGTGGCTATCGAGGAGTACTGTATATTTAAATTAAGGTTTTTGTGCCCAGAAATCAGCTTTAAAGAGTAATATTCAAGCCGAGATAAATGAGCTAATTACATTTATAGTTCACAGCAAGTTCAAACAGCTGACAGGCTCGAGAACAATTAACAGTACACAGCTACTCTCTGCAGGTTCACAAATATATGAAGCCAGCAATCATCTTCCAGGCAAAGAAAAAAAAATGTTTTTCATTTGTATTTTTACAGTAAATATTACTTAATTATAGTACACAGCATTTAATTAGATAGCGAATTAGTATAATTTAAGTTGCTGTTTTTTTCTTACTCTACAACTTTTTCTCATTGCTTTTCTCTTCCCCTTGACAGCTGCAGAGCCGTGTAGTGGCTCTGGGGAGAGATAGAGAGAGTAGACATGTGCAGACTGGAATATTTTGTTTTGTTTTTTCGTTTTCGTCCAGAAAATAAATTTATTTAGTTACTCCCGAAAATCGTTTTGATTTATTTTGTTTTCGTCGTGAAAGTTTTCGTCCGAAAACGACGATTTTCGATGACTTTGTCGAATTAAACGATGGAAATTTGACAAAGCATTGAAAATCGTCATTCTGAATACAGGGAATATACCTAGTCACTGTATTCAGAACGACGATTTTCGATGACTTAAATTCGACAAAGCATCGAAAATCGTCGGATCTGAATGAAAACGAAAATAAAGCATTTTTTATGTCGGATCTTTCGGTTTTCGTTACTTCCGCTTTCGTTTTCGTTCGTTAAAACGATAACGAAAATACCTGATTTTCGGACAAAAATGCATTCTAACGAAAACAAATGCACATGTCTAAGGCCGCGTACACACGAGGGGATATGTCCGCTGACATCTCCGCTCGTGTGTATGGGCTAGCGGACAGATTTCTCCACCCGACAGATTTCAAAGCATGCTTTGAAATCTATCCGGTGGGAATCTGTCCGCCCGACATGTCTGCTCGTTAGTACACTTACCAGCAGACATGTCGGCCCCCACCGCCGCCGCGCCGCTGCCGAATGGATTCGGCGCATGCGCGGAAGTGTTTTACTTCCTGGTGCGGTGACGTGGCGGTGACGCGGCGGCGTCAACGTCACCGCCGCGTCACCACTACGTCACCACAAACTCCCGATCGGACATATCCGATGGAAATGGTCCGCGGACCGTTTTCATCGGATATATCCGATCGTGTGTACGCCGCCTAAGAGAGAGGAGTTGTGGAGAGACAGAAAGCTGGAGTGAAACCCCGCCCACCCCCAGGAGGACACAGAGGAAGTAGACTGCTGTGCATCCTGGGACAACAAGAGCCTGCTGGGAGAAACAGACTTGTGGGAGATGTAGTTCCAAGACAGATTAAAGGAACACTAAAGGTTTGTTTTTTATTAGATCAATTGATTGCTGTAGGGTAGAGCATTTAAATATCACTTACCTGATTTTTTCTTTTGACCTCCAAAATACAGTAATCCAGGTTTGAAAATGCCATTTCCTGTCTCTCCTCTTCTTGGTTTCCACCAGCATCTGAGCCGTTTTGCATGGTGGAAAGCAGAATGTGCTCACCCCCTCCCTATGACTACAGCCCTGCGTGAAGATGCTCTCTTATCCCTCACAGGCATGGAGGCTAAGCCTAATGGGAACTGTGGTTCCCATTAGGCCGTGATGTAGCAAGAATGAATGCCCACCGCAAACCAGGAAGTCAGTGAGAATAACGATTCAGGAGTGACGGATGTGAAAAAAAACCTTGATTTCAAAAGGTATCAAACTAGTTATAATGCAAAACATTACTTTTTACTTTATCAGCTACTGTCAGGCTTTAATTTAAGAGGAAAATATCCCTTTAAGCCTGTGTATCAGAATGGCAATGAAACTGCTCGATTGGGGTTCTGTGGAAGGGCAAAGAAAGGTCTGTTCCTGGGCTCAAGGCAGATGTAGCAAGGAACAAAAAATGAGTGCTGCTTGAAGTGCCAGACTAAACAGGAATAGGTTTCACAAATGTAAAAAAAGACCATAGAGGTGTAGACCATTGTTTCTCAATTCCAGTCCTCAAGGCGCCCCAAGAGGTCATGGCTTCAGGATTTCCATTATTTTGCACAGGTGATTTGATCAGTAATTACCACAGCTGTTTCCACTGAAGAAAATCCTGAAAACATGACCTGTTGGGGCGCCTGGAGGACTGGAGTTGAGAAACACTGGAGTAGACACTAATGTTCTTATCTCAGATATGAATCTTACAATAGCAAGTGGGCTTTTTTACTTCTACATTTTTCTATACAATTGAATGCAAAAATCATTAAATAAGTATTAGCAACTTTTTAGGCTTCCCACCTGTCTTTAAAGGGGTAGTTCCCCCAAAAACCTTTTTTTTAACATTGATTGAGGCTCGTTTTGTCAAGGGGAATCGGGTATTTTTTTTTTTAGAAACAAAGCAGTACTTACCGTTTTAGAGATGCATCGTCTCCGACGCTTCCGGGTATTGTCTTCGGGTCTGGGCGTTCCTATTTGATTGACAGGCTTCCGACGGTCGGATACATCGCGTCACGATTTTCCGAAAGTAGCCGAACGACGGTGCGCAGGCACAGTATAGAGCCGCAGCGGCGCTTGGCTTCTTTCGGCTGCTCGTGACGCGATGTATGCGACCGTCGGAAGCCTGTCAATCAAATAGGCACGCCCAGACCAGACGATCATACCCGGAAGCGACGGAGACGATGCATCTCTAAAACGGTAAGTACTGCTTAGATTGTAAAAGAAAAACACCCGATTCCCCTTGACATAACGAGTCTCAATCAATGTTAAAAAAAGTTTTTTGGGGGAATTACCCCTTTAAGCTTAAAGGGAACAGTGCTTGCTTTGTTGCCCTGAGCTCATTCACTGTTCTTGAAGCAGAATGTGAAGTCCCGCTGGTTTGCTCTCTCCCCACAGCTTGTTAGGTCCCTTTCACACTGGGGCGTTTTTCAAGCGGTACATAAATAGCGCTGCTATACCGCCTGAAAAAATCGTGCCCTGTAGTCTTTTTTTTTTTGAACAATATTTTTTATTGAGGTATTAGAAAAGTTGCAATACATGGAACAAAAATGCAAAAACATTAAGCATAAAAGGTACTTGCAAATGTCATAGTGTACATACACAACAGCATACAGCATACAGCAATACTTTGTATGGTAACTATATGTAATCGGAATGACCTTGACAAGGCTTTGATATGACGCAATGGCCCCCCCCTTCAGTGATGGCCCTTCACGAATGGCCCACGGACACGGAGGATCCCAGACCCAGACCACCCCCTCCAATCCCTCTCATTTGGTCAGAGTGGCAGTCCCGTCCAGAGCCCCCGATCCCTGTGCTAGGCGAGTGTACGGAAGGGCTCATTCACCCCATGTATTTCCATACTACAGGTATAAACCATATACAACAGTGGCAAAACCATAGAAGTTCAGATTCCTCACATGTAACCATGTATTAAATATGCTTTCAACTAAATAGTATCAAAACAAAAGGAATAAATAAAAAGATAATCTAAATAACGAAACATATATGCCCAATTCGCACAAAACCCCCATCATTGACAAATTATAGTAGCCCGCTAGGCATCCACCCTAGTTCAAAGACCTGTAAAGTTTGAATACCATTGTTGCCAGGGAGACCATGCTGTGATCGTGGCTTCAGAGGAACCCTTTGTGTACGAGTGCATAATCTCGTATTTACCCTGTGTGTGCATTGTAGTAATTACCTCATTAAGTGAAGGCGGTACTACGTTCTTCCAGTGGCGCAGGACTAACAACCTTGTGGCCAGAAGTAGGTTCGACACTACAGTTTTACAAAAGGTTGGGATTTTGTCAATTTCCAGTGAGAGTATTGCCAATCCCGGGGTCAGCGGATCAACTGGATCCAGGATGTCCCTAACTATCCCCCATACCCCAGACCATAGGTGGCTCAGCTTCGGGCAAGACCACATAATGTGGACCAATGTACCTGTCTCCCCACACTTCCCCTAACACATGGGAGATGAATCCCGATATATCTTAGATAGCCTATAAGGGGTGAGGTACCACCTCAACAGCAGCTTTTGCTGTATTTCCATCAGATTAGTGCTCTTAGTAGAAGAGTACACGATCCTTAAAGATTTTACCCACTGGAGGACAGTGTATTCCCTCCCCACATCTCTTTCCCAGGCCTCCATGTGTTGCATTTTAAATAATTTAGGTTTCTCCTGTAGGCCCATGTATAATATCGAGATCCCTTTGGTGGTGACTTTGGGTTGTTGGTAGAATTGGGAGATTTTAACTGGGAGTGAGGTGAGAAGGTGTGTGTTCCTTTTAAACATGTGAGAGAGCTGGATATATTTATACTGTTCAGTTGCTGGAAGTTTGTACCTATCCTGCAGCTCCTGGAATGTCACAAGTGAGGGTCCCTCCACTATATCTTTCAGTTGCTGAATACCCCTGGAGACCCACCCATCCAGATTGATATCAGGTATTACGTTATGTATAGCAGTAATAGGGAATTGCAACGGAGACACTGGCCCTGTCCATTTGTGGGAATTGCGGAGGTGACCCCAAGCCCTAAGCGATGCCCTGATAGTTGGCACGATGGTAGGGTCCAAGGTTTCGCTTAGGTGTGATGTTAATAGAAAATCACGTAGTGTACCTCGTTTGATTTGGGACTGTTCTAAGTCCAGCCACAATGCTCCCGAAGCAGGCACCATCCAGTGCTGCAGTTGGGACAAAGTGGTGGCAAAGTAATAACCTTGGAGGTGGACGTGACCAATACACCCTGCCTTTCTGTGTTTTGTCAGTTTACTGAAGGCACATCTAGCCCACTTTCCCCGCCATAGGTATCTGTTCAGTATAGATTGGAGGGATTTGAAATAGGGATTAGGAATCGGGATAGGCAATGTCCTGAAAAGATACAGGAGCTGAGGTAGCACCTGCATCTTGAAGGCTGCCCACCTACCCAACCATGACAGTTCAGTTTTGGCCAAGTCTTCTAATTTAGCCTGGAAGGAGGTCAGGAAAGGGGTGTAGTTGGCTTGTAGTAGCCCTTTGGAAGTGGATGTTAGGACAATTCCAAGGTATTTAATGCCCTCCTCTTTCCATACAAATGGGAACCTCTGTTCCATTCGTAGTTTGATTTCCCTAGGGACTCCTAGGCCTAGAATGTGTGATTTTGATTCGTTCACTATGTAATATGAGATTTCATTAAATGCCTTCAGTGAGGAGTATATTGTTTCGACAGATTTTTCTATGTCAGTGACCATCAGGATGATGTCATCTGCGAATAAACTAATCACATGGTTTTTCCCTCCCACTTGGATCCCAGAGATTCGTGGGTGCGACCTCAGATGGGATGCCAAAGGCTCCATCAAAAGGTTGAATATCAGAGGCGAGAGTGGGCACCCTTGCCTTGTGCCATTAGTGATGTCAAATGGGGTGGAAAGAGTACCTGCCACTAGTACCCGTGCCGATGGATGTGAGTATAATGCCATTATGGCAGAATAAATGTGCCCCCCAAAGCCAAACCTCCCCAGGACCCCTTCTAAGAACCTCCAGTGAATCCTGTCGAACGCCTTCTCCGCATCCAATGCAAGGAGCAGAGAAGGCGTTCGACGATGCTCTGTTATATGTATGATGTTTAGTAACCTCCTAGTGGCATCCGGCGTTTGTCTCCCCTTTGTAAAGCCTGATTGGTCCACATTAATTAACCCCGGGAGTATGTCCACCAGTCTAGCAGCTAAAAGTTTCGCGTAGATTTTGACATCATTGTTCAGCAATGATATGGGCCGAAAGTTTTGGGGTGTATCTGGATCCTTCCCCGGCTTAGGGAGGGCCACTATCGTAGCACTTAACATTTCCCTTGGGAACGAGGATGAGGCAGCAGCGGCATCGTACACCCGAACCAAGTAGCGGCTGAGTATGTCTTGGAATGTTTTGAAGTATTCTCCAATAAATCCGTCAGGGCCCGGAGATTTATTTGACGGGATAGACTGTATGGTCCTCTCCACTTCTTCTACAGTAAATGGCGAGTTGAGTTATAAAAGTTGGTCAGGGGTCAGGGTCGGAAGATTAACTTTCTCCATGAATGCCTCGATAGATTCTGAGGATGGTTGGGTTATCGTAAAGGCGTCAGCTATGGCTTGAGGGTGAAAATGTTTCACCTTTGTCTCTGGGTGGTGAATATAGGGAATCTTAGATTTAATTCTGTGTCCTTTAAGTCTGTTCGCTAGAAGCTTGCCCGCCCTGTTACCACTAGTAAAAAAAGCTAGTTTAAACTTCCTAGAGGCTTTTTCATAATCGTCAAGAAACAATGTCCTGAGGTCAGTGCGTAGATGGGTCAGCTGTTCAGTCAGGGAGAGAGATGGTCTAATTTTGTTCTTTGACTCTAAGTCATTTATTTGAGCAATGAGGGTCAATGTGCGCTGCTGCCTTTCCCTCTTAACCCTGGCTCCTTGTTGAATCATGACCCCTCTTACACACGCCTTATGCGCATTCCACAAGGTGAAGGGGCTAGTAACTGACCCTTCATTGTTAGCAAAAAATTCCCTGAGTTTCGTCTCAATGTATGACCTGGTCGGACCGCTCCGGAGAAGCATAGGATTGGCTCTCCACACGATAACCGGGGTATTGGGAGGTAAGTCCCCCACTGTCATTCCCACAGAAGCATGGTCCGACCACGTAATGGCATTGATTCTAACAGATTTGCATTTCAGAAGCAGCCCCTTGTCGACCAAGAAGAGGTCTATCCTGCTATAGGACCTTTGGCGGGAGGAAAAGAAAGTATAGTCTTTTTCATTGGCATTCAAACATCTCCACGCATCAAAAAGTTCATTCGACCTCAAAAAGGGAGCCAAGGATGGGGGAGTGCGCTTTGGTGAGGAGGAGGAGTCCATGACCGGGTCTGGGATGATATTGAAGTCCCCACATATCACCAGTAGTCCCTTCTGTTCCTCTCTAATTTTTTTAATAACTCTCTGTAGAAATTTGGTCTGTTTTGTATTGGGGGCATAAACCGCCGCCACTGTATAGGATACAAGGTCAATGTCACACACCAAAATCACATACCTCCCCACTGGGTCAACAATAGCTTTATGCAAGGAAAAGAGAACAGAGTCTCTCACTGCGATCATTACTCCTTTGGATTTGGTGTCAGCGTTAGCAAAATAGGTGACCGGAAATTTGTGATGTGAGCATTTCGGAGGGGCTGAATTGTCAAAGTGGGTCTCTTGAACACAAAGGACATCGGCCTTCTGCTGCAGGGCCTCTCTCCATAGAGACCGCCTCTTTGCCGGGTGATTGAGGCCCTTAGCATTAATTGTCAGGAATTGTATCATTTTAGTATGCAGTTGGCATGTTCAGGTGTGGCTATTAACATCAAGAGGGTACTCACTGCGGGTGGCTCGTTTAGCATACCCAGTCGCCAGCAGCCAAGGGCCAGATACTTCTCCAGTCTGCATGGAGCAGGGGGTCCGGCGTCATCATCTTCCAAATGGGAGGGAAGGTTTCAGTTGGTAGGGCAAGAAAAAACGTGCAAAAGGCAAAAAAAAAAAAGAAATAACGTTAGAATAGGTGACAAAGAAAGGTAACACTGGCATAGCGCCAAAAACGAAAGAAAGAACTGTGTGCGACTTTCAGGAGTCGCTCAATGGCCAGGTGGGAGGGATCCTTAAGAATAAGGCCTGCGGAGGCAGCTCCACCTCAGCGGCCACGTTGTATCAATGAAGATCTCCGGGGCAGTCAGTTATGGGATTTAGCATTTTTGCGGCCAACTACATGCCACTCATTGTCAACCCTTCTGGCTCCTCCCCCTTGACGTATGGCTTGTTGCGGCTCAGGAATAATCCCCCATTCTTTTAGCAGGGCCATGCCATTCTTTTAGCAGGGCCATGCCTCTATCTAATGAATCCATCACATAATCTCGGTTGTCTTTCGTGACGATGAGCTTGGTAGGGAATCCCCACTTGTACACCAAGTTGTGGTTCCTAAGAGCCTTTGTTATAGTGGTGAGATTCCTGCGTTTTTGCAGAGTAAACTGTGACAGATCCGCATAAAACTGGAGATTCACGTACTCTGGTGGGAAGCTGTCCCTCTTTCTAGATGCTGCCATTAATTTTTCCTTTGCATGATAGAAGTGTAGGCGTAAGATTACATCCCTAGGAACATTATCGGCTAGGAATACAGGTTTGGGAAGCCTGTGAATTCTGTCAATAGTGCAGTCAGATAGGTCAGGCAGTATGGCAGAGAATAGTTGGGAGGCATATTCACGTAGTTCTTGAGGCCTAACAGTTTCTGGTACTCCTCTCACTTTCACATTATTCCTTCTTGATCTATCCTCGATTTCTGCCATCTTTGTTTTCATAGCCTCAATATCATCCTCTTTGCCATCGTTTGCGTCCACTAGATCATTAATGGTGGAGGCAAATTCTCCCATTTTGTCCTCTATATGAGACACTCTGTCAGCCACCACTCTGAGTTCTGTACTGAACTTGTGAACACAGGATATCATGTCTGAGTGTAATGAACCCCGCAACGAGACTAGCATCTCTTTCAATACAGTGTCCAGGACTGGTTTATTAGCTGTAGGGAATCCTTCTATGGAGTCTGGTAACTCCCTTGTATCTTCCCCTGATTCTAACAGAGAGCTCACCTCGTGTGTGGTCTCCAGCACATTCATCCTGAACCTGGTCTTCTCAGGGCTCCCAGAGGATGGTGTAGCCGGTGGGGATGTCAGGCTCCTAGGAGGGCTGCTCCTCTTGTTCAGGTTCCCCTCGGTGGCTGTGCGCTTCTGAGGGCCTGGAAGCGGCGTGGAAGAAGTCCCGGCGCCATCTTGCCTGCGCTCCATAGGGAAGAACTCGGTGAGTTTGGAGGGCCGGTTCCCCGCGGACTTGCGCCGAGTCATGTCCAGGGTAGGGTCTGTAGGGTGTCCAGAGCTGTATCGCCGCTTTTGTGTAGGATTTTGTCCTCTCGGAGGTCTGCTGGTGCCGGAGCTCTGCTAGCACGCGTGCATCACCGTCCTAGGCTAGCTCCGCCCTCGTGCCCTATAGTCTTCAATGTAAAAAGCCCAAAGGCTTTCACACTGAAGCAGTGCGCTAGCAGGACTGCTCTAAAAGTCCTGCTAGCCACATCTTTGGAGCAGTATAGGAGCGGGGTGTTTCCCGCTCCTATTCAGCTCCTTCCCATTGAAATCAATCGGAAATCTTGGTAATACTGCCCGCAATGCGCCTCTGCAGAGGCGCATTGCAGGCGGTATTAACCTCTTTTACGGCTGCTAGCGGGGATTAATACCGCACCACTAGCGGCCGAATACTGCGGTAAATACGACGCTATATCGGCGCTAAAAACGCCTAACTGAGTTACAAGTTTTTTTTTGTTTGTTTTTGGTGTTGAAGCGAGTACCAGTTTTTTTATTCATACCTGCTCCCATTTCCACAATCCTCAAATAGGCAAGTATGATGTCTCTTCCCCTCCCCTCCTGAAGTCCCCTGGGACACGTGACATTATTCAGGAGGCTGTAGGATCATTCACAATGTGCTCCATGAGCTTGTGCAGTGGAGAGCCGGCTATCATTTCTCAAGAAGCTACAGCCGGCTACATTATCCAAGATGGCGGAGGGACCCACAGAGGATGGTGGGACCAGCAGAGGTAAGAGTAACCAGCTGCAAGAAGGCATCACTGGACCGCAGAAACTGATAAGAATCTGATTTTTAAAAGTAAAAAAAAATACGAAAGTTCCTCATTATTTGCCCCTTGTTGGTTCTAGCAAGCTATTTTGTTTTTCCATCCTGTCTCACATTGTATTCTTTTTTTGGAGTGATGCAGAGGTTTTACTTTATATCGGTGTGGGGAAATCTGTCTGGTTTCATTTTTCCAAGGATTCAGCATATACCAGAGCATATACTCTGGTGTAAATTCCATTGAAGTCTATGGGGGAGATCCTGTTATTAAATTCTATTTTTAACGTTTATAGGCAGGCCATGAGCATCCAGTGGTGATCATGTGTCCCCAACTGTAACTAATCTTATGTGCAATTACCGTATATACTCGAGTATAAGCCAAGTTTTTCAGCAAATTTTTTGATGGTGAAAATGCCCCCCTCGGCTTATACTCGAGTCACCTTTTTGCGCCTGATGTCCCGGATTTTGGTGACGTGGTATCGGCCGGCTGTAGGTCCCCTGGACCCCAAACTTGGCACACATATAGCCTCTTCCTCTACAAATGTGAAAAGTTTGTTGTCCGGGAGACCTACGGCCGGGGAGCACTGATTTTTCAAAGACAGCACCCCTTCCATAGACTCCCATGTTAAACGTTCATCTCTCCGGTAACTTTGTGGAACCGGTACCGGTCGGCCCTAGGTCCCCTGGACACGAAAATTGGAACACATGTATCCCAGTTCTCCTCTACAAGTTTGTTGTTTGGGGGACCTATGGCCAGGCGCCCCTTCTATATACTCCCATGTTACACGGTGAGGCATGGGCACAGTGAGGCACAGTGAGGCATGGGCACAGTGAGGCACAGTGAGGCATGGAAACAGTGAGGCATGGACACAGTAAGGCACAGTGAGGCATGGACACAGTGAGGCATGGACACAGTGAGGCATGGGCACAGTGAGGCATGGGCATGAAGAGGCATGGACACAGTGAGGCAAATTGAGGCACATGAGGCATGCAGATGGACACCCTAGGCTTTTACTCAAGTCAATATGTTTTCCCAGTCTTTTATGGTAAAATTAGGTGCCTCGGCTTATACTCGGGTCAGCTTATACTCGAGTATATACGGTACATGTAAAACAGCTGTGGCCACTGCCAAACAAATGTACGCTGCCCCACTTATAACTGGCCTTCTCGGCAAGGGCAACACATGTCAAACAAAACCAAAGAAAATTCCCAACTCGCCGTGTTTAGGGCATGTGTCCTGGTATGGTTCAGAAGGAAGTGGGTGTGTTCTCATTTCGCCCTTTCCTGGACTGCCTGGGAGCCAGGCTGCATGCTCAGATTAAGGTTCAGGCATGGAATTTAGGGAGACTTCTTCGGGGATCTCATGCTCATTTTTTGCTAGAGGTACCCCCTTAAAATAGATACCAGATTCAAATGGGTTGATTTACTAAAGGAAAATAGACTGCATTTTTTCTTGCACATGATTGGATGATGGAAGTCAGCAGAGCTTCTGCTCATTTACTAAGCTCTGGAGCAACTGCACTTTGCAAAGTTCAGTCTTTTTGGCTTTAGTAAATCAACCTCATAGGGTCTAGTTTGCTTTTTGGGAGGGACTGTTTGCAATTTCTTTTCATTCTCAACTCTTGGAAAAAAAAGGACAGATGTACCTGATCAGAATGTTCATGTGAAAGGGATCTTAGATGGGATCTCCTTTACATTGGAGAGATCCCCTTTAAATTCCTGTTGTGTCCACAGAGGTTTTGAACATTTCGGGCCGGATTCAGATACATTTGCGTATCTTTCGGCGGGCGTAACGCATCTCATATGCGCTACGCCGCCGTAACTTAGAGAGGCGAGTATCGTATTCAGAAACAACTTGCCACCTAAGTTACGGCGGCGTAGCGTAAATGGGCCGGCGTAAGCCTGCGTATTTCAAAGTAGGCAGGTAGGGGGCGTGTTGTATGATAATGTATGTATATATGTAGATGCATGGCCGAACGAACGGCGTATGCACCGTCCGTGGACGTAACCCAGTGCGCATGCTCAGAATCACGTCAGATAGAATGCCTAAGATACACCGAACACTGCCTACGACGTGAACGTAACTTATGCACAGCCCTATTCGCGTACGACTTACGCAAACGACGTAAACAACGTAAAATTTTGCGGCTGTTCCGATGTCCATACATAACATTGGCTGCGCCTCATATAGCAGGAATAACTTTACGCCGGTCATACGCCTTACGTAAACAACGTATATCAATGCGCCGGGCGCAAGTACGTTCGTGAATCGGCGTATCTAGCTCATTTGCATATTCAACGCGGAAATCTACGGAAGCGCCCCTAGCGGCCAGTGTAAATATGCACCCTAGATACAATGGCGTACTAAGACTTACGTCAGTCGGATCAAGCCCACATTCAGGCGTATCTTGCTTTGAGAATATGGAACACAGATATGACGGCGCATCCTAAAACTTACGCGGCGTATCAATAGATACGCCGGCGCAAGTTGTTTCTGAATCCGGGGCCTTCCAACTTAATCAAATTTGCAAAAAACACAATTCTTAGCTCATTACAAACTTAAATGTTAATAACCATGTGATAAAGACTAATTAATTTATTTCCTGATACAATCTCAGGGTTACCCATTCTACCGCTCGACCCAAAAGTCCCTCTAGGACGAAACACGTAGGGCTTGGTTTTTACTTCTTCCCACTTTGCCTTTTATTTGTGATCACTTTTAATGTACATTCTGGTTTTATTCCAATAAAACCGTTACCCTTTTGACCTGCACCATTGGGGTTGCGTTTTCCTTTTCTTTTTCTCCCCCATGTTGCTCGGAGTCATCCAGCTTCCCTCATCCCACCCTGCCAAGGGTCTTACCATCATCCTTCTACACTCCTTTTGAGAACGGATTACTTGGAAACAAGGTTACCGGTCCAGGGTACCGTGCATGTCTGGCCCTCTATCGGTAAGCGCATTCTATCTTTGTTTGATTTAAGTGCCATTCCATCTTTAAAGGTTCTACAAAGTCATCTCACATCTACTTACTTCACTATTGTGGATGGACTATTGTTATTATTTATGTTTTGTTTTGATTTGTGTATCACAGCATCATTTCACGCAAGGACTTTACTTTTCACTGCTGTTGATTTTGATTATCCTCACCATCACTATGATTTAGTTCAGTGATTATTGATTTCATTCATCCTTAGACATTGCTGTCTTTTTGGTTTCACAACGCTACATTTATTTTTACATACACCAGACTAATGAGAGCATGTAATCCAGACAATAATATTTCACATCCTTACCTTTCAACGTTGCCAGCCAAGAGAGAGCTCTAGCCCACACGGCTTCTGTTTTATTAACCATACAACATCACAAAATGCATTCATTGGTCAATCCATACATTTCACACCCACTGATTACACCCATTTAGTCTCTTATTACACGCCCCCTGTGCGTCTGTATTTGGCATGGAACCCTCATTGGTCAGTTCATATAGGGCTTCTTCATAGTACAAAACATTTCATGTTACAAAATTCAAACAGTCCAGTATACAGCTCCTTAAATCATCCAAAGGCGAGAATTTCCTTTCAAAGTCACAAACGCCAAGCGAGGAGGAGGAGAAGCCAAAGTCCATTTAGGAATGCAATGGGGGGATGGGTTGGCTTCCTCTTGAACGTCCTTTCTGTTCCTTTTGGATTATAGCATAAAGGAGGGGTTGGTAGAATTAGGAGTGAGTAACTTTAAAAACCTCATCTGATTTAAAATCCTCAAGGAAAATAAACACTGTTTTGGTAATACATAATTTCATACATATGCATAATGCGTATAAAAACAAATAAACAGTATAAGGAATATAGGAAAGAGAAAACATTTCAGTGATTCTAATAAATGGATAGCCTAAAATAAAATAGAGATGTTAGATAATCCACCACACATGTATGATGTCATTAGTATTATTTTCAAGTTATGTGATGATCACAGATACATATATATATATGAATCTGCTGCAATAATTACAATATATAATGGTAGATATGTATAATTATCATTCTTTACAAGACATGGAACCTTGTTAGCATTTTAATTTAGGGTCACATTTTAAACAGATCTTAAAGTTTCTTTCTGACTCACTAACATCTGCAGAGACATCAGTTTGACCTGTTTAATACCCACTACAGATACCATTCCTGAACTCTGCATCGGCTCATTGAATTAACCTGGGCACCATTGATTCTCTGATATATAACAAGTGTTTATCTCTGTTAATTAATTGGGCCCAGGTTAATTCAATCAAAAGTCAGGACGCAGCAAATATCTCCCACATGAAATGAGGGATGCTGAACTCTTTACCGTGCTTTTATCCAGTTATTGACATTTATTTTCTCTTAGCGGAAAGGTTTTATTCTTGAAACATATAGTTTGCTGAAAAATTACCTTTCTTTCTAAAAAAACTTTTTCTTTAACTCTACTTAGGCTGTAATTGGCAATACACATCAGATGCTCCATAGCTACAGTAGCTGTCTCGATAAACATGTGGGCCATTCATTTAAGGTTATGCCTTAAGAGTAGGACAGGCAGGACTCATGCAGATACTTTTAGTATAAGCTTTTCTTGGGCAAAGAAACAGCAAATCAGAAAATATTTTTTAACCTTTCCTAAACCATACACATGGGAACATACACTATATTACCAAACATATTGGGACAACAGCCTTTACATGAATGCAAACCTTATTGGCAATGGCAACCCAGTCCATAGGGTTCAATATTCAGTTGGCCCACCCTTTGCAGCTATAACAGCTTCAACTCTTCTGGGAAGGCTGTGTCTATGGGAATGTTTGACCATTTCAGTAAGCCAACATATCTGTATTAAAAATCTATTTTTTATTTTTTATTGGTCTTATGTAATATTCCAATTTTCTGAGATATTGAATTCGGGGGTTTTACTAGCTGTAAGCCATGACCATTATTATTATTATTATTATTATTATACAGGATTTATATAGCACCGTCAGTTTGTGCTGCGCTTTCCAACATTAGGGCAGACAGTACAATTAAAATACAATTTGATAAAGGAGGAATCAAAGGGCCATGCTTGTTAGAGCTTACAATCTAAGAGGGAGGGTCAAATGATTTGAAGGGTAATAACTGTGGGAGATGAGCTGAAGAAGAAAATAAAAGTGCAGTTGTTAGGTGGAGGCAGGGTAGGCTTCTCTAAAGAGAAACATTTTCAGGGATCGCCTAAATCTAGATAGATTTGAAGATAGTCTGACAGATTGGGTTAGGGTGTTCCAGAGTATAGGAGTGGCTCGTGGGAAGTCCTGGAGGCGAATATGGGAGGAGGTGATGAGGGAGCTAGAGAGCAGAAGTTCTTGAGAGGAATGAAGAGGACGATTAGGTTGATATTTGAGACTAGGCTAGTGATGTTGCTGGGGGCAGAGTTGTGGATGTCTTTGTAACTTATTGTTAGTATTTTGAATTTAATTCATTGGGCGAGTGACAGCCAATGGAGGTATAGGCAGAGAAGGGTAGCAGACACTGAGCGGGTTGTAAGGTGGAGGGGTCTGGCAGCAGCATTCATGATGGACTTTGGTTTAGTCCGAAAAAATACATTTATCTACAGTAGTTACTCCCGAAATTCATTTTTATTTATTTTGTTTCGTTAAAAAATGCATTTGTCTGAAAATCCGAATTAAGGTCAAATCTGTCATTGAAGGCTTATGGTATCGAATGTTCTAAGATTCGATGAAGCAGCTAAACTGTACAATGTCGCAATCGTACATTTCCGGTCTAATGCTCCGTCCACAAGCTATAGTAGAATCCTAATGTTGTATGACACTAGTAATAATTATATGTATTAATTATTATTACTAGACAACCAACATTAGAATTAATTTATAGCTTATGGGCGGAGCATTTGACCATAAATGTCAGCTCGCGGCGATCGTATGTTTTTGGCTGCTTCGTTGAATCTTTATGTTTCTATAATTTCACATCTTTTCTCTATATATCAAATCTTCATGTCTCTATAATGTCATATCTTTTCTCTCTATGTCAAATAATATTGGACTAATAGAGTTAGGTTAGGCACATTCGACCACAGGTTCGAAAGACACAGATTGCTATTGTCACCGTCATGTCGAATCTTCTATCTATATCGAACTGTTGTCGCAACAAAACTAAAATAATGCATTTTTTATGTTGAATCTTTCAGGTTTTCGGATTCTGCATGTTCGTTATCGTTTGTTAAAACGAACGCCTAAATCCCAGAAATTTGGACAAAAGTGAATGCACATGTCTACTGTTTCTTTATATAGAGAGAGAGAATCTACAACTTTCACACAGAGTAAATAGTATACACTGATGTGGGTTATTTTACCAAAGAAATGAGCAGTATAACATTTTGCCTAAATTTATGAAGAAAGATTATTAACAACATTTTATAACAGAAACTAAAAAAAAAACTTGCTTTTTTTTGTTGTTCAGTATTTTCTCGTTTATATAGAAAAAAATGTTAAACTCAGTGGTGATTGAGTTTTATTAAATTCTAGAAATTTCACTTAAGTGGAGTGTTGCATGACTGAGAACTTGACATTTAAAGTCGACAGCTCTGAAAACTTTAAATTGGTTTGGGCAGGAAGGGGGTGAATGTAGGGTGACTACATGTCCTGGATTGCGCGGGACAGTCCCGCATTTTGCAGGTCTGTCCCGGGCACATTCATTCCAGGAAAATACAGTGACACAACCACCCCCCCCCGGGCCAATCTGATGCCCCCAAAAAAGGCTGCCACATCACCTCTTTACTCACTGACAGTACTTGTCCTGGCCGGGAATGTCTGGAGGAGCACAATCCCTGCCCTCTGCTTGTGATTGGAGAAATCATAAATCCCACCTCTTGTGTCCAATCACTGTGCTGTGATTCGTTACAGCGCAAGCTGATTTTTGGGAAGGGAGGGTGTCCCTGAATGGTAGTTTGGAAATGTGGTCACCTTAGGTGAAAGTCCGGTACTGAAGTGTTTAAGCAGCTCTGTACTAGACGAGTATCTTGGATTCCATGATCTTCAGACTTTTCTACAACCCGCAATAAACTTAAAGTTCTACATCTTTTTTGTGTTTTTGCTAATTAAGCCCTTGCTTAGTCTTATCCCATAACATGTTTTTGTTGCTATATTTTATGCCATTTGCTGCAGGTGCAGAATTAAAAGAACATAATAGTTTGTTTTACAAGAGTGTATTTTGCTGTAATTGCTTATTATAACCTATATTAAAGCCTATTTTAAAAAATATATATATATTTTCTAATGTGCCTAACAGGTCATGATGACTAGCTATCTATAAGAAAGGCTTTTTAGCACTCTGGCTCATTAAGACAATTTTTTAATTAAATCTGAGTTTGAAAAGATTTGCTTTCAGTCTTTGTGTACAAAATTGCAAGTATGGCTGTGCTGTATATTAGCGTTCTATTACCAGCGACTCATTTTAATTGCTCCATCTGCCCTTTGCATGGATGCTTCAGAAACTGCTGGCGAGTTGTCAGACCTTGTTATCGTGTTGTGTTGTGTAAAGTAATCCTATAAAATGTCCCACTAATAGAAAAAACTTGTCTTTCTCAATGACTCACACAGTAAATATGTGAATAGTAAGTGGCACTGCGATTGTAATTAGATACAAAGTGTGCTTAAAGCGGACCTTCAGCCATTTTTTTCATCTTTCCATCTTTTAAATCTTCTGCCCTTGTTGTTTTCACTTTGGATAGTAAATATCATTAGCCTAGGCTTATGACATCATACACAGCTATCTCTCTTACTCTCATGAGAGTTTTCCAGGAAGGTAAGGTAAGATGAGTCATATGAGGGCTGCAGAGCTGGAGATGCCCCTCCCGCCGGGAGGGGCAGCGATGGGAACTATTCGAACCAGTGGAGTGATGGGCAGAAAGTCCAATGAGGGCAATATAGCCCCCATTCTTGGAGGACCGAGTGGCGTCAAAAGTCAATTCCTCCTTCTGGCCTAAAAGGGCCCATTTTTTTATTTTTTTATGTGGAAACATTTAAAGGCTTTTTTTTTTTTTTTTAAGTACCCCAGATCTCATATTAAAGAGGCCCTGTCCTGCTTATTTCTATTACAAGGGATATTCCCTGTAATATGAATAAAAGTGATAAATTTTTTTTTTTTTAAATGGACAATATAAAAATAAATGAGAAAAAAGATATAAAGCTCCCTGTCCTGTCGAGCTCATGCACAGAAGCGAATGCATATGTAAACGGTGTTCAAACCACACATGTCAGCTATCGCTGCAATCATTAGAGCGAGAGCAATAATTCTAGCACTAGATCTCCTCTGCAACTCTGAACAGGTAACCTGTAAAACTTTTTAGAACAACGCCTATAGTGATTTTTAGGTACCGTGGTTTGCCGTCATTCCACAAGCGTGCACAATTTTAAAGCATTACACGTTAGGTATCAGTTTACTCAACTTAACATCATCTTTCACATTATACAAAAATAGGATAACTTTACTGTTTTCTTTTTTTTATAAAAAAAATGTGTATTTTTTTCCAAAATAAATTGCATTTGTAAGGCCTAGTACACACATCCGAGAATCTCGTCAGGAAAAACCCATTGTTTTCCCTGACGAGATTCTTGGCAAGAAACTCTTGCCGCTGGAGTTTCCTGACTGTCATTTCAAATGAATCACGGCTCTCTTGAAAAAAAAGAACGCAGTGACGTCATCGCGTATGACGAGCATGCCATCATCACATTCGATGCCGTCGCCGCCATCTTGCTTTACCCTACCTATGCCATGGAAGCTTCCGCACATGCGTTAAAGTCATTTAAAAAATGCACAGGTTTCCACAGCGACAGGTAAGTATACACATGCTCAGGTTTCTCGTCGGGAAACAGGCCGACAAGAATCTCAACAAGAAAAAAGAGAGCAGGTTCTCTTTTTTTTTTCTCGTCGAGATTCTGGCCAGATTTCCTGATGACAAACCTGAATGCCTCGTACACACGAATGGGAATCTCGGCAAGAATCAGTTTTCTTGCTGTTTTTTGCCAAGAAATCCAGTCGTGTGAATGAGGCCTGTGACCTCTGCACAAATACGATGTGACATAGAGTATTGCAACAATCTCCATTTTATTCTCTATGGTCTCTGCTAAAAAATATATATATCATGTTTGGGGTTTTTAAATAATTTTCTAGCAAAATAAAATACTAATTTTAACTTGTCAGAAATATAAGCTTGGTCCTTAAGTTGGTTTTTGTTGCAACAACATTATATGGCTATACCATCAATATATTTTAGACATGTGCAGACTGGAATATTTTGTTTCGTTTTTTCGTTTTCGTTTGGAAGATACATTTATTTAGTTACTCCCGAAAATCGTTTTGATTTATTTCGTTTTTCGTTGGGGAATAGCTTTCGTTCGAAAATCCAATAATACTTGGTTTCTGTTGAATGGTCAAAAGAATATTCAACGGAATGTCGAATCTTTACGTTGAATCGTACATTTCCGTTTGAATATTCCGCCTACAAGAATTCTAATGTTGTATGACTAGTAATAATATCGAATCTATTTTCTCATAAATCAAAATCTATTCTCTGTAATGTCGAATCTATTATTTCTATAGTGTCAAATCTTTTCTCTATAATGTCGAATCTTTTCCCTATAATGTCAAATCTTTTCCCTATAATGTCGAATCTCTCTATATCAAATTTTTACCGCAACGAAAACTAAAATAAAGCATTTTTTATGTCGGATCTTTCGGTTTTCGTTTCTTGCTTTGGACGAAAATGCATTCTAACGAAAACGAATGCACATGTCTAATATATTTTGGGTCATACACCCAGCAGTATAATATTTTGTGTAAATTGGTAAGTTAGCTTATGTTTTACCACCATTTAGATGAGTTTGCCTATTTTCTGTTTGAGGGAGGTAGGGGTAACAGCTTATGTGTCCTCCATAGGTCACAACTAAATTGCATCATAAACTCCCCCTAATTACTCACACTGGTCCCGAGCACAGGGTTCTTTTTACTATTGAATTGCTATGTTGAGTGAACGTCCATTACTATGGGATTGATTTACTAAAACTAAAGAGTTCAAAATCTGGTGCATAGAAATTATTTTTGCTTCCAGTTTTTTTGTTAAAGCTTAATAGAAGAAGCTGAATTTAGAAGCTGATTTTCCATTTTCCCGTTTTGTTAATTACCCCCATAGTCCTCATACTCACAAACACGAATTTGGTGTTTGGATTGTTTATTGAACTCCCATGTTTGGCCTCCAGGAAAATACTTCCTCTTCTCCCCTCTCCTACTCCATTTCTACTCTGTTTTCTCTTCCTTTCTTCCATCTAAATTTTATATGCTCTTATTATAGCTGCTCAGCAATGGCCATAGGCTTACAAGCCTCCTCCTCCATACTGTATTGAGCCCACTTCTATGCACCCATGCCATGCTTTAACTCAGGTTTCGTAGGGTTAAAGAGGAAATAAACCTGGATGGGTTATACTTCTTTTTTTGTTTCCTGCAAAGTAAAAGCATAATGGGCTAGTATGCATTGCATGCTAGCTCATTATGCTGCACTTACCTAAAAAAACAAAGCTTGCGTTGTACTCGTTGGTGGTAATGTCCATCTTTGCCCCTCTTCCTTTCCGGGGGCCAAGGACTCCAGCTCTGTGACTGGCCGGAGTCACGTGACATCACTCCTGCGCATGTGCGTGTGAGCTGTCAGTCACTTGCTAGTGAAGCAATGGCATGTAGGGCCATTTCTTCACTGCACATACGCCAATGATGTTGGCGCAAGTGTATATTGTAAATATCTCCTATACCGCGCATGTTTAGTAGATATTTCCTGTAAGCCTTATTACCTGTAGGTAAACAAGGTGTAAGTAGTTTCTTAGCACCATCTACCTGTCCACCCCCCGCCCCGTTGAACTATTGTTATGAAATTTATCGACTTTCCTTTCTATAAATGTCTCAATTTGTAAACCACCACCTTTTCTCGTGCCTTTTGAATGTACAAAGTGTAATGCCGCGTACACACGATAATTTTTCAGGTTGTAAAAAACAAAGTTTTTCAGGTTCAACTTCATCATTAAAACGACCTTGCCTACACACAATCATGAAAAAAAAAATGTTCTAACAAAGGACGGTGACGTACAACACGTACGACTGCACTATAAAGGGGAAGTTCCATTCGGATGACACCACCCTTTGGACTGCTTTTGCTGATTTTGTGTTAGTAAAACACGATTTGCGCTTTTCTGTCTGTTACAGCGTGATGAATGTGCTTACTCCATTACGAACAGTAGTTTTACTAGAACGAGCGCTCCCGTCTCATAACTTGCTTCTGAGCATGCGCGGGTTTTTCACGTCGTTAAAGCCCACACACGATCATTTTTTACAACCCAAAAAACGACAATGTTTAAAACGTCGCGAAAAAATAGAGCATGTTTGAAAAAAAAAATTGGCCGTTTTTAAGAACCCGAAAAATGCTCTGAAGCCCACACACGATCGTTGTGTACGCGGCATAAGTTTCTGCTCTGTATTATCCATGGTACATTTGTAATATTAAAATCTCTGGAAATTGCGGTGTGCAAAACTTTGTATGCATTCTTTTTTTTCCATAAACAATTTGAATATGATAATGTATGCACAACACCGGCTCAGTATCCATTTTCATTTTACTAAGAGGACAGCTCAAACTAAGTGCTCAAGGTCTCAACTGAACTCGAAAAAAGTTTTATGGAAGTTAGATTAATCTCATAACTCTCTCTTCAACACAAACACAGAATGAGCAACCACAGAGACAAAGTTGAACTTAGATTGTTACATTGCTTTTTCTCCTTTTTTACCTCACTGTAAATGTCACTGATTCCGTCAGAAATACTGATTTTTACTTATTGAAAAAGGTCATTTTTTTAAAATTTCAACTTTAATAATAAGAAGTATTCATAAATGTCATTTTTTTCATACTGTCATTGTAAGTTATAAAAGTTAAAGAGTTATGCCGCGTACACACGGTCGTTTTTTATGATGAAATAAAACAACGCTTTAAAAAACATAATTTAAAATGATCGTTTGTGGGCAAAACATCAGTTTATGTACAGAAATTGTGGTAGATGGCGCACAAATTATCAGAGCATATGATAATATAAGAGGTAACAATTATAAATGGTCCATGGGATAAAGGAAAGAGTCCAATAAAAGTCCAAATGGTAATCAAAAAATTCTATTAGTTCTATTATGACTCTATTATGGATCTGATGAAACAGCGGGGCTGGAAAACGCGTCATCCCATTGGCTGACTCGGCTCCCTACGTCACTTCCGGTGCGACGGCTGTCAGTTGCGCTCCACGCTGACACGCACGCCGTCCCGAGCGGCTCTTCCCAGGCTTCCATCAAGTTCCTCGTTTTGCCTAGACATTGGACCATCGGAACAGTGCCTTTACATACAACATCGACATCGGGTCAGCCACAATTTCTTATATGCCCACCACTGTTGCGACACTTGTGAGTAGTAATTTGGCTGTCGTTTACATGTCATTTCTCAATAAAATGTAATGCTTATTGCACTTAGATGGGCGCACCTCTCTCTTCTTCAAAACGTTGTTTTATGTCTTCTGAAAAAGGACAAAAAAATAAAAATTCGCACATGCTTCAATTTTTTATGTTGTTTTTCAGAATGTCGTTTTTTGTGTCATAAAAAATGATCGTGTGTACGCTAAAACGACGTTTAAAACGACGTTTTTAAACCCGCGCATGCTCAGAAGCAAGTTAAAGTGAGACATGCAGATGGACACCCTAGGCTTATATTCGAGTCAATATGTTTCCCATTTTTTGTGGTAAAATTAGGTGCCACGGCTTATATGCGGGTCGGCTTATATTTGAGTATATACGGTAATAACCAATATCTATTATCTAATGTTCTATGTGTTTACAGAAATTGTGTAAAAATAAATGAATAAGTAAATGTAAAAAGTTCACCTGTCGATTTGTAGATGGAAACTTTTTTAAGCTATATACTGTATGCTCATGGCTGGTCTTACTACATGTGAGTGGCTTTCTATTTTTATGCTTTTTTTAAATCAAGTAACAGTCAACACTGTATAGGTTCTCATTGTCTTTTAACATGTGAATGCTGTTCAATCATCTATCCACGCACCTGAGCTGCTGAGGTTCTCTAAGAGTCATGCCGCGTACACACGATCGTTTTTCGGCATGTAAAAAACGACGTTTTAAAAAAATGACATTTACAACAATCGTGTGTGGGCTTCACAGCATTCTTCGGGTTCTGAAAAACACAATTTTTTTTTTTTCGAACATGCTGCATTTTTTAACAACTTTTTAAACAATGTCGTTTTTCGGGTTGTAAAAAATGATTATGTGTGGGCTAAAACAACGTGAAAAACCTGCGCATGCTCATAAGCAAATTATGAGACGGGAGCGCTCCTTCTGGTAAAACTACCGTTCATACCGTTCATGGAGTAAGCACATTCATCACGCTGTAACAGACAGAAAAGCGCAAATCGTTTTTTACTAACACAAAATCAGCTAAAGCAGCCCAAATGGTGGCGTCATCCGAATGGAACTTCCCCTTTATAGTGCCGTTGTACATGTTGTATGTCACCGCGCTTTGCTAGAGCATTTTTTCTTTTTTATCGATCGTGTGCAGGCAAGGCCGTTTTAATGATGAAGTTGGAAAAAACGTTGTTTTTTCTAGAGGCTGAAAAACATTGGGGCAGATTCACAAAACAATTACGCCTGTCTAACTGGGGTTAGACAGGAGTAATTTCAAATTTCGCGCGGCGTATCACTAGTTTGAATCCTCAAACCATGATACGCCGGCTTCGGGCTTCGATCCGAGAGGCTTACGTCTTCGTAAGCCTTCGGATCTACGCTGCCATCTATTTGCGGCCGCTGGGAGGAGTTCGCGTCGTTTTGGTGCGTCGGGATATGCAAATGTGTTTTTACGGCGATTCACGAACATACGAGCGGGCGTCGCAATCGTTTTCGTCTATTTTTTTATACGTAATGTTAGAGCAGCTTTTTGCTGCTCTAACTTTACGTAGCCCATGTTAAGTATGGCCGTCGTTCCCGCTTCGAATTTATTTAAAATTTTATTTTGTTTACGTAACTCGTCGGGACGTGGATCGCCCGTAAAGTACGCTACATAAACAACGAATGACGTCACGACGTGATTTCGCGCAATGCACGGCGGGAAATTTGCGAACGGAGCATGCGCAGATCGATCGCCGCGGGAACGCGCCTAATTTAAATGTTTCACGCCCCCTACTCGCGCAGATGGATTGCGACGGGAGAAATACACTACGCCGCCGTCGTTTACCAAAGAAAATCTACCTGAATTCCACGTAGAGCAAGGTAAAAAACGGCGGCGTAGTGTATTTCTGATACGCTACGATAATCCATTTCTCTGTGAATCTGCCCCCTTGTTTTTTACAACCCGAAAAACGATCGTGTGTACGCGGCATCAGAGTTCTTGCTGATTAAAAATGAAAAGGAGTCTATCTGATGTTGAAGCACATATTGACCTTTGTTATGGGAGTTAATATAGAGAGGTGAGAGTTTGCCCATAAGGGATTCACCATGGTGGAGATGTTTTCTACAGTCACGTCCTAGCAGCAAGTTGCATGTGACTATCGCATTCACCATTATATGGACTTTTACATTTTTATTGTTTATGATTTTTTGATTGCTGAAAACACATAGAACACTAGATTATAGATATAGGTTATTAACCACTTAATTAACCACAGCCCGGAAGATTTGGCTGCCCAACGACCGGGCCATTTTTTGCGATTCGCCACTTGCTTTGCTTTAACTGAAAATTGCACGGTCGTGCAACGTGGCTCCCAAACACAAGTGATGTGCTTTTTTCTCACAAATAGAGCTTTTTTGGTGGTATTTGATCACTTCTACAGTTTTTATTTTTTGCGCTATAAACATATACATTTTGCTTATTAGGGGGCAGTTGTAGTTCTTCTTGATTAATATCCTTTTGTTGTTGTCTCTCAGGGGTATTCAAACTTTTTCCTTTATTATTTACTTCTGAGGTTTTGACACTATTTTCCTCCTCCCTAGGAGTAGATTTTCCTGGAGACCCTCCAGCAATCATTTCACCCACTTTCTTTGCCGTGTCCAAATTTTTTTTTTAAGAGGTTTCTCCTTATTTGGGGTCACTGGAGCAGAAACAGAAGCCGAATCTACTCCTGTCTTGCTGGGACTCCCTATTTGTGCCTCACCTTCAGATACAAGATAGGCTTTTATTGTTTTTTCGCTTAGTTCCATCCCCTGATTTACTTTTAGAGCTTTCCTCACCATCTTCCCAGATTGTCCGTTAGAAGAAAAGAGAAAAAAAAAAGAAAAAAGGAGAAGAGAAAAAAAAAAAGTTTGGCAAAGCAGTCTATGCCTATATAAAAAAAAAAAAAAAAAATTGTAATAATAAAGGAAGAAAGGACCTCTTCCCGGATCGGGCTCCTCTTTAGCTTATCCTCAAGTGGGGGTTCAACTTATTCTGTCCGGTAATTAATAGTGGCTTATGGCTATTGATTGAGGATTAGATAAGACCCACCAACAGGGTCTAGGTTTAATTTATATTATAATATATCAGTCCGATGGTCCTATGTATCTCAGCACAGCACAGGAGTTCCCCGTCACCATGAGAGGCAAACTGTCCTATGTTTTGAGTGTTATAACAATGATATAGCAGTGCAGCAGTTTTTTTTTTTTGTGAGTGTGTTACTTGCACAGAGGGCTAGGATGCAGGAAAACTTCACAATTCCATTGAATCTTCACTTATTCCATACCATTCCATACCATCACTTTAAATTACAGATCATCATCTTCACATATAGGTCTTTCTCACTCACCCTTCAGCTAATGACTGATTGAATTTCACTTAATACAAAAGTTTAAGACCCCTTCAGTCCTACCTGCTGCAGCTGCTATGAATTCTTCCTTGCTCTAGGTCCACTGTTGCCTCATTCATTCGTTAGATCCTCGGATCCTCGGTCCAGCAAGCGGGGGGGGGGGGGGCGGTGTCAATGCCAGCTTGTATTCCCACAATGATCCAGCAACTCCTCGGATCACCCTCAGTCCGCCCTCGATCCTGAGCTCTTATCTCCTGCTCCTTCCCGAAGTGCTTGTGCCTTCGTTCGCCCTGATTCCCAGTATCAGAGCGTCTGCTTCAGCTTCTCTCAGTGTCCCAGCGTCTGCACTCTCTATTCGCCGCCTCCAACCCGGAAGTAGAGGTCTTTCATTATGGTCGTACGTCTCCGGGCGCTGGGACCCGCCTCCTAAGGCACCTTAGGTTTCTTTGTGTCTCGCCAGACCGCTACCCCGTCCTCCATCCGACCCGATTCGGTCCCGCACAGCCTACTCAATCTCCGGACCTCATACCCTGGGGGGATTCCACGAGGCTGGAGCTCGGAGCAGCAGCAGCCCTACGCCGCCATGTCTGCTAGCTCCTCCCCCCGACGACACAGTGAATCGCCTCTACTGTGGCTGATATGATTGATATGATATATCGGTTAGAACGCACCATCAAAGGAGAGATGGGGGCCACAAGGAATGATATACAAAGTGTCCTACATAGAGTTGAAGGGATAGAAGAACAACTTGAAGAACATAAGAACGCCATTTCTGAACTAAGAGATAGAGCAGACATGGATTGGATTGAGATAAGGAATGCCCGCTACAGACTTGAGGACCAAGAAAACCGCAGTAGGAGGAAGAACCTAAGGATAAAAGGCCTCCCAGAGGAAGTTAAAAATGAAGATCTAGGTGACGTGCTCCGAGAATTATTCAACAATGCTTTAAAGCGGGACCTATCCTTGCCCATGCAGTTTGAAAGGGCCCACAGGATTCAGAGGTCTTATAATGTCCAAAGGGATATCCCTAGGGACATAGTAGTAAGGTTCCAGGACTGTGGCTTAAAGGAGCAGGTGGCCCAGAGTTCTAGAAGCTCTGCCCCTATGGAATATAAGGGACATAAAATTTTGATATTTTCAGACCTGTCCCCGGAGACACTAGCCCGTAAAAGAGCCCTGAAACCCCTGACTAACCTCCTGCAAACAAAGGAGATCCCCTATAGGTGGGGATTTCCAGCCTGTTTATCTGTAAGGCATCAGGGATTGTCCGCATGTGTTAGGTTTCCGGAAGATGTAAGGGAGTTCTGCAACAGACTGAACCTGCAAACAGTACAAGTTGAAAATTGGGAAAAAAGACCCCCAAGATGGAAAAGATGGAAGGAACAGGACTGGAGCAGGGCATAAACTAAGGAACTGGGAGAAGAAAAGGGGACTCCTTTTCTCCCTTTGATGTTTTTTTTTTGGTTTTTTTTGGGCGATTGGACCAATGAAGTACGGACTACCTGGGGGGGGGGGGTGAAATGGAGTAAGGTACCAGTCTGTCCTCTGACCAGGTCGGGGAACGGGGAGGACACACTGGTCTCTCCATGGGAGGGCCAACTCGGCAAGTCGCCAGGAAGAGCGTGGACTGAGAGAGTTCTAATATTGATGTACAATATGTTTGGGTTGGGGAGGGAGGGGGGGAGGGGGGTGGGCGAAGTCTCAATGTGTTTTGTATAGAAGATTATGAAAGTAGACAGAGTGGCGTTAGTCCTGAGGGTACAGTCTGTCAGCCTAATGGGATTCATAAAATGTTGTATGGACACCCCAGAAAAGGGCAAAGGGAACAGAAAGTGGACTAGGGAATAGGAGGACTGGATTAAATATAATAACCTATAATGTAAGGGGCCTGAATAACCCCAATAAGCGCTACCAGGTCCTACAGGAGATGAAGAACTTATCAGCGAATATAGTATTTTTTCAGGAAACCCATTTCAGGGAGACAACGAGATCCAGACTGTACTCAAAGGACTACCCTGTGTGGTTCCATAGTTACTCTCCCAACAATAGATCTAAAGGTACCGCCATAGGTTTTGATAAAAATACAAAGTTCAGTTTGGAAGCCATGGAAACAGACCCAGATGGAAGATATGTCTTTATTAGAGGTTCTCTACTCAATGAGAAATATACTTTAGTGAATGTCTATTGCCCTAATTCCTACCCAGTTAGGTACTTCAGGAAGATTTTGAACAGAGTAGAGGGTTTTAGAGAGGGTAGGCTGATACTGGCGGGGGACCTCAATTTCGTATTTGACCCAGCATTAGATACCCAACCTGTGTCATTAAGGTCAGAGGGAAAGCACTTACGGGCAGTAAAACATAAACTACACCAAATGCATCTGGTGGAGGCATGGAGAATATTTCACCCGAGAGACAGAGACTTTTCTTTTTTTTCCTCGGTGCATGGGTCCTATTCCAGAATAGACCATGTCCTCCTAGACCACCAGTTGTTGGAGGGCCTGAGAAAGATTGAAATCAAATCAATAACAATTTCAGATCATGCCCCGGTGGAGATGTCACTTGATTTGGGGGGGAGTCTCCTGGGCCAGAGAGTTTGGAGAATGGAGGAATCTCTTCTAAGAGATACTAAGACAGCTGAGGAGCTGGAGAAGGACATGGGTCTATTCTTTAGAGAAAATGATAAGGACAATATCGACAGAATGGTCCTATGGGAAACCCATAAAGTATACATGAGAGGAAAATTAATATCGGAAAAGGCCAAGAGGAACAAAATTAGGCAGGCCAGGAAAAAAATTCTGTTGGAAGAGATACAGGTACTGGAACAGAAACATAAAGACAGTATGGAGGAGGAAACCCTGACCTCACTGACTAGGAAGAGAGAATCTCTACGGGAACTATTGGCACAGGAAACTAAGTGGGTGTTCGATAATACGAACAAGAGGTTCTACGCTATGGGTAACAAAACCGGAAAACTCCTAGCTAGTATAATTAGGCCAAAAAATGCACAAAATTATATACTGAAAATGAGGGACAAGAAAGGGGACATGAAGCACTCGACCACAGACATAGCAGAAATTCTTAAAGAAAATTACCAAAATGTATATAAAATTGACAAGAATCAAGATATGACAGAGAAGAAGGATAGAGAGAGGAAAATGAAACAGTACCTAGAGAGATCAAAGACTCTGCGGATGTCAATGGTAGAGGCTGCTAACTTAGAGAGAGAGATATCCAGAGAGGAGATAATTCAAACAATAAAAAACATTAAAATGGGCAAGAGCCCTGGCCCCGACGGATACACCTCTCTCTACTATAAAAGATTTGGAGATACTCTTGTTCCTTATTTTCAGGACTATATGAATTCCATAGGAAGAGGCTTAGCAATACGGCAAGAAGCTCTGGGCGCGCACATAACCCTTATAGGAAAGGAGTGTCAGGAACTGTGATGCCGCGTACACACGGTCGTTTTTTGCGATGAAAAAAAACGACGTTTTCTGTGAAGTAAAAAACGACGTTTTTGAAACTTCACTTTTCAAAGACAATTTTGCATACACACCATCGTTTTTTCACAAAAAGCAAGGATACGTTCACCACTCTTTTCCATTGAAGCTCGCTTCATAACTAGCTTCTGGGCATGCGCGGGTTGAAAAACGTCGTTTTGAACGACGTTTTTGCTACACACGGTGACTTTTTGTGAAACAAAAAACGACGTTTTGAAAAACGACACAAAAAATTCAAGCATGTTGGAATTTTTTTTTGGTCGTTTTTTTTAAGACAAAAAACGACGTTTTGCCCACACACGATCAATTTAAATGACGTTTTAAAAAACGTCGTTTTTTTTCATCGCAAAAAACGACCGTGTGTACGCGGCATTAGGATAAGTACTCACCGAGGCCGAGATGCCGAGGGCGGCTGCCTTTGTGGCTCTGTGCACTTCACCCCCTGGAGGTGGAGACAGCGGGAAAGGGCACAAAGGGGCACCGGCTACCAGCGGAAGGTGTTGTGCTGATAGGAGATCTCTGAAGGCTTGGCTTCTGATCACAGGACAGGATTGCAGCGGGTGTAGATAGTGATCCTAGGAGCAATAAAGTTTATCAGGCAGAGAGTCAGTTCAGGTCAAGACGGTAAGCAGGTCCGAGATGCAAGCCAATGGTTCAGGGATTGGAGAAGGCAGGAGGTCCAAGGTGCAAGCCGGAGGTCAAGGGGTACAGACAGCAGCAGAAACGATGAGACAAGCCGGGGGTCAAGTGCACGAGAAGGCGTGGAGAAGTCAGGTCCGTTCCGGGTCAATAGGTCACAAGCTTTCAGGTAAACAAGGCACTAAGCAGGATAGCTGACAACAAACCAGCAACCCGCCATGCGTCTGGGGATGGTTTAAATAGGCTGGAACTTGATTGGTGGACGTGCGCGTGGATGCGCGCGCAGACGCACGCGCGCTGTGTGCGCGCAGGTGCGCGCCCACGTACGCGCCGTGACACAGAACCATGCTGGAACGCAGAGGCGCGCACGGGCACGGGCATGCGTCGTGGCGCGGATCGGCCGCTGGAGCCACTGATACCCTGACAAGGAGGGGAAAGACCCTACGATATGTACTAGTTACAGGCCAATATCTTTGATTAATGTTGACATAAAAATATACGCGAAGATATTGGCTGACAGAATAAAACCCCTAATGGCAGGAGCCATGACGCAGAACCATGCTGGAACGCAGAGGCGCGCATGCGCGCGCCGCGCACGGGCACGGGCATGCGTCGTGGCGCGGATCGGCCGCTGGAGCCACTGATACCCTGACAGTGCCCCCCCCAAGGGGCGGACTCCGGACGCCCAAGCTGGACATCAGTTCAGGGTGGTCTTGGTGGAAGGCTCGAATTAGCCGAGGAGCGTGTAAGTTCCTTGATGGTTCCCATGAATTATCTTCCGGGGGGTACCCCTTCCATTTGACAAGGTATTGCAGCTGTCTTCCTCTCTTTCTACAGCCCAGAATGGCCTCAACTTCGAATTCTACTTCCCCTTCGACTTCCACTGGTGATGGCGGGGATTCCTCCCTCTCTGGGAAAGACTCAGGGACGACAGGCTTCAGTAAGGAGACATGAAAGACAGGATGGATTTTGTAGGAATTAGGCAGAGCTAATTCGAAAGCTACATCATTGATCTTTCGTTTGACTTGTAAAGGTCCGATGAACCTTGGCCCTAGCTTCCGGGAAGGTATGTTTAACTTGAGATTTGCGGCTGACAGCCATACTGTTTCCCCAATTTCAAAGATCGGGCTTTCCTTTTTCTTCTTATCAAAAAATAAATTGTGATCCTCCTGGGCTTGTCGCATCATTTCCTGGAGTTTCTTAAAGTTCAGTTGAATAGAGGTTACGTGCTCCTGAACGGCTGGAACCGACGTCTCCAGAATAGAGCTAGGCAGGAATGAGGGGTGAAACCCGAAGTTTGACCAGAAGGGGGTTTGGTTGGTTGTGGAATGAATGGAATTGTTGTATGCAAATTCCGCGGACGGAAGTAATGAAGACCAGTCGTCCTGGGAGGTTGAACAGAAGCAGCGGAGGTATTGCTCCAGGGTCTGGTTCGTCCTTTCGGTCTGACCATTACTCCGTGGGTGATAGGCTGATGAAAGACAAATTTTGATATTGAGAGATTTGCAAAGCTCTTTCCAGAATTTGGAAGTAAATTGTGCGCCTCTGTCAGAGACGATACTTTTGGGGGTCCCGTGAAGCCGGACTATCTCCTTGAGGAAAACTTTAGCTGTCTCTGTAGCGGTGGGGGTGCCCACCATAGGTAGGAAGTGCGCCATCTTGGAAAGGCGGTCGATGACTACAAAAATTGAGGTAAAACCCCCAGAAGGGGGAAGATCTACAATAAAGTCCATGGAGACTTCCGACCATGGTCGTTCGGGAATGGGCAGAGGCTTGAGCAACCCCCAACCCCTTGTACTAGGTCCTTTGTTGCGTTGACAACGAACACATGCAGACACATAGGCTTTACAATCCTGCCTCCAGTTTGGCCACCAGAAGGTGCGGGAGATCAATTCCGTGGTCTTTCGGGCTCCAAAATGGCCCGCCAGCTTGTGATCGTGGAAGGTACACAGAACTAGGTGCCGGGTTTCCACAGGAACGAAAATCTTGTCTCGAGACCAGAGCAGCTCGTCCCGTCTTTCAAGAGAGAGAGAGCTTTGGTTGGGACAGTGCCTGGATGCGGTCTTAATAGAGGTTAGGAGATCCAGTTGCGGGAGTAATAGGAAGTTCTGGGAAGATAGGATGGTGCCAGGTTCAGATGCTTCGGGGGACTCCAAAAACATTCTGGAAAGGGCATCTGCCTTCCCATTCTTGGAGCCGGGCCTATAGGATATAAGAAAATTGAATCGGTTGAAGAAAAGAGCCCAACGGGCTTGTCTGGGTCTTAGCCGTTTTGCAGATCGCAGATATTCTAGATTTTTGTGATCCGTGAAGATCATAATAGGGTGGACTGCCCCTTCCAACAAATATCTCCACTGTTCTAGGGCAAATTTAATCGCTAACAACTCTCTGTCACCGACATCGTAATTCCTTTCTGGCGGATTTAATTTTCGAGAGGCAAAAGCCACTGGATGCAACAGGGCCTTTAGTCCATATCTTTGGGATAGGATTGCTCCCACAGCTGTCTCGGAGGCGTCCACCTCAAGTATGAAGGGTAGTGCCGGGTCGGGGTGGCGTAGAATGGGTGCTGAGGTAAACATTGACTTGAGCTTAAGGAAGGCTTCTTGGGCCTCCTTAGACCACACAAAACGGTTGCCTTGATGAGTGAGCTTGGTAATGGGTGCAACGATGGCGGAAAACCCAATGATAAAGCGTCTATAAAAGTTAGCGAAACCAATAAAACGTTGTACTCCCTTCCTGTCTCGGGGAGCTGGCCAGTCTTGAATGGCTTGGACTTTTTGTGGGTCCATGGCGACTCCAGACGTGGAAATGATGAACCCGAGGAATTGTACTGTACTCTTTTCAAACTCACACTTCTCGGCTTTCAGATACAACTTATGGAGCCTGAGGGTAGTGAGAACGATCTTGACATGTTCCTGATGAAGCTCAATAGAAGTGGAAAAAATAAGAATATCGTCCAAATAGACCACCAAAAAGTCATCCAAGTACTTCCGAAAGATGTCATTGACAAAATGTTGGAAGGTGGCTGGGGCGTTGCAAAGACCGAACGGCATTACGAGATACTCAAAGTGTCCGAACCTGGATCTAAATGCTGTCTTCCACTCATCCCCTGCTCTAATTCGGACAAGGTTGTAAGCTCCCCGGAGATCTAATTTGGAGAAGATTTTAGCAGACCGGAAACGTTGGAAGAGTTCGGGGATGAGAGGTAGTGGGTACCTATTTTTGACCGTAATTTTGTTCAATTCCCTGTAGTCTATGCAGGGTCTGAGGGAGCCGTCTTTTTTTCCCACAAAGAAGATCCCCGCTCCCGCAGGGGAGGAGGAAGGGCGAATAAATTGTTTTTCAAGGTTCTCGTCGATGTAGGCCTTGAGGACCTTCAGTTCAGTCTCTGATAGGTCTATAGGACAATCATAAGGCCTGTGAGGTGGCAGGCGGTTGGCCTGTTGTTTGTCAAAGACGTCTGTGAATTCCCGGTATGCTGGAGGGACATTTTGAAGATTGTCTGCTGTGGTGGTAACGGTGGAACAGACGGTGGTAACCGGTGCAAGGCAATGTACAGAGCAATGGGAAGAAACAAAGCTGACTTCTTTGCTTCCCCAGTCAATATGTGGTTGGTGTGTGTACAGCCAGGGAAGGCCCAAAATAATAGGGAACATCGGAGATGAAATTAAGTCCAACTGTAGGAGCTCCTGGTGTCCAGAATCTGTGATGGCCACGACAGGGTCGGTCTGCTGTGTGACTAATCCTGAACGAGGGAGAGAGCCGTCCGCCAGGCGTACTTGTAAATGAGGATCTTTCGGATGAAGGGGAAAATGTAGTTTCAGAGCTAGGGCAGAGTCCACGAAGCTACTGCAAGCACCAGAGTCAATGATTGCTGGTAAGCGAGTCACCCCTTCCGGTAGCTGTAGAGAGAGAAAAAGAGTAAGGTAAGACTGTGGAGCGCTGACGACACGGTAATCTGAGGTGGGTCTGGGTGCGCACTTACTGGGTCTCACCGGACAGGTGCGAAGAAAGTGGCCGGAGGCACCGCAGTACAGGCATAGGTTGGCTTGACGCCTGCGTTGTCTTTCTTCTGGAGTGAGAGGAGAGCGGACCAGCCCAAGCTGCATGGGTTCTGGGTCGGGAACCGGGTTGGAGGAGACTGGAGGTGATGAGTACGTAGGAGCTGGTCTCAGAGGAATCCAGGTTGGACGAAGCGTGTGGAGGCGCTCGGAGCGCCGTTCTCGTAGCCGTCTGTCCAATTGGGTGGCGGCCTGAATTAAGTCCTCCAGGGTAGCAGGAGGTTCAGTTCTGGCTAGCTCGTCTTTGAGCGCTTCTGAAAGTCCCTGCCGGAACTGATACTTAAGAGCTGCTTCATTCCAGCCGGTGTCGGCTGACCATTTCCGAAACTCGGCTGTGTAGTCCTCCACTGGTCTTATACCCTGGCTGAGGCTGTGAAGGATGGTCTCGGCTGTCGCTGTACGTTGTGGATCATCGTAAAGTCTGGCCATTTGCTCAAAGAAGGTGTCAAGTGTGTCCAGCACCGGACTTCTCTGTTCCATGAGACCATGTGCCCATGCCTGGGGTTCTTCAGAGAGGAGGGAGATAACGAAGCCAACTTTTACTGCTTCTGAAAAGAATGTTCTGGGCTGCAGCGCGAGGTATAGAGAACAGGCGTTTTTGAATGCACGATACTTCCTGCGATCGCCTGTGAATCGCTCAGGAGTCGGGACTCTGGGCTCAGGGTGAGTCACTACCACAGCTGGGTTAGCCGAAGCCTGTGGGGCTGTAGTCTCTGTAGGAGGCGCTGTGGTTGGAGCCGAGGGGCCAGGTTGTCCGGTAAGCTGCTGAAGACGGCCGTCAATTTGGAGGTACCCATCCTGCAACTTCTGCATGGCGTCCGTAAGAGCCGAGACCTGCTGACATAAGGTCTCAAAAGGTCCACGTACGCGCCGTGACGCAGAACCATGCTGGAACGCAGAGGCGCGCACGGGCACGGGCATGCGTCGTGGCGCGGATCGGCCGCTGGAGCCACTGATACCCTGACAAGGAGGGGAAAGACCCTACGATATGTACTAGTTACAGGCCAATATCTTTGATTAATGTTGACATAAAAATATACGCGAAGATATTGGCTGACAGAATAAAACCCCTAATGGCAGGATTGATAAATAAAGATCAAGCGGGTTTTGTCCCTTGGAGGGAAACAAGAGATAACGTGCTGAGAGGGCTGTTTCTGATCCAAAAGGCAAAGAAGAATGGAAAACTGGTTTTGTTTATGTCTCTTGATGCTGAAAAAGCATTTGATAGACTCGATTGGAAATTCATGACAGAAACATTGAGATATATAGGATTGGGCCCCAGAATGCTAAGGTTAATAGAAGCACTATATACTAAACCCTTTGCTCAGCTTCGAGTTAATGGCTCCTTGTCGGAAAGCTTCCCCCTCTTTAATGGGACTCGCCAGGGATGTCCGTTATCCCCTCTATTGTTTGTAATGTCTTTGGAGCCCCTACTGGATACAATTAGGTCAAATGAGGAGATAAAGGGGATATTGGTGGATGGGGAGGAACATAAGATCTCTGCGTTTGCCGATGACATGATGTTGTACGTATCAAATCCAATTCAGACAATTCCTAAAATCATTGAAGAATTTGGTAAATATGAAGAAATTTCAAATCTAAAAATTAACAGAGAGAAAACGGAGTCTCTGACTATAGCTAAGAGTGCAAGAGAACGCAGAGATCTTGGAGTCCTCTATCCATTTACCCTGGAGAAAAAGGCAATAAAGTATTTGGGGATATATATGACCAAATCGGATAGGGAACTGTATGTTGAAAATTACATTTCCTTATTAAATAAAATTAAAGGTGAACTTAGAGGATACCGGAATGATTCTATATCCTGGTTTGGGAGAATAAATACTGTGAAAATGATGATTCTGCCTAAAATTCTGTACGTATACCAAGTACTCACAATTAAAATCCCAGAAACCTATTTTAGAATACTGGGGAAAATAATCAGGGGATATATATGGAAAAATAAGAAATCCCGAATCTTGGCAGAGACTCTGGCTAGGACTAGAATCGAGGGAGGAATACAACTACCAGATTTTAAAAGATACTATGAAGCCGCGGTATTAAAAAGGATAACTGACTGGTTTCAGGAGGAGGGGCTAAGGAAAAAATGGGTAGGTATTGAGGAAAACCTGAGCGGTAAGGAATTGGGCACAATAATATGGGTTCCGAAGCAACATAGATGTCTCCTTGGAAGCACCCCATCAATAACCACAGAAACATTCAGAGTATGGGACAGAATATGTAAAATAAAAGGGTGGCTATATAATAGTCCATTACTGCCCCTCACGGGCACAGAATATTTTTTACCCGGTAAGGAGGGGGGCCGCTTTCTGAGATGGGCAAGGGCGGGTGCACTTAAACTGAAAGATATAATGAAGGGCAATTCCCTGAGCCCCCTGAGTGAAATACAAGAAAGGAGTGGAGTTGCAGAAGGGGACGGTTGGAGGTATAGACAGATCCAACACTTTGTCCAAACTCTTCCTAAGCCTATTCGGGACTTGAATGAGCCGAACCCTTGGGAAAGACTCATAGAACAGAAAGGTAAGAGTAGACAAAGGATATCAAATATATATGATATACTGTATATATCGGGGGGTATGGAGAAGCTAAAATTTGTAAAGGCCTGGGAGGTGGAACTAAAACAAAATATACCAGAAGTCAATAAGAGACAGATCTTGGACTACGTCCACTCAACCTCCATAGATAATAGAATACAAGGGCTGAACTATAAGCTCTTGACCAGATGGTATTTTGTTCCGCTAAAACTTCACCGAATGAACAACGAGATGTCAGCTTTGTGTTGGCGAGGATGTGGGCTTGAGGGGACTCATGCCCACATCTGGTGGCTATGCCCACAGATACAGAAATTCTGGAAGGAAGTCCTAGGGCTAATAAAAAGGATAAGCGGGATAGAGGTGAAATATGACCCATGGGTGTGTATGTTTCATAACACAACAATTTCAAGAAAAAAATACAGAATGTCCCTGATCCCTTACCTACTGAATGGGGCAAAGGCAGTAATACCAAAAAAATGGATGCAAGTCAGCGCTCCATCGGTTGGGGATTGGCTGAGGGAAGTGGGTAGGATGGATGAAATGGAGGAACTATTGTCAATCCAAAATGAAAGTAGACCAAAATGTGAAGTAATTTGGAGAAGATGGAGGGAGTTTAGGAGGACGGAAACCTACAGTAATATCCTAGGTCAGTGAGGAGGTGTTTCTCCACTTACTTATTTACATATTTTTTTTGGCACAAGCACCTTAAGGAATGGGGGGCTAGTAGCTTGGCCCCACTAACACTATCCTATAATGGGCAATGGCAACACACTTCTCCCAATAATGGGTAATTATTTTTCACAAGCACTTTTCTGAGATTAGGCCACTACGGGATGGAGGGGGACAAAGCCTCTGTCCCCTTAAATTAATTTTCCCTCCTCTTTTTTTTTTGGCACAAGCACTTAAGGAGTGGGGGGTCTGGGGCCAGTAGCCTGGCCCCACTAACACTATTCTACAATGGGCAACTGCAACACACTATTCCCAATAATGGGGAATTATTTATCACAAGCACTTTCTGAGATTAGGCCACTATGGGATAGAGGGGGATGAAGCCTCTGTCCCTTAAAATAATTTTTCCTCTTTTTTTTTTTTTTTCTTTTTCCCTGGGTTAGGCACAAACACTTTAGCGAGTGGGAGGCTGGGGTCAGAAATCTGGCCCCTCTTAATCAACTCCATAATGGGTAATGGCACTACACTTTCCCCAATAAGGGAAATTATTTTTCACAAGCACCTTTTGAGACTAGGTCATCATGGGATAGAGGGGGTAGAAGTTTCCGTCCCTCTAAAACAATTCCCCCCCCCCTTTTTTTTTAGACTCGCTCTGGGGTTCACATCCACCTCCGCACTCCTTTTCAGAAAACGGTATTTTGAAACCCAGTCAGGAGGGGAAGGGAAAGAATCAGTTAACACCAAGTTAAAGGGGGAGGATAAAGGAGAGAGGGAAGAGAAAAGAGAAGGGGAAGGAGGGGAAGAAAAGGAAAGGAGAAGGAGAAAGGGGAGGAAAAAAGAAAAAAAAAGGAAAAGGGAAGAACATATCAGGATTAAGGCAGTAGGGAATAGGAGAGGATCTCGGGATAGGGGGGCCGCTCACATACTTTCAATTATAGGTTGATAAAGAGGAACATGATGAGACTTTTTTCTTTTTTTTTTTTTATTAAGGGGGGTAGGGGAATGAAATGTATGTATTGAAGGGATATATTAATTGTGTGCAAGAAGAATATTTTTGTAATGCAATGAAATGAAAAATAATAAAAAGATTTTGTAATAAACATATACATTTTGAAAAAAAAAATATTTATACTTTTTTTTTTAACTTTTTGCTATAAAACATTTTCAAAAACTATATTGCAGCGGACACATCGGACACTTTTGACGCTATTTTGGGATCATTGTCATTTATACAGCGATCAGTGCAATAAAAATATCTGAAAATTGATCAGTCCTAATGCACTGCAATTTATTTTGTTCCAAATTAGTTTTTTAACAAATTTCGACAAATGTGTTCATCCGGAAATATCCGAATAACGAAATTTGTATGAGACTTTGTAAATTTGAAAATTGGAAAAAATTCGGAGCATAGCATCAAGAAAATAGGGAATCGATTTATGGCATTTTTATAAAAAATGTTTTTACCAGTAATGGCGGTGATCTGCAATTTTTAGCACAACATTGCGGCAAACAGATCAGATACTTTTGACACTGTTTTGGGACCATTGAGATCTATACAGCAATCAGTGCTTAAATACCCACTGATTACTGTATAAGCCACATATCACACAGAACTGGCAGGTAGCGCTCACTGGCAACTATAGGGTTGATCATAAGGGATCAATAACAGGGGGGGGGGACAACAAGATATACCCAAAATGAATTAATAAGAATTAGTCCATGCAGTCCATAGTAGTAAGGGATATCAAGGAGAAGTCCACAGGATGGATGGATCCACAGGTGGATGGGGATTGCACACTCAGTCACGGCAGCTCCTTAGCTGGAAATAGGAGTTTGCTCAGACACAAACAAAATTAGCCTGAAGAAGGAGGCGTGCCTCAGAAACACGTTGTGGCCTGCCCATTCCGTATTTGGTCTCTTGCTAGCTCTGTGAGAGCAGGTGTGATAGCTGGAGTCGCTGTCGGTTATAGACCTCTATATGGCAGGTTTGAGCTTATTCTCACATTGGTCTTCTCATCCCTTGTGATGGCTGACTGCTTGATTGGTGATCCACATCCACTGTGTGTGCAGCTTGCAAGGTGCTTTTATGTAAGTGTTTTAGAATAAGTGTTACTTGCTTTTACTATTACACTGACCCAGGTACCCTCTTTCTGATGTTCTGGTATGTGACTGATTACTGTATAAATGACACTGGCAGGGAAGGGGTTAACACTAGGGGGCGATCAAGGGCTAAGGGTGTTACCTAGGGAGTATTTCTAACTGTGGGGGGATGGGACTGCCCGTGGGAGGAGACCGATCGCAGTTCCTAAACAGTAGGAACAGGAGAACAGTCTTTCCTCCTCTGACAGAACAGAGATCTATATACATTGACAGATCTCCGTTCTGTCAGGAGTGATCACAGGTGGCATGCATATCGGCTCCAGCGTCGCGCCACATTCAAGCGCATGCCACCTACAGCTCTTAAGTGCGGTCGACGTACAGTTACGGCGATTCGCACGGGGAAGTCAACCTGCCGCAGTATAACTGCGGTGGCTGGTACTTGAGTGGGAAAATGTTATTACATTTTCTTTTAAACACTGTGATCAGAGCAATAACATTGTACTACTCTGGGAGCTCTATTTGTGGGGAAAAAATTATAAAATTTTCATTTGGGTACACTGTAGTATGACCGCGCAATTGTCATTCAAAGTGCATCAGCACTGAAAGCTGAAAACTGGTCTGGGTAGGTGGGGGGTTTAGGTGCCCAGTAAGCCAGTGGTTAACCAGACTTTAGAGGTTCAGCATAGGAGACATAGGATTAAAAAATATGGGCCGGATTCACGCACCCAGGCACATTTTTGTGCGGGCGTAGCGTATCTTCTTTACGCTACGCCACTTAGAGAGGCAAGTGCTGTATTCACAAAGCACTTGCTCCCTAAGTAACGGCGGCGTAGCGTAAATGGGCTGGCGTAATCCCGCCTAATTCAAAGTAGGAAGGCAGTGGGCGTGTTTTATTATAATGACCCGTGACCCCATGAAAATGATGGGCCGAACGAACGGCGCATGCGCCGTCCGTGGATGTACCTCAGTGCGCATGCTCAGAATCACGTCAGATAGAATGCCTAAATAACGTTGGCGCACAATGTCTACAACGTGTGAATGTAACCTACGCCCAGCCCTATTCACGTACTACGTAAACGGCGTAAACAAGGTAAAATTTGACGGCGTCGTTCCCTGGCCCATACCTTAGCATTAGCTGCGCCTCATATAGCAGGGGTAACTTTACACTGGACGTAAGCCTTACGCAAAGCGCGTATATGAAGCGGCCGGGTGCATCTACGTTAGTGAATCGACGTATCTTGCTCATTTGCATATTTATAATGGAAACGCCGAATGCGTCCAGCGTAACTATGCGCCCACTATACGCCGGCGTAGGCAAGTTACGTCGGACGGCTAAAGCCATGTTTTTCAGCATTTCTCGCTTTGTGAGGATGCACATTTAAAATTACGGTGGCGTATCTGGAGATTTGACTTGCGTTGCTCCTATTAAAACGGTTCCATTGCAGCCGCCTGACGAGTCGCCCCAGTGTGAACCGGCTGACTTTGGGGACCCGGTACCAGAAGATCGTAGGTCCCCTTCCATAGACTCTAATGCTAAACATCAGTATAGTCATGGACATAGTGAGGCATGGGCACAGTGAGGCATGGGCACAGTGAGGCAGGGGCACAGTGAGGTATAGGCACAGTGAGGTATGGGCACAGTGAGGTATGCACATGGACACAGTGAGGCACAGTGAGGCATGCAGATGGACACCCTAGGCTTATATTGAGTCAAAACATTTTCCCAGTTTTTTTGTGGTAAAATTAGGTGCCTTGGCTTATATTCGGGTGGGCTTATACTCGAGTATATACGGTATATCTTTTCATGTGACAACACTGAAGAAATGACACGTTGCTACAATGTAAAGTTTTAGCCTTCCAATTTCACTTACGTTTTTGTCTCACCTGTGGTGCTTATATTGATCCAGCAGTGCACCAGCACCTTTGCAGCCATTGTGCTATATGCTGGGTGTTTGGTGTGCTCCTGTACCTCTAAGGAGGGGTGGCTCCCCTTCAGTTCACCTGCCCCTATCTATCCATTAAAATGCATGTGCCTCTACTATGAGGACGCTCATTGTTTAGTGTTAGGACCACAGATTACAGGGTGCCTTGGTGCGGCTCTGTGGCTCACGCATGCATTTGCAAATGCGTGCGGACAAAACCCCTGTTTTTAACGCATACTGTTAGACAGGTTAATTTGGTTGTTCTGCAGGCTGTTCGGTAAGGAGGCTTGTTTTTTTCCTGGGCATTCCCCAGGTTTTGTTGTTTACAATGTAAAGTAGTGGGTGTAGAGCTTGTATAACAGTGTAAATTTGCTGTCCTCTCAAAATAACTCATCACAGCCATTAATGTCTAAACTGCCGGCAACAAAAGTGAGTACACTCCTAAGTGAAAATGTCCAAATTGTGTTCAAAGTGTCAATATTTTGTGTGGCCACCATTATTTGCCTTAACCCTCTTGGCATGGAGCTCACCAGAGCTTCACAGGTTGCCATAGGAGTCCTCTTCCACTCCTCCATGGCGACATCACGGAGCTGATGGATGTTAGAGAACTTGCTATCCTCCACCTATCGTTTAAGGATGCCCCACAGATACTCAATAGGGTAAGGTCCGGAGACATGCTTTGGACAGTCCATCACCTTTACCCTCAGCTTCTTTAGCAAGGCAGTGGTCGTCTTGGAGGTGTGTTTGGGGTCATTATCATGTTGGAATACTGCCCTGTGGCCCAATCTCCGAAGGGAGGGGATCATTCTCTGCTTCAGTATGTCACAGCACATGTTGACATTTATAGTTCCCCCAATGAACTGTAGCTCTCTAGAGTCGGCAGCACTCATGCAGCCCCAGAACATGACACTCCCACCACCATGCTTGACTGTAGGCAAGACACACTTGTCTTTGTATTCCTTACCTGGTTGCCACCACACGCTTGACATCATCTGAACCAAATACATTTATCTTGGTCTCATCAGACCACAGGACATGGTTCCATGAATCCATGTCCCTAATTTGCTTGTCTTCAGCATACTGTTTGTAGGCTTTTTTGTGCATAATCTTTAGAAGTGGCTTCCTTCTGGGACAACAGCCATGCAGACCAATTTGATGCAGTGTGTAGAGTATGGTCTAAGCACTGACAGGCTGACTCCCCACCCCTTCAACCTCTGCAGCAATGCTGCAAAAAAGAGGGTTTTTGGGACTTTAAATGAGATGCGTTTTTAACCCCTTAACCACTTGCCGACCGCCCACCGTCGTTCTACGTCGGCACTTTAAAGATGGATATCTCGGTAACGGCAGCAGCTGCTGCCACAACCAAGATATCCATCTCTTCAGTGGGCGGTTGGTCAAACGATAACGGCTGTCTCCGCAGCGGATTCGCCCCCCCTCCCGCTGCCCTCCCGCGCCCTCCCCTGCTTACCGGAGCCGTCGGTAGCGGTGGAGGCGATCGGGTCCTCTCCCGTGCTCAGTACGGTGTGACAAAAAGTATTGCAATGACTGCCATTTTATTCTCTAGGGTGTTAGAAAAAAAAATATATAATGTTTGGGGGTTTTAAGTAATTTTATAGCAAAAAAAAATGTTTTAGTCTCGTAAACAGCGAATCTGAAAAACAGGCTCGGGGCTTAAGTGGTTAAGGACTGCCGCATGTACATTTACGTCGGCAGAATGGCACGGACAGGCACATCAACGTACCTGTATGTGGCTGCCTTGACGTGGGTCAGGGGTCCGATCGGGACCCCCCGGTACATGCGGCGGTCCGGTTTGCTGTGGAAGCGATCTGGGACGAGGGGGCGGCGGTTCGGTTTTGTCCGTCCCCTCCGGATCGCTCCCAGCCAATGCACGCGCTCGCCTGTGTGTCATTTCCTCCTCCTGTGTTTTTTCAACCGCCGCTGAGGAGAGATCACATCACATAGTAAGTCTGCACAACACTACACTGACACCAGGACACGCAGACACATTAACCCCTTGCGATCACCCCCCCCACCCCCCTGTCACAGTGTCACTGAATACAGTGATGTATGATCACTGTATTTAGTGTCAGTGTGACAGGCAGTGTGACAGGCAGTTAGTATTAGGTCCAGGGTAGCCCCGTGCCCCCCCTAATAAAGTTTTAACCCCTTGATCACCGCCCTAGTTAACCCTTTCACTCCCTATTGCCAGCGTCACTAAGCGATCATTTTTCTGATCGCTGTATTAGTGTCGCTGTTCCCGCTAGGTAGCTATTTTTTTTTATTGCGATTTTTTTTTTACTAAAGACATGTGGCTAAATACATTTTGGCCTAAATGTTTGACTAAAATTTAGTTTATTTTGTTTGGAAGCCACGTCGCACGACCGCGCAGTTGTCAGTTAAAGCGACGCAGTGCCGAATCGCAAAAAGGGGCCTGGTGCTTTACCTGCATTTTGGTCCAGGTCTTAAGTGGTTAAACAAACAGTAGTATAAGTAAAATAGTAAACATTTATAACCAGCCTCCTACTTACCACCCAAACAAGCCAAATTCAACTGTCTAACTGTATATGTTAAAAGCAGAGGATTGGTTGCATGCATTTGCAAATACATGAGTAAGCTGCAGAGCCGTCGCCAAGGCTCTCTGCGATTCTGCAGTCCTAACTAAACCTGTGAAGTCTCCTCAATGGAGGCATGTAAAGACTGATGGGTAGATGGAGGACAGGTGACTAGGGGTGTGTCCCCGCCTCCACCTATGCTTGGTATTGTGGTGAAGAGCACTGGAAAAAAAAGCATAATTGTATAAGGGTATCAATAAACACTTCTCCATCCCTGTATGGTACAAAGAAAACTAGGGTTGGGACTTTAAATGAGGCGTATGAAAAACACACGCCTCCATCCCTATTTGATACAAAAAAGAGGGTTTTGGGGATTTTAAATGAGATGCGTTTTTAAACAAACAGTAGTATAAGTAAAATAGTAAACATTTATAACCAATGCTGGTAGCACGCATACATCTATTACCCAAAGACAACCTCTGGATATGATGCTGAGCACATGCACTCAACTTCTTTGGTCGACCATTGCAAGGCCTGTTCTGAGTGGAACCTGTCCTGTTAAACCACTGTATGGTCTTTGCCACCGTGCTGTAGAGCAACGATTTTTTTTTGTTCAGATCCTCAGAGAGTTCTTTGCCACGAAGAACCATGTTGAACTGCCAGTGACCAGCATGAGAGAGTGAGAGCGATAACACCAAATTTAACGCACCTGCTCCCCATTCACACCTGAGACCTTGTAACAATAACGAGTCACATGACACTGGGAGGGAAAATGGTTAATTGGGCCCAATTTGGACATTTCCACTTAGGGGTGTACTCACTTTTGTTGCCAGAGGTTTAGATTGCTGTGTGTTGAGTTATTTTGAGAGGACAGAACACTGTTATACAAGCTGTACACACTACTTTACATTGTAGCAAAGTGTAATTTCTTCAGTGTTGTCACAAATATTAACACAAATGTAAGGGGTGTACTCACTTTGTGAGATACTGTAAGTTACTGCAACCCACAGGAGTAAAAGCTGAGAAGGAAAGTAAAAAGGTAAAAAAAAAAAAAAGTAAAGCTGCGCCATCTGTTTTGCCTTCCCTATTGACTTAAATTCATTTGGCCAAGATGGCAAGATTTTGCTGAAATCTCCCAATTTTTGCTGCAATTTGGGGAAATAAAAAATCTTAGTTTGGCTCCAACAAAAATCTCTTGCATGGCATATGGAAAGAACAAGAAGGCATGCAGGAAACTGGAAAAAAAAGCAATGACAAGGAGCCAGCCAGACTTCACCCTGGCTGAAAATGGAAGCAAAAACATTTGGCTCAGACTTCCAAGAATTTGCAAGCCCCCAATTTACAAGCAGCTTGAACCTGGTCGAACTCCAGTTCAATTTATTGATCTTTGGACAAAGCAAAGAATGTGTTATTTCAAATGCACTGATGTTAAAATGCATTGATGTTTTACACACATTCTTTCTGCAAAAACCACAGAGAAGCAATATATATATATATATATATATATATATATATATATATATATATGAATAAAAATAAAAAAAACACTAAACAGAGACAATTGGAAGTTTGCAGACTTTAAGTTGTCTTAGCAAAAGCCATGTAAATAAATCAATTTTCTAAAAAGGCATTTCCTACTGTGTGGCGAAATGGGCAAAAATGACTTTGAAAACATCTAAGAAATAGACCTCCTGTCCTGAAATCCATTTCCCTCTTTCTAAAAAGCACAAGCAAGGAGTCATGCCATGCTTTTTAAAACAAGCTTCCTCCTCCGAGAGCAGGGGTTGTTGGCATGTAATTAATTGGTTAATTTTAAAATCTTTTTTTCTTTTGGAAAATGTTCTTTATTTTAATCTTTATGTTTATTGTAATGTAATGCAGATAAAAGAGATTTCTGCTTATCACCTTTTGAGTACAATTTTAGCTATTTTAATTATAGCCCTGGAAATAAAAAAAAATATACCTTTTTAGCCTGTTCACTTCTCTTGCTCCCCTTTACATTATTCATATTAGTTCTGATACTTTTCAATGCTTATATAGGGCTCTATAAATACAGAGGTACATCAAAAAGTACATCCATTTACATCCAAGGGATCACTGATGTGTATATATATAGAACTGTGCAAAAGCTTTAGACATTTTTAAAAAAAAGCTGTAAAGTGAAATTTCTTTAAACTCTTGCCTACCGGGCACTTTTAGCTCCTTACTGCCCAGTCCAATTTTCATCTTTTAGCGCTGTTACACTTTTAATGCGTGGTCATGCTTCAATGTACCCAGACTACATTTTTATCATTTTGTTTACACAAATATCGTTTTCTTTTGGTGGTGTTTAATCACCACTGCATTTTTTATTTCTTGCTTAGCAAGTAAAATAAGGCCGACAATTTTGAAAGACAAAAAGCCCTTCTTAGTTTCTATTATAAAATGTTGTAAATAAGTATTTTTTCCCCTTCACTGACAGGCACTGATAGGTTGCACTGATGATGTGGCAAACAGTCAAAGGCAACCAGATAAAAGAGTTAGTCGGGACAGTCTTGTGCAGACAAATAGTCAAAGAAAGTCAATGGGATAAACCATATGTTGATTTATTGTTAACAAATTGTGAATTAAAAACAGTTAAAGCGTTACTAAAGAAGTGTTTTATTTTTTTTAAATAAAAAACATGTCATACTTACCTCCACTGTGCAGTTCATTTTGCACAGAGAGGTCCCTCGGCGGCTGTCTCTGGTCCTCCCCGCAATTACTCACCACAGTCATGCGAGAGCTTGCATGGTGGTCAGTAATTGCGGGCACGCTCCCATGATACAGCGACCGGCCATAGCCGCTCACTGTATCACTCGGCCCCGCCCCTCGGCGCGCCGCATCACTGAATGTGATTGAGAGCAGCGCCAGCCAATGGTTGAACCGTGACTGGTTTCTCTACTGCAGCAAATCCTCCATTATAAGAACTAACTCATTATACAGATACTGGAAAATGCTGGGACAACATTTGGATATAAACAAGAAAACAAATAGCTAAATGAAAAATTAAATTATACATAAAATTATATATATATATATATATATATATATATATATGATACATAAAAAGAGAAACGTAAAATATATTATGTTAAATATACTACACATTGTACACTGTATAGTACAATATACAACATGCACATACATGCATAAAAGAAGAAGAATAAATAATAAATGTAATTAATTTGATGAATAAAAGTAAGGCCCAGTAAGATCTGGCCTGCACTTCTTCCCTCTACCCTGGGACGGTATGTGGCCGTCCTTATCAGGATAAGCCGCGGCTCCAGCCCAGGCTCCGGCCCGACCCCCCCCCCCCTTGCGACCTAACAGCCCCCTGCCTCCTTCCCACCACCACCCAACCCACCTTTTAATCATCGGGGCACGAACAATTCGCCTCTGATATCCTCTGGACCAATTGGGAGGGAAGACCGACGAGTGGTGGCCCACTGGAAAATCTTCCTTCCCATCCACCATCAAAAACCCCCAATCAACTTCACTTCCCTGAGTTTTTATGCGACCATGAGTAATCTGATATACTCTGCAGAAACCATCTGGGAACTAAAACCATTTGCCTCAATATTACCAGTTGTCACCAAAAAAGCTCTAAGAAGTGAGCAACTGTTAAGAATCAATCGTCGATCGACAGTTAAAAATTACAAGCATTCACCTCAACCTAAGCCCATATTATGCGCTTTGGTCAAACAAGATCGGCAGTAAAACACCAACAAGAAATCCACAATTTCATCCTACAATGCGATTTAGATTGCCTCTTTATGTCGGGCAAAGAGGAGGAGGCCTGGCGGTGATCCATAAGACTCACCTCTTGATCTCTAAACCAATCCTTCAAAACCCACTTCCATTAATGGAAACCCTCACTCTGCAATTACAAACAAATACCCAGGAGACCGTCCATATCCTACTCTGCTATGGACCACCGGGTCAAAAATCGCAGCTTCTCTCACCTTTGACAGAGTTCATCTCCACTAACACGCTAAACAACAAACATCTTTTGCTGCTCTGGGATTTCAACCTCTGGGCCAACTCCTCACAAGACCCTGTTGCCAACGCCTGCATTGACCACTTGGAAGGATTAGGGCTGCAGCAACTAGTATGTGGATCCACACATATTTCAGGTCACACGCTCAATCTTATTTTCAGACAAGATCTAGAAATAAACATTCTGAAAAATGAACCATTGCCATGGACAGACCACCATGCAATTAAATTCACAATTACCATAAATGCCCTCTTAACAAAAACGTTAAAACCGGTGTCAACACACTGGACTAGATCGCAGAAGAAGCTCAATTCGGAACTCTTCAAAACGACTTTAGGGAACAAACTAAAAACAATCCAACTACGTCAAACAGCCACAGAAACACTGGATGCCATAAACACAGCTCTACTGCAGTCAGCCGACTTAGTAGCGCCCAAACGCAAAACCTGCATCTGGAAAAACAACTCCAGCTGGTTTAACGACCAGCTGTCATTGCTAAAGAAAGAACACAGAAGAACGGAAGCAGCCTGGAAAAGAAACCCTTCAGAGGAAAACCATACCATCTATAAGGAAATAACAAAAAAATACCACAAAGAAATCTTTAAAGCCCAAAAAAAAGTTTCTCCAATATCATCACTAATGCCCTCAACCGTCCCCGCAAACTCTTTAATTTAGTCACCCAGACCATGAATCCAGTCTGTCTTGAAGCCCCCAATTCTGATACCCAAGAATTTTGCAACGAATTATCGGATTATTTTGTTAACAAAATTGAAAGAATCCGTGAAAGCATTCAGCAAAATAGAACTCCCATTAACCCCCCCCCCCCCCTCAATCATACGCCCAATACCCACATAAAATCGCTGCAATCAACAAAGTTCACTTTAAAACCCATTTCCATCAAGGCCACAAAAAACATCATCGATACCCTACGAAATAGCACAGCACCAAATGATATCCTCCCCACCAAACTGCTGAAGAAATGTGGCGATATCCTGGCACTGTCTATCATGCAGCTTATAAACCAGTCATTCAAGGAAGGTATAGTGCCCACCTGCTTAAAACAAGGCATAATCAAACCTATTTTAAAGAAAGACAACTGTATTTTTGCATCTGCAATAAAAAGGATCATCATCTCGGCTTAGAGAAATGCCTCTCTTTGATAGAAAACTGGATGACAAAGAGTTATCTTAAACTCAACAATTCAAAAACAGAACTTCTCCTGTTTCACGCCAGTCAAAGAATTAACTTGCAAAAACTTGGACACCCCCACCCATTATGGGCGAAATCAACAACCCTAGCGCCAAAGTCAAAAGTCTCTAAGTCATCTTTGACACCTACATGACAATGGATGCACAAATAGGGTCAGTAGTCAGCGGATCGCACCATCTGCTGCGCCTACTACGCAAAAGTATTCCTTTTATTCCTAAAGAAGACATAGCAGTCGTGGTGGGAACAATTGTCAACTCCAGACTCGGCTATTCAAATGCCCTCTATCTTGGACTCCCAAAGTACCAAATCACTTGTCTGCAAGTCATTCAAAATACGGCCGCCAGACTTGTGACTGGGAATCAATCTCACCCTCACTGAGAAGCCTTCACTGGTTACCAGTAAAAGACAGAATTGCTTTTAAAGCACTCCAATATCTATGCGAAAAACTAAAAGCTCACAATCCCAATCGCGTTCTGCGATCCACCAACCAAAATCTACTCCACATACCCAAAGCCAGATTCAAGTCCAAAGGAGAAAGAAGATTTGCGGTCAAAGGCCCCAGACTATTAAACACTTTACCAACCAGCATTCAGTTGGGGGAGAACCACTTGGCCTTTAGAAGAAAGATCAAAACCCATCTCTTTTGATGACAAAGGAGAAATGGACAACGAGCGCCCAGAGGCGATTTAGTTTGCATGTGCTGCGCTATATAAGTTTTTCACTCACTCACTGTCATGTCCCGGGGTGTATTCGAACCTGGGTCTTCCTGGTCTTAAACCATAGCCTTACCTGATGTGCCACAGAAGAGATCTAGGCCTTGGGAATATCCTTATTGTGTTCAACACACACCTCGGACTCACTAGCTCCACCTGCTGCCAGCTGTGGACAATTTTCATTCTGGACAGCCTTTAAATAGGAAGTGAGGTCATCACTCAGCGCCCGTTTATTTGGATTACTTCCTGGGTGTTTTGTCTTCAGTGATCTGCATTGTATTGAACTCCTGCCTGATATCCCGACTATTCTACAGCCTGCTGATTTTGTACTTTACCGCCAGATCGTGTATGACCTTTGCCTGCCTGACCCTTCTCCGGAATCCGATTGTGAACTATTTTGCCTGATCCGTTGCCAACCGTATCTGCCTGACGACGCTTTGCCTGGATCTCCAGCATACCTGTTCCACTTCGGACACTACCTTTTACAGGTACCTTACATAATAAACGGGCCACAATGGCAGTGGACCCTGCTGAGATTGTTAAGGCGATTACACGTCAGGGACAACTGATCGGAGCGCATGAACAGCATCTTTCTTCCCTGGACGCCAAGTTAGATGAACTTTGCACTATGCTTAAATCTTGTTTGCCTGGTTCCTCTGCAACGGTCCAGATGCCGGATCCTACTTCTGCTACAGTCCAACCCGCCTCTTCTGTACCACCAAAACTTCCCTTGCCTGACAAGTTTGGTGGTGATACTGAGGACTGCAGAGGCTTTTTAAATGTTTGCCGTTTGCATTTTCGCAACAACCCTGTGACTTTTAGCACTTCATCTGCCAAAGTGACTTTTGTAATTTCCTTGTTAAAGGGGAAGGCCCTGGCCTGGGTCTCTCCTTATTTGGAACGAAACGATCCTATACTTCAAGATGCTGAGAAATTTCTGGCTTCTCTCCAGACTGTATTTGACAAGCCAGATAGAGCATCTGCAGCTGAGTACTCCCTCTTGGACATACAACAAGGCACCAGATCTGTGGCACAGTATGCTATTGAGTTCCGTACCCTTGCTGCTGAGACTAATTGGGACTCAAGGGCATTACGTGCAGCCTTCCGAAAAGGTCTCACAGATCGCATCAAGGATGAATTAGTCTATAAGGATCTCCCAGAAGACCTTGAGAAATTCATAGAGCTGTGTGTTCGTCTGGATGTTCGGTACCATGAAAGGTGCCAAGAGAGACTTAGAACCCGCAAGTTTCCTAAGCCAGTTTACCGTTTGGCCCCTAACTTCCAAGCACCACCTCAGCCAGAACCTGAAACCTCTGTTGAACCCCAGGCACCTGTGGAACCCATGGATGTGAGCCGTCTCCACCTAACTGAGTCAGAGAAACAAAGGAGGCGTTCATTGGGCCTATGCCTGTACTGTGGACTTAAAGGACATTTAGTATCTGTCTGCCCTTCCCGTCCAGTAAAAGGCAGGGTCTAACCAGTGTTGGAGGAGCTGGCTTAGACCTTACAGGTAGATCCTCCAAGACCAAGATTACTGTTCCGGCTACTATCCATTTACCTTCTAAGCTTGTTTTCTGCGAGGCGTTTGTGGATTCTGGAGCTGCTGGCATATTCTTGGACTACAATTTTGCAAGAAAGAACAACATCCCGTTTGTTCCAAAGTCTAGACCCCTGAATATTACCACCCTGAATGGACAGCCCTTGGGAGATGGCATTGTGAAATTCGAGACTACGACAATCACCCTTCAGGTAGGCCTCCTCCACAAAGAGGAAGTTGTCTTGTCTCTCATTGATTCTCCGCTTCTGCCTATCATCCTTGGTTACCCATGGTTGCAACTTCACAACCCTTCTTTTGATTGGGAAAAGGGAGAACTAACCTCCTGGGGATCGTGCTGTCGCCCTAATTGTTTGTCTCAACCCAAAAGACTTTCTGCTTGCATGTTGGCTCCTGTGACTATTCCACCTACCTTGCCTCGTGAATACCATGACTTTGCAGATGTATTTTGCAAGCAAAAGGCAGAGGTGTTACCTCCACATCGTCCTTTTGACTGTACAATTAAATTGATTCCCGGAGCACCTCTTCCCAAAGGAAAGACCTACCCCTTGTCTCTGCCTGAACAAAAGTCTATGGAGGAATACGTAAGAGACAACTTGGAAAGAGGTTTTATGCGACCCTCTTCTTCTCCAGTAGGAGCAGGTTTTTTCTTCGTTGAAAAGAAAGATGGGGGCCTTCGACCATGCATAGACTATCGGGGGTTAAATCAAATCACTGTAAAGGACTCCTACCCTTTGCCTCTCATTCTTGAACTGTTTGATGTACTTAAGGGGGCTGTCATCTTCTCCAAGCTAGACCTACGAGGGGCATATAACCTGATTAGAATTAAAGAGGGGGACGAGTGGAAGACAGCATTCAACACTCGTAATGGACACTTTGAATATTTGGTCATGCCATTTGGGTTGTGTAACGCACCTGCTGTCTTTCAACGTTTCATGAATGAAATTTTCCATGATTTCAGCAACCGCTTTGTGATCATCTACTTGGACGACATTTTAATCTTTTCCAAGACTCATCTAGAGCACATCTCGCATGTGAAACAGGTATTACAACGACTTAGAGAAAACCATCTTTATGCAAAAATCGAAAAATGCAGTTTTCATCAAAGCTGTATTCCTTTCCTTGGGTACATCATAAGTGCTGACGGTTTCCAAATGGACCCTCAAAAACTTTCCGCTGTCTTGCAATGGCCCCAACCGACCACTTTAAGAGGACTCCAAAGCTTTTTAGGGTTTGCAAATTACTACAGACGCTTCATTAAAAGTTTTGCCTCCATTGCGGCACCCCTTACTGCCATGACTAAGAAGGGTACAAATTGTAAGGTGTGGTCTTCAGAAGCAAGATCGGCTTTCCAGCGATTAAAGGACACGTTCAGTAAAGCTCCAATTCTTCAGCATCCAAATCCTGATCTCCAGTACATTGTTGAGGTTGATGCCTCTGAGGTTGGAGCAGGTGCCGTACTCTCCCAGAGACAGCCAAAGTCTGGTAGAATCCATCCAGTAGCTTTTTTCTCTAGAAAGTTTTCTCCTGCAGAGATGAATTATGATGTTGGGAATCGAGAACTACTGGCCATCAAATTGGCATTGTCTGAATGGCGACACCTTCTGGAAGGGGCTCCCAAGCCTTTTACTATCCTCACTGACCATAAAAACCTACTGTATCTTCAGACTGCTAGACGTCTGAACTCACGTCAGGCTCGATGGGCTCTGTTTTTCTCCCGTTTTAATTTTGTCCTTTCTTATGTTCCAGGGCATAGAAACAAAAAAGCCGATGCTCTTTCCAGACAGTTCGCTACCTCTGAAGAAGATCAACCAGGCGAGCAGTATATAATCCCACCTCACAAAATTGTTGCGCAGATCTCCACGGCTCTTTCCCAACAGCTACAAGAATCCCAGAATCGTGTTCCCCAGGGCTTGAAGATACCACCAGGTCGCCTGTACGTAGCCCCTAGTCTCAGAAAACCTGTACTCCTCTGGGCACATAATGGCGTGTTATCCGGTCACCCTGGTGTCACCATCACTCTTAAGACCTTGCAACGTCATGTATGGTGGCCTCATATGAAAAAGGATGTTACTGACTATGTGGCTGCCTGCCCAACTTGTGCTGCTAATAAAGTACCCCGCACGTTGCCTGCTGGACTGTTACATCCACTTCCGGCACCTCGCCAGCCTTGGACCCATTTGACCATGGACTTCATTGTAGACTTACCCAAGTCCGAGGGCATGACTGCTATATGGGTCACAGTGGATCGCTTTTCCAAAATGTCTCATTTTGTGCCGCTCCCGGGATTACCTACAGCGAAAGCACTGTCCACTCTTTTCCTTTCCCATATTGTAAAACATCATGGCATACCTACCAATGTCGTCTCAGACCGCGGATCCCAGTTCGTTTCCCGATTCTGGAGAGCGTTCTGCAAGAAACTGGGAGTAACGCTCTCGCTCTCTACTTCACATCACCCGCAAACTGATGGTCAAACCGAACGCATGAACCAGACCCTAGAAACCTATCTTCGACATTATGTCAATGCCTTACACTCCAACTGGTCTGAGTACTTGCCTTTAGCTGAGTTCGCCCTAAATTCCCGTTGGCACAGTGCTCTTCATACCACACCATTCTACGCAGCCCTAGGCTATCACCCTCAGACTTTTCCTCTACTTCAGCCTTCTTCTGGTGTACCAGCAGCAGATCAGCGGGTAAAGAATATTCTACTACATTGGAAGAAGATTCGTTCATTACTACAAAAGTCAGCAGGCAAGTACAGACTTTTTTCCAACAGACGAAGACGCCATATACCTCCATATGTGGTGGGGGACAGAGTTTGGCTATCAACCAAGTATGTGAGACTGAAACAACCTTCTACCAAATTGGGCCCTCGATTCATTGGTCCTTACAGGATCATTGCTCGAGTTGGGCCAGTTTCCTATCGCTTAAAATTACCTTCCTCTCTCCGGATACATCCTGTGTTTCACGTTTCCCTCCTCAAAAAAGCTATTTTCAACCGCTACTCCAGATCACAACAGCTACCTCCTCCTGTTCTTGTTGATGGACAAAGTGAGTTTGAAGTCTCCAAGATTATTGATTCCAGAAGACATGGCCGTGGCCTTCGGTATCTGGTTCATTGGAAGGGATATCCTGTCACAGACCGCTCCTGGGTTCCAGCCAAAGATCTGCATGCCCCTTCTCTTATACGAGACTTCCATGCCTCGTTCCCCACTAAACCCCGCTAGGCCCCCGGAGGGGTCCATTGGGGAGGGGGCCCTGTCATGTCCCGGGGTGTATTCGAACCTGGGTCTTCCTGGTCTTAAACCATAGCCTTACCTGATGTGCCACAGAAGAGATCTAGGCCTTGGGAATATCCTTATTGTGTTCAACACACACCTCGGACTCACTAGCTCCACCTGCTGCCAGCTGTGGACAATTTTCATTCTGGACAGCCTTTAAATAGGAAGTGAGGTCATCACTCAGCGCCCGTTTATTTGGATTACTTCCTGGGTGTTTTGTCTTCAGTGATCTGCATTGTATTGAACTCCTGCCTGATATCCCGACTATTCTACAGCCTGCTGATTTTGTACTTTACCGCCAGATCGTGTATGACCTTTGCCTGCCTGACCCTTCTCCGGAATCCGATTGTGAACTATTTTGCCTGATCCGTTGCCAACCGTATCTGCCTGACGACGCTTTGCCTGAATCTCCAGCATACCTGTTCCACTTCGGACACTACCTTTTACAGGTACCTTACACTCACTCACTCATTGCATATGACCAGACAAAAAATGAGTGATCATGATACAGCAAGAAACAGACCAATGGAATGGGATCTAGATAATTCTATGGATCTCGAGACCCTCATTTAACCCATTGGGGGACAGGGCGGCCAATTTATAGATCCAAAATGATTCCCATTTGCACCACCTACATTCTGCGTCACACGTCCCTAACTCCACCTAACGATTCGTCATAAGAAATGCGTTATCGGGGATGCATTTCTTATGACGAAACATTGGGTGGAGCTAGGGACGTGTGATGCAGGATGTAGGTGGTGCAAATGGGAATCATGTGATGTGGTGGCCATCTTACTGGTTTGAAACGCTGGTCATCTCTATATGATTGTATCGATCATTGCGCAATGAGCGTTCCTTTCTATTTTTACATCTATGTGGATGCTGCAGTTTGCCTGCAGTAGATCTTTATGGGAGTGGAGTGACATTTTAACTTTTAATGGTCCTATTGAGGAAGATCGGCTTATGCAGGAAGGATTGGTGGTGCCATTATCTAGTGCAGGGGTCTCCAAACATTCTAAACAAAGGGCCGGTTTATTGTCCTTCAGACTCTTGGAGGGCCGGCCTTTGGCCAGCGGGAGTGGAAATTTTCCTGGCATCATTGTTAGTAAACATCTGGTATTATCGGGAGGAAAAGTGCCCCATTGCTGGTATCATAGGGAGGAATAGTGCTCTATCAGTTGTGTCAGTGGGAGAAATAATACTCCATTGTCAGATGGCAGAATAGTGTCTCATATCAGTGGGAGGGATAGTGCCCCAAGGGCCGGATAAAGGCAAGCAAAGGGCCGCATTCGGCCCTCGGGCCGCAGTTTGGAGACCACTGATCTAGTGCATTAAAAAGTGTATACCCTATACACCAGAGGTAGGCAACCTGTGGCACTCCAGCTGTTGCAGAACTACAAATCCCATTATGCCTCTGTAAATAATTGTAACTGCCAACCACATCATGCCTCTGAGAGTAATTGTAACTGCCAACCCCATCATGCCTCTGGGAGTAATTGTAACTGCCAACCTTGCAATGCCTCATGGGAAATGTAGTTCCACAACAGCTGGAGCGCCACAGGTTGCCTACCCCTGCTATACACTGATGGAAAGGATCAGTACTATTGGGTGATGGTGATGGTCTTACTTTTGATAAATGTTTGTGTAGCGGCCTGCTCCTGTTGGGCAGGCGCTGCTTTAAATTAAGAGGGGGTCTGAGTTGTTAATTGACTCAGGCAAATGTAATTATGGGTAATTTAGCTTCTGTTTCAGCCATTGCTGTGCTGGGAGTAACCACCATTGTTCGCTTGGGGGTGTTATTACCATCCAAGGCTAAGGGTGGCAGCAGCAGAGACATGGTGTATTGGGTGTCCCCCTCGCCAGCCAGATCAGTGGGGTGAATGTCCTGCTGCGCATGCTGGGGAGGGGTACTTAAGGGACAATCACCATTGGACCGGGGTCGTTGGTCTGTTGTTCCAGCACCTCGTGGCCTGCCTGGCCGGGGGTGCGTGCTCCTGAATCCTAATTGAGATTATGCACCTGAACCTTTCTACCTATTTAACCTTCCACCCCTTCAACCACTTCTTCTTTTCTTACCAAGTTCTGCAAATATATCTTAGAAAAAGAAGTGTAAAGTGTGGACATTAAACTTTTTTAACTCTCTTCTACTACCCTGGACGGCGAGGAAATAGAGGTAACATGCTGCCCGAAAATACTCAGCAGCTCCTGCGGGAGTAGAGCTACATTTGTTTGGCTGACCACAGTGTTTTTGGTCCTCAAGTATTGTATTTGGATGCTGGAGGAGGGAGCTGCACGCAGAAGTTTTTTTTTACCTTCAAGCATTGAAAGTAGGGGGAATCTGCGGCAGACAGGGTGATTAGGGTGTACCCATGCATACCTGACACCGACACACCCCATGTGCAATGCTATGATCTCTAGAGTGCATGTAGGAAGTGGAGCAAAAAGAGGAGATAAGAAAAAAATGTTGCTTGATCAAAATTATTTTGATTGGTACTCACCTCTCCGGCGGCTTCCGGGTCTTTAGGGAGTTCCGTCGAAGATCTGGTGATGTCACGGACACCGGCGGGGCTTGGCCGTGTCCATCTGAAGGGCTCCTTTGCTGTGCCTTCATATTTGCATGCCGGTGGGACCTTACTATCTGCCACACACAAGGGCTGATGCACTTTCCTCTATCACTTGCCTCTATCAACCTGGCATTCTACAGCCTTCCACTGGGAGTTGATAGTTTCCTTTACGGCCAACGGACTGAGGTTAACCACTCCCCATCTGGATTCAGCAGTGGTATCGTTGTACACATTTTTATATCAGTATCATACTTAGCTACATGTTTTTATGACTGCTTTTGCTACCGTTTGGTATTACTCGCATCATTTAGGCCGCGTACACACGAGGGGATATGTCCGCTGAAAACGGTCCGATGGACCGTTTCAGCAGACATCTCCGCTCGTGTGTATGGGCTAGCGGACAGATTTGTCCACCCGACAGATTTCAAAGCAAGCTTTGAAATCTATCCGGTGGGAATCTGTCCGCCCGACATGTCTGCTGGTTAGTACACTTACCAGCAGACATGTCGGCTCCCACCGCCGCCGCGCCGCTGCCGAATGGATTCGGCGCATGCGCGGAAGTGTTTTACTTCCTGGTGCGGTGACGTAGCGGTGACGCGGCGGCGTCAACGTCACCGCCGCGTCATCGCCACGTCACCGCGCCGTCCGGCGGCGGGGAATTTGATCCGATGGTGTGTACACGCCATCGGATCAAACTCCCGATCGGACATATCCGATGGAAATGGTCCGCGGACCGTTTTCATCGGATATATCCGATCGTGTGTATGGGGCCTTACAGTTTATGTAGCTACATTGGGCCAGATTCACAGAGCGATTACGGCGGCGTTACAGGAGATGCACGGCGTAAGTCTAAATTTGCGCATTGTGTTTCGATAGATTTCGATAGACAGGCGCATCCGTCCACGCAAAACTGCGCTAGACACACCATTTATTTGCTATTCAAATATGCTAATGAGGGAGTTACGGGGATCCACAAAAGAACGTTGTTGCAGCGCAGGCTACGCGCTGTGCGCAACAGCTGCATGGCCTGTCTAAAATTAGACCATATAAAAGGTGGTATAAAATTAGACAATCCATCTACATGTCAGAGAAAGCAACACTGTTAGTGAGGAGCTGAGCAGTCACACTTGTTGCACAACAATCTGTATGCCAACATGCCAGGGACATCCTTGCTCATAGCTATACTACTGACTTTAGAGGAGCAAAGAAGGAGGAGGGCACTGAGGAGGGCACGGAGGAGGGCACGGAGGAGGACATGGGAGATGATATACCGCACACGCATAGACCTCTTTGGCATGAGTGATTCTGAGGTGTATCGCATCTTCAGATTCACCCCATCCTGGAATTAACCACAACCTTGCAGGAGGACATCACCAGCCCAACACACCGCTCACATGCAGTGCAGCCACTGGTCAAGGTCATGGCAACACTCCATTTCCTTGCCAGTGGCTCTTTTTAAAGAACAAGTGGAGTGGTGGCTGGGATGTCACAATCCTCCATGAGCAGATGTGTGCACCAGGTTGTCCCTGCAATCCTCAGACGCATGGCCAACCAAATCATCAAACCCACCACTGAGGAGCTGCGGCTGAAGGCAATGACAGATTTCTACAGAATTGCCAGATTCCCACGCACCGTGGGGGCCATTGATTGCACACATGTGGCACTCCAGCCCCCCCATGAGACAGAGCACATATACCGCAATCGGAAGCATTGGCATTCCATCAACGTACAGGTGATAGTCGATGCCCGAGGCCTCATATGGCAGGTCCGTGCCAAACACCCCGGATCCAGCCATGACAGCTACATCTACAATAAGAGCCCCATCCGAATGGAATTCGAACAGAACGTGTATGGGGACACCTGGCTGGTTGGTGAGTGACATGGGTGGCACGCATGACTGTCCCCCCCCATGATGCACACATCACAAGGGGCACATGCATGACTAACATCCTCCTGTCTTTTCCCTTACAGGTGACTCTGCATATGCACTGGGACCCCATCTCATGACTCCTATCTGGAACCCCCAAACACCAGGAGAGGAAAGATACAATGAAGCCCACGCCCAAACACGTGCAGTGGTGGAGTGCACCTTTGGCCTCCTGAAGTCACGTTTCCGATGCCTGGATAAGTCTGGGGGGACCCTGTTGTATTCCCCAAACTTTGTGTGCCAGATCATCGGTGCATGTTGCATTCTGCACAACTTCGCAGTGAGAAAGGGCCTGCAGATTGACATACGTGATACCCCTGAACCAGACAATCCCCCCTAACCGAGGTTACCCCCGTCTTGCACGTTAAACACACACATTAATCATGGCACAATGAGAATGCATGCATGCACACCACTGTCGTCCCTAGCACAGACACATCACATCCTCATCAAATTGGATTAGCACAAGCCCACCATGCTGGACTTGTGAGCAGCAACGCCACGCCACGGCTCAAATTATGTCACTGTACATTCATACACCATTCACACGGACCTGGGGATCACTTCTCCCTGGTCCTGGGGAACCCTTCTCCACCAAAACTGAGGGTGACACCCCTTTTCCGGCAGAATAAATCACCCCCTTATCCCAAAAACATTCACAACACAAAAAAAAAAAAAAATTGTCCAGCAAAAAAAAAAAAATCCAGCAAAAAAAAAAGGCAAAAAAAACGGGGAAAACAAATTAATGCCGCTGGCGTGAGCCACACCTGGGGCGCCCACGGCCCCGGGTCCTCAGGGGAGACTCATGGGGAGGGGGGGGGTAATCCGGGGAAGGAGGAGCAGCCCCTGGTCTCTGCCCACCTGGCGGCCTGCCCTCCAAGGCCACGGCTATTCTGTTCAGACCAGTGTTGCCGTGTTTGCCTGGATAGCCTGGGTGAGGGCCCTCACATCCTGCCCAACGTCTGCTGTTGTAGTCTGCAGTACGTTTAGGCAGTTTGTAAGAGCCTGGGAGTGGCAGTCCAGGTCCCCAAGCGTATCCTTTATGGAGGACAGGCTCTCCTCCATCCGCACCAAAGTCTGGCTGACCTGTCCCAGATGGCGGGTCTGAAGGGCCTGGTCCCTTCTCAGATTGGCGGGCAGAACCTCGGCCACCCCCTGGTCTTCTGGGGCGACTTCCTGCCTCCAGCTGAGGCTTGTGGCCGGGAAGAAGGGGAGCCCCTTGGGAGGGGAGCCCTGTTGGGGGAGGAGTGGGAGGGGCTAGCCCTTATGGAGGGTTGGCTGCTGCCAGCCAGAGAGGAAGACTCCTCCAAAAACAACAATCCACTGGCTGACATGACATCCTCCTCCTCCTCAAACTCCTCCTCCTCAACCTCCTCCTCTTCAACCTCCTCTGAGGACTCCGGCCTTGTCGGGGGGTCCTCATCAGGCTGTTGTCCTGGGGATGGTGCGGTCAGGCCAGATGGCCCAGCACCCTCCTGCACATCTGTGGATGACACAAAACATTCACCGGTTGGAGGATCCACACACTTGCCACATATTCCCTTTCACCCCCCCCCCCACATGCTATACACCTGATAGGGCAAAAAACCTTACCTGGCATCACGGCTTCATGACTGGAGTCATAGCCAGGCAGGCCCTCCACCTGTTGTCTATGAAAGGTGTGGGCCACCGCACGCTCCTCCGCTGTCAGCCTAACAGGGCATAGTGAGCCCCCTCCTGTGCCCCTGGCATGGGCTGCCATTTTGGCCAGCTTCTTTCGGACCAAACGCCGGAGGTCATTGATTTTCTTTTCGATCCCCGTGAGTGTCCGGGTCTCCCTCCCCCGCTGCATACACCTGGTCAGTAATGTGCTGCAAAATCTCACGCCTCCTGGCCAGGGTGGTGTTGGCACTCTCCGGGCCGTGGAGGAAACGCCCATATTGGGTAATGGCCCGGGCAATTATTTGTTTCTCCCCCAAAGTAAAATTCAACTTCCTCTTCCTCTCAGTCATACTCATACAACAACTCTCTCCCAAACAATCAACAAAAATCACTCACAAAAACAAGCAGGAAAAATCAAGCAACAAAACAAACAAACCAAAATCTATCAACCAAAAAGTCTCACAAGCAGTTACCTAAAAACACTTTCAAATATATTCTACAAAACACTAGATCAAACAGTCAACAAATATAACAAAGACAAGTCACAACGCAACAAACAACAGAACAAAAGCACATTGCTGTATAGGGAGGGATACAAAGGGATGTACTTTTGCAAAGGAAGTGCGTTTGTGTCTGTCTTTTTATGCTGTCTGCGTAGTTCACGAAGTTGCCCGGGTCCACTTCCAATTTCACTGATTGCGCCGTTCCCGAGTTGTGAGCATGAGCACAGAGGTGCTGACCATGGTCTGCTTCATGCGCGCATGCGCGAGCCGGCCGGCCCTTCATTTGCATGGGGTCACGGCTCATTTCAATGCAACACGCCCACATCCTTCCCAATTTGAATTACTCCGCCTTTGAAATTACATTGCACCAGCGCTAATTTCTGCGCAAATCAAACGAGTATACAGTGATTGCGCCGCTACATTGCTGCAGTCTAACGTAAAGGAGGTGCGCTACGCCAGTCAAAAAATGAGCCGATGTACGTGAATCTGGCCCATTGATTTTATCTCCAGTGCAATATTTATTTTGTTACCTACTTGAAGACTATAAAAGTTTTAATGCTATTCCCATCGAGCGCTGCCTTTGTGTGTTTTTTGTATCCTGCTATCCATTTTCCAGTGGTTGGTAGCTGCACTGGGAATCAGCCTGCAAGTAGTTGGATCTGTATGTGCATTATAATTAATCGAAATTAGTCGATTAATCTATTAAAAAAAAAAGATTAATCGAACACAAAAATCAGTAATAGCCCTAGTTAAAATACATAGTGCTTTAGCAAACAAAATGTCATTCAGTCAGGGTTAACATCTACTTTAAAGTGGTACTAAAGTCTTGTTTTTTGTTTCTATGATAATAACAAACATGTTTTAATTATCAGCCCTGTGCAGTGATTTTGCACAGAGCAGCCCAGATCATCCTCTTTACAGATTCCCCCACAGGTGCTCCTGGCCTCTCCCTTCTGTTGAGTGCCCCCACAGCAAGCAGCTTGCTATGGGGCACCCGAGCCGAGCCAAGCCGCAGCTCTGTGTATACGTTCAGACACACAGCCCTGGTTTCGCCCCACCCCCTCTCGCTTCTCTTTGCCTTACATTGACAACAGCAAATGGCACTGCTGCTGTGTCTCAGCCAATCAGGAGGGAGAGTCCCCGACGGACGAGGCACTCGTGTAGATCGCTGAAAAGAGATGGGGCTCTGGTATTACGGGGACTGCCCCTCAAACTGCCACACACATAATATTTTTTTTATTTTAATGCAAAGAATGCATTAAGATAAACAAAACTTCTGCCTTTACAACCACTTTAAATTCATGACAAAGGATTGCCAGAGTACCATGGGTTATCTAAACAAATAGCAGAGTAGAACAGTTTCTATTTGTCTGAGAGAACCTCAGATTTTTTTTACCAAAGCTGAAACTTTTCATGCAAATGATGTGAAAAGAGCCCCACCAGATGCTAAATAAAAGGCTGTATAATAATAATATGCAATGTCAAACTTTATGTACATAAGTAAAAATATTAGAAATTTATAATTTTTCCTGGCCATAATAAATGTAGAGAATATGTAAAAAACATGATTAACAATAATAAACGTTTCCTTTCCTTCAATTCCTTCAATGTTTATCTGCCTTTCCCTGGTCATTTCCTTAAGCAGTCTTCATTTTAATGATGACACTTACTCCGTCTTCTTCTATATTTATTTTATTGGCTTCTTCTCTCTCTCTTCTCCCTACGTGGCATAAATTATATGTTTATATTAGCTACATGACATGATTTGTGTAAATGAATGCTGACAGGTTTTTCTATTTATTTGAAGGAAGACAGACCGGATAGGTATTTATTTTCTCCCTCCTAGTAATGCCCCTAAAGATTTATTTATCTAAAGAGCCATTACATTAATTATGGTAAGAGTTTTAATCTCGTAATGTGAAAACCTTAACCATTTACTTATTTCCGAGTGGCCTAACAAGCTGATTCACTAGAATTGACACTGGGGCTGTATCTTTCCGATGTAGTAAAAGAAAAATGTTTTAAAGGAAAATTCATGTTTCGTTAAAGAATATCTAAAACCGTTTTTTTACATTTTGTTTATAGAAAAAAATGGTTAACAGCCTGTTCTTTTTATATATACAATCTGTGTATTATTGGGGAGATTCCCCTTGACGTCATGTCTGTGGACACAACTCAAAATAAGAGGCAATGTATCAAAAGTCAGGAAAATTCCTAATTAGAAATGCGCCACGACAACAATAAGCTTTCACTGAAAAAAAAACCTTATATTTCTGTTCTTGTGGCAATTAAAAAGTTTGGGCCAGATTCAGAGAGCGATTACGCCTGTCTAACTGGTGTTAGACAGGAGCAATTTCAAATTTTGCGCGCCGTATCACTAGTTTGAATCCTCAAACCATGATACGGCTGCGTTGGGCTTCGATCTGACAGGCTTACGTCTTCGTACGCCTTCGGATCTACGCTGCGATCTTTTTGCGGCCGCTGGGTGGAGTTCGCGTCGTTTTCAGCGTCGGGGTATGCAAATGAGCTTTTTACGGCGATCCACGAAGTTACGAGCGTCGTTCGCAATCGCGTACGTCATTTTTTCGCTACGTAAAGTTAAACCAGCTATTAGCTGGTCTAACGTTACGCGGCCCATGTTAAGTATGGCCGTCGTTCCCACGTCGACTTTCAATTTTTTATTTTTTTTTGCGTAAGTCGTCCGGGAATAGGAATGTCCGTAAACGACGCTACTCAAAAAAAAATGACGTAACGACGTGATTTCGCGCAATGCACGGCGGGAAATTTCTGAACGGAGCATGCGCAGTTCGATCGCCGCGGGGACGCGCTTAATTTAAATGCCTCACGCCCCCTATTCACGTAGTTTGATTCCGCCGGGAGAAATACACTACGCCGCCGTACCTTACGGGCCAAAATCTCTCTGAATTCCACCTAGAGCCAGGTAAAATACGGCGGCGTAGAGTATCTCTGATACTCTGCGGGAATCTAATTCTTTCTGAATCTGGCCCTTTGGATTTAGATGCAGGCTGCTATTGACCTCCTTCTGAAAATGCTAGTTGCCTGACTGTGTCTGACTTCAATGTTTTTGGAGTTGCTGACCTGGAACAAAGAATACAGATCAAGATACAATGAAGTTGGAAATCCTAATCTGCATACTTCCGGTCAGTGGTTTAGATAATTCTGAAACCACTTTGTAATCATGAGAGTGTAGCACAGACACTGTGGCTGGTCCCACTATCTTGGCCCAGGTCAAACTTTTCCCACAGTGTAACAACAGTCATATGCACAGCAACATCCATACTGTTCACGCAATAAGTAGTCTAGGGCAGAGGTCATCAACCCTGTCCTCAGGACCCACTAACAGGCCAGGTTTTGTGTATTACCTTGGGGAGGCTGTCCACTTCCCAAGAGCTGTTACTAAGGGACTTTTCAAGAAGAAGAAGAAGAAGAAGAAGAAGAAGAAGAAGTTGTCCTCCTACTTTTTTTCAACATTCCGGATCTGCTTCCTATGCCCTAACCAAGTTACACTGCAATCAACTGAGAAAATACAACCCCCTAGACCAGTGGTCATCAACCCTGTCCTCAGGACCCACTAACAGGCCAGGTTTGAAAGATAACTGAAATACATCACAGGTAATATAATTTGCTGCTCAGTAATCACTCTGTATGCTGTGAAAAGAGAATGATGATTTAAGAAGGAAGTAAGTAACAGAGATACTGGTGTACTAGGCATAAGAGAACAATAAGCCACACCCTAAGCCAAAATTCCATCAGTCACCCAGGTCAGCTTAAACAATAACACTACCACCCAATGTCCAACAAGAAGCAGCAATAAAGCCAGATATGTATAAACCTCTGGAACTGCATTGCCCAAATTCACAAGGAACATCTATGCTAAGCCTAAGGCCCTGTACACACGATCAGACCAGTTCGATGGTGTGTACGGCCAATCAGACCGTTGTCCGTCAGACCAAATTTTTAAAACATGCTTTAAAACCTGTCTGATGGACACCTGTCCGTCGGACAGATTCGATGGTTAGTACACAAAAGCATCGGACCAAAAACCTGCGCATGCTCAGAATCAAGTCGATGCATGCTTGGAAGCATTGAACTTATTTTTTTCAGCACGTCGTTGTGTTCTACGTCACATCGTTCTGGTCTGGTCCTACTATCTTGGCCCAGGTACACTTTTCCCACAGATTTTGATCTGATGGTGTGTACGCACATCAGACCATCAGACAAGTTCAGAGTTGTCTGATGAAAACGGTCCGTCAGACCAGTCTCATCAGACCGGTCTGATCGTGTGTACAAGGCCTAAGATTGCCTAAAGAACACCACCATGGCCTGGAATGTTCAAGATAAGTAACATGGTGTGGTATGAGAGTAAACTCAATAAAACAGGGGCAGTCATTAAGTTGTTTCTTCTGCTGGATACCATTGGGGCTCTTTAAAGCATTGGTGCACTTCAAGACCATTTAATGAGCCTGCATCCAGTTGAGGTGTGCTTGGAAAGCTAGTATTGTCTTTGGCTCAGATGTGAGATGTTCGAATGAACAGAGATTGGATTAAGTCAAGTTAGATGCAAGAATAGTTCAATGAGGCAGGGTTATCCTAAATATGCACACCGCATGTTGTACTACTAGAAACTGATGAAGCAGGCCTAACTGTGCTTATAGAGGGTATAGCAGTTAGCCTATTCCTTATAGCTCAGTTCCTGCCAACAGTGTAGATGACAGGCTGACAGCCCCCTCACCAGACCTGCATCCAGCTGAAGTTGCAGAGGTAGAAGGGCCCCCTCTCCCCCTTTCTGACCTGTCTGCAGCGGCAAGGTGGATGGTACAGCTGTGTAGTGTTTTAAAGTAATGGTGGCTTAGGGCGCAAACTTCCCCCTTTTGTATTTGAACTTTTCCGGGCAGTCTAAGAATCCCTCTACCTCTATAGGAACAAAACTGTCTGGCTACACTACTAAATAAGTGTAATTAAATTTGATAGAAAGAGAAGAAGTGGAACTTTGCACGAGGCATGCCGTTGTAGATAATAATGAATGAAGAACATATATCATAATTAAATTGTCATAATGACATGTAAAAATTCATAACATAATAAGAAACAATGTACTATATCAACAATTAGAAATATATTATATATATGACTGTAAAAAAAAAAATCAATGTTTTAAACATAGTAATGATAAAATATAAATAAATGTTCAACAGATATGATTGGTACAATACATACAGCATATATAATGCCAGGCATAATGAAGACATGATTGGCAAAATATACCCACATGTACAATACATACAGCATATATAATGCCAGGCATAATGAAGACATGATTGGCAAAATATACCCACATGAACTCATACATCAATACATACACAGGTTAAAAATTAATAGTTAAGGCAAGCTTGTCTTGGCAACCTAATTGGAAACTTGACGCGTTTAATGGCAAACAGCCTCATATCAGAAGTTAGATGCATAGTTATACTAAAATGATAAATGGATAAAAAATCTATTAATAAAAACATCACGTAACCAAGCCATTTGTCAGTTGTGGCATATTCCCTTAGTGTAGTGTATGTGCACTTGTCATGCATCTAAATCTGTAAAAAAAAGGGGGGAAAAGAAAAGTGAAAAAATATAACCTAGTAAAATGATGAGGATACAAAAAATATCTATTGTGTCAAAATGGTAATATGTATATAGTTTCCCACAGAGGGAATAATGTGGATGTTACAGGTGATATGTGAATGTGAGTAAGTCTCACCTTGGAGGTCAACACATATGTGCACAAACAGGATATGTGTCAAATAACAATATTGTTATTAGCGCACTTAGTAGGTAAGGAGTAAGCACATATGAGTAATCAATAAAGGCAATGACCTAGTGTGCATAAGTGCAGAGTCAAAGATGACCCAATGTTACCTGCATGAATTAAAGAGATAAATAATCTAGACGTGAGTGGAGACCCTTCCTCATAGTGGGATCATGTGGAGTGATCGGTTGGTTAGCCCTGGCTGGAATAACACCGGCCCAGGGCAGATCCCAGCCAACGTCATGCCTAAACGTCATACATTGAGTTCAATTTGACTTAAGACTACCAGTCATACCATGCTATGGATAGGTGAGCAAGTTGAGGGCTTGGGTTAAAAAATGCAGTGTGGAAAACCGAATAAAGTTTTCCTTACAGGAAACAAAAAAAAAAGGATCAGAGGAGCCATGGGGTTGTCATTCAGGAGTTTGAGCTTGGGTACCTCTTCCAGCAATTTTAGTAGAACTAAAGTTGTCCCACCATCAAAAGCCTTTTTTGTTTGGCCTTTACATCCAGGTAGTTCTAGTAAAGGGGGCATATCTGATGGTATAGAGCCCTCTGGTGTTGGTGGTCGTCTTGGTTTCCTTGGAGCTTGGTTTCCAGTGGACTTTAAAGCAGACCTTCACACAAATAAATCATTCTCTTATTCCCCCAGCCTATTACACAATCCTTTTATTTATTTTTTGAGGAGGCAAGTACCTTTTTTGGTGGTACAGTACTTGCTTCCCTTTCCTGATTCCTAGCCAAGTCTGAGGACTAGGTTTTTTTATCTATAGTATATTGGGATGAAATAACCTGCTTCCTAGATGATTTTATTTGTGTGTTAAAATCAGTGTATGATTATTTTTATTAATAAATGGCTACTGTGGCCAGTTGAACCCAACGTCCCACAGTCTGGTGTCTTGTTGTGGCAATGACCGGAAAAGTGTTTAAGGAACCTAATTGACAACTTGCTCAGGTATGTTTAATTTAGAACGTGTCAATACACTGTCCCCTATTTTAGAAAAGCACATTTTTTAATTACTTTTTTTTAATTCTGAATTTTACAAATACAAACAACCTCAGGGCCCCTAAACCAATGTATTTACTGTTAATGTTTTTTTTTTTTTTTTTTTAAGGCCACTGGGCAAATAACATGTGGTTCTCTCAACACATACAAACATAATGCACATAATTAAAACAAAATCACCTATTGACTACAGACCTTGGAAACTGCCTGATCCTTTGAACAAATGTCTAATTGCTGGAAATTATACTTACTGAGAAACTTTAAAGCAGCATGACACATTCATTAGGGTCGTGGCAATTAAGAATTAGTGCATCATCGCGGTGGTGTGTCCACTGTGCTTCTCCCTGTGATTACCAAACCTGATGAGAACAATTATAGGGATTTGCTTGTTTTTGCTCAGCTAACTGGGTAATGAATGTAAGTTGTACTTTAGCCACCTGCACCTACAACATTAAATAGACCTAGCTGTAAAAAATGAAAATAATAAGAAAGCTAGAAATAGAAAAATAATAAGAAAAAATACATTATTACCTAGCTTTCCAAGCACAAGGGTGGACCTAAGCCTTAAAGGGGTTGTAAAGGTACAATTAGCTTCCTTTACCTTAGTGCAGTGCTCCTTCACTTACCTCATCTTTCGATTTTGCTTTTAAATGTCCTTATTTCTTATGAGAAACCCTCACTTCCTGTTCTTCTGTCTGTAACTCCATACAGTAATACAAGGCTTTCTCCCTGATGTGGAGTGTCGTGCTTGCCCCCTCCCTTGGACTACAGAAGAGTCAGGACGCTCTCTACGTTGCAGATAGAGAAAGGAGCTGTGTGCTAGTGGGCATCCTGACTCTCCTGTAGTTCAAGGGAGGGGGCGAGCACGACACTTCACACCAGGGAGAAAGCCTTGCATTACTGTGTGGAGTTACAGACAGAAGAACAGGAAGTGAGGATTTTTCAGAAGAAATAAGGACATTTAAAAGCAAAATCGAAGCATGAGGTAGGTAAAGGAGGACTGCACTAAGGTAAAGGCAGCTATTTAGGAAAAAAATATTGTACCTTTACAACCCCTTTAAAGCAAGATAAAGGCATCTAGAATGCTTGCCTGTACTTTTCACCTTTTTGTGATAAGAAAGAGGGACACCTTCTAGTACAAAGTATGTAGGCAAAGGAAACACATCTGACAAGCTCCCAGTGACAAAGACCATTGTTTCTAAACCTTTTTAGATTCAAGGCATCCTTTAACCTCCCTGGCAGCAGGATTATTTCAGATTTTAGGTGCTGAAAGTGGTACCATTCTTTTGCATGGAAATTTGGCATTTTACCATGTAGGCCTGTAATTCTTATGAATAACTCACTATTATGTCCAAACCAGAGTCTAGTAGACATCTCAGGCATGATAAAATTTGAAACACAAAATCATAAATTATAATATAATATTTAATAACAAATAATAATTTAATAATAATAATAATTTTTATTCAACACATTTTTGTAAATAATATAATCAAAAACACTGAATTATTTTTTTTGGTCAAACAAGCATGCAATATTAGTAGTCATATTGCTTCAGTAAACATCTCGGGTATGAACATTTTTAAAACATGGTACAGCACAAAGTCCAACGTCACAATCGGTCACAACGATTTTATGCCAAATCGTGCTCGCTTTGACGCGATAAACTGTATCCAGCGGAGTCTTCCTTTGTAGGCCATAAGACTTTCGTCAATACTTATGTTTCTGTCGGGAACATAGGTCTGCTGGAAATTCTTCAGAATTATTTGATACGCCTCCCTTTTTTTTCAGTTTTGGAGCTGGATGAGAACTCTCATCAAAGTCTTCATTATTTGCAAAGTGCAAATATTTCATTATGCAAGAAAATTTGTATTCTGACATAACTGTTCCAAAAAAAGTAGTGGCTAGTAACCTGTTGGTGGTCCAATTCCACTTCTGCAGGGGTTTCCCCACCACTCCCTGAAGAATAATTAGGCCCAGAAACTTCCAGATGTCCTCTCTGGTCACTGGTTCCCACTTTCTGCTCCTGGAAAACCTCTGAGCTTGTTGCTCCTGGTATCGATTTGTCTCCATAACAATTTTTTCAATGACCTCATCGGTCAAAAAGAGTTGGAGATATGCCAAGGGGTTGTCATCCTCAACATCCACTTTGATCCCATGTGTTCCTGTAAACAGAAATCTTGGGGGCGCTACGTGCTCAATACCGCAGTCAATCGAGCACCAAGTCCGCACATCGCTGGGCACAGTCGCAGAAAAATGCTTTCTGCGCCTGATGATGAACTTCCCCACGAGTCGCTATCACTCAACTCCTCTGCAAGCGATTCTGCATCACTGTCGCTGTCTTCCAGCAGGTCATATACCGCTTTTGAGGTGGAGGCTCGCTTTTTTGATGCCATGGTCGCTGTGCAGTTTACAGACACAACGTACAGTAAAACTGCAGACAAGGGCACTGGAGAAAGCACTGGGGGGCAATCTAAGGTCAATATATTTTATTTTGTATTGTAATCCAATAGGATTACATTGTATCAGTGCGTTTGTGCTTTATACATTTGAATTTCCCGCCCGTTCCGCCCTCCCCGTGTCGCAACACTCGCAGGGAAGGGAATTAGGGGAACACAGTGCATCGGGCGGAAGATCCGGCTGCCCTACACTGCGGGAATACATTGCGGGATCCCGGGGACAAGGTAAGTAACATCTTCCAGGATCCATCGATGCAATCCTGAGTGTGGGTTGGGGTTACCGCTAATAGCACTGAAATTACGCCCCGAGCCACACTCGGGAATACCGCCAGGCAGGTTAAAAATTATGGACAATCTCGACTATTATTGTAATAGTTTTACATAATGCAGCAAAATCCACACAGGTAGGGCACCCAACGTTAGAGGTGATTTATTCTTACAAAGCAAATACACGTTTGCACACTGTTACTGACTAGTATTCCAATGTTTCTTTTCTCCTTTAGTTTTTCTCCATCACTCAGCTAATGTCACCTCAATGCTGATGGAGAGGGGCGGGGGAGGGTCAAACAAGGATGCTGTGTAGGCGACTGACACCCTCCGTATCAATTGATGATGTCATGCCGGCAGCTAGAAAGTTGTAATGGTGCACAATGAAAACTTGTGGCTTTGTGTAACTAAAAGGCAGGTTTCATTCACATTCCGGCCTGTATACAAATTTTGGGCAATTTTTAAGTATTTTGCCATGGCAACCCTTGAAGACGCCTCAAGGCACCCCCCGGGGTGCCTGGACACCCTGGTTGAAAAAGGCTGACATAGACCATTAAGAATTAATACTGAAAAAAATTACTAAATGTATTAAAGTTTAATGTGTCATTCAAACAACTGTTGTATTGGTACAAATGCAATGCTATTCATTTTGAAAGGTGCCCAACACACTTTGCCGATGGACATGTATTCCAGTGTCACACAAGCACTAACATGCATTTCAGTGTGCTGCCAAAAATGCTATACGTACCTTTTTTGGTGCATTATGGTGCGTAAAGCAGCCCATTCAAATGAATGACATTTCTTAACACAATGCATGTGCACTATTACACTGTAATTATAATACTTAAAAAAACAGCTCCCTAACAAACATGTTAAACTTAAAATAATATACTATGGATGGGACTTTGCAGGCACCATGAGCAAAAACACTGCTAAAATACAAAAAGTTTATTGTACAAATGTATTAAAAACAAATGAAGAGATTAAAAACCCTTCAGGCCCCATGTACATGACTGTCACATTGAGAAAAATATGGATATCCATCAACAAAGACCAAGCAAGGTCATATGTGTAGAAATTAACCTCAACGCATTTCAACTTCTTTTGTCAGCCTCAGGGAGTTAGTATGATGGGTAGAATATACAAAAAACACCAACATAATAACCAAAAAATACAAAACTATAATTTCAAGAATATTAATTAATAATATCATGACATAACATAGCAAAGGTGCATAAAAAGCACACTTACAATGTTGGTGATGGGGAGCAACTAAATGAAATGACACACCAGGATCCCATCAGGCAAAAGGATCTCAAGGGACTGTTTTGTGTCCCAAGGCACATCTCTGGGCATGGCCGTCCGTAGGTGTTCAGGCACCCTGTACGAGCTAATCCTGTGACGCCCCCCCCCCATCTTCACCCCTTGCCCCCTGGTCACCTAAACATACACAAAGAGGACAAAAATATTAAGTCCCTTATATCCTCCTCCCCTTCTGTGTGTAGGCTGGCTATAAATACTTTTTCTTTTTTCTTTTTATCTGAAAAAGTAGATGCATGCAGGACCAGGGGCTCAGTGTGACTTACCTTTTGGTGGATGGTGTGGCTTTGCATTCAAAAATGGCGCTGCCCGGAGCTTAGACGCCACTTCGCATGCGCCGTCTGCCCGAGTATAGGCAAGCGTTTTCCTGCTTTCCCGAGCAGCGGCGGCGCATGCGCAGTGTGGCTGTTGGGGTCGGCAGCAGCCATTTTTTTTCAGGTGCCGCAGCCGATGCGTTGGTTTTCACCCAGTCCCAGGACAGGGGGACCTGGAAGCGAGCAGGGGGACCTGGCAGTGCCTGCTGCTGTGACTCGTAGGAGTCAGACTTCTGTGATGATCATGTGAGTAACTGACTGCGACTCACATTCTGTGAGCTGTGATGGCCGCACGGTACCCTTGTTGCACATGGCGCCCTGTGCGGCCGCACAGGTTGCACACCCCAAAGGCCGGCCCTGTCTCTGGGGCCTTGCAGGCATAGCAGAGTACCCAATGTTGGACTTTCTGATAGATAGGTGAGACTGTTCTAGCTTTATTCCTTTTGGCCCTTATGCACAGTGTAGCTGTTTATTGAACTTTACTATAATTCTATATGTATCATGTAAGGTACACTTTATACAGTGCCATACTACACCAGTAACAGATATCTGAGCACTTACATTACAGTTGGACTGATTTGTTTTGCTATGGCTGCACACCCTTTTCTCTAAAAGTGGGATACAGGGGTATCAGCTATAGTGCTTTATTATATCCTTGACTGGGGAGTTTATGCTGCTGCCTGGCTTTGATTTTGAGTCCACTACTGCACCAACTTTAAGATGAATATATAAAGCTGCAGAGGTGTGCAGACTGCATTTTATCAGTAGATTTAGGGATCTGCTACAGTATAGCTCTGTATCTGTCAGTTTGAAAAGGGTTTTATATAACACATCATGCATATTTTGGTAACAGTTTGCGGTCTACAGAGTTGTGTTATTTGTAGGGGATTGTTGAGGACTGCTCAATATCTCCACTTGTATATGTAGTGATGCCCCCACAGGAGTTGTTGGTTGATTTGGGTCCTCTGCTCCTGTTCCAGCGCTATTTGAGGCCTGAACCTCACTAACACCACCAGTATATCTTTCTTTTATGCTTTAATGAGCACGCAAGAATTGGACTCACAACTTTATGGAAAATAGCAGAATGTTTTGGCAAGTTAAATTCAACCAACATAACGCATAATATTGGAAACACAACCAAACTCACAGAGTTCCTTGCAGTGATTTTAACATATACTGTGACCCCCAATAGCGTAAACTATAGTTCTCCTCAAAAGGTGAGGCAGAAAGTGACACAAATGGGTAAGACAATTGGATATGGGCTAGGTCACTTGGGAACTCTCACAATGATCGACTAAGCCTAAGTCTTTGATAATTGAATCAATCTCAAATACGGGTCTGCCCTCAGAAAAAAGTATTCTGAATGCAGAGAAATTGTATGCATAGTTGTGCTCAAAGATAATAAGAATTATCGAGTCACAACTAGAGGTCTCGTAACTCATGCATGTGCATAAGTACGTGCACATGCGTATTAGTGTGAGTACTTGGCACCCTCTTGCCTATTTAAACTGGCTCCATAGACCAGAAGATTGCTGAGTGATAGTCATCTTATACTGTCTGTGACCTGATCCTGTGGCTGTTCTGTGTATACCCGGCCTGTTTGTCTCTGCTCATTCCTGATACCTTATTGCTGACCCGGCTTGTGACCTCACTCTGCCTTTTCCCTACCATTCCGCTGCCTTATCTGCTCGCCTGATACTAACCCTGGCTTAGCCCTGAATCTTCTCTAGATCCGATTCTGTACCTCTGCTGCTTGGCCGTAACCGACTTCCACCTGCCTGACCACCTAAGACCCTGCATCTGCCTGCTCACAAACTTGGTTGCTGTCTTCTGTCCTGTACCTGCTGCTGTGTACTTGCACCTGCCAGTCCACCAGTCTGCCTGGTGTTCTGCACCTGTTGGCATGTATCCGCATCTGCCAGTCCACAAACCTGCCCGCTGCTGCCTGGCATCTGCTGCAAGTACAGTACCTTCTGTCCAGGATTTCCAACCAGGCACCCATGCCATTCCATGCCCTGTTATATCCTGTTACCACCTTCAGGAGAAACAGGACAGGAGGTGTAAGGGAAATCCCTCCCGTCAAGAGTCCTGATTTCAACCCAACAGAACACATTTTGGATGAATTAGAGCGGAGACTGCGAGCCAGGCTTTCTTATCCAACATCAGTGCCTGACCTCACAAGTGCACTTCTGGAAGAATTCCCATAGACACACTCCTAAACCTTTCCAGCCTTTCCAGAAGAGATGAAGCTGTTATAGCTGCAAAGGGTTTGCCAACTCAATATTGAACCCTATGGACTACGATTGTAAAGCGCTGCGCAAACTGTATTATAATAATAATAATAAGCGTGTAAAGGCAGGTGTCCCAATACTTTGATAATCAAGTGTACATACAGCCAAGGAGACTTATTATTGTACTTTCCTCCATTTATTGTTGCTCTAACTTCAATCTCAGCATACAAGCAGTAAAAAGGATATTAAAAATATCTTAGCAGCAACATAAAAAAGACATATGTGCCAAGGGCGAACCTCTTCACTATGGTTACATATCTTTTCCAAATGATGAATATATATCACAAAAGGAAAAGTTACATTAAATGCAAACCCTGCTAGGAATCACACACCTATCTGTAACAGCAAGATAGAAAAATATTACATAGTAGTATCCCATCCACAGGTAAGGACAGTGTACTCTTTGAACAGGAACAGCCACAAAAATGGTCATGCAAACCTCCTAGGATTTTATGATTTCACTACAAAAACTAGATACCAAAATGTTAAATGGTGTAATGATCCCATACAGGGGTAAAGACAGAGCCAATCCTTGACGCCTTTCACAGACAGTCTTGCTTATTTATGCGGCTATTTGGGCTGCAGATAGTTGTAAGTCCTTGTATGTCCTTATGTATTCAATAAATGTATAAACCCAATGGCCACATCAATCCACCATGGGGGGAAACCACAGCAGGGAAAAGAAGCCCACATATTGAGAGGTATAAACTTGCCCATTCATCTAAAGCATCAATGATGGCAATTTCTTCTACATGTTGGGCTTATTGCAATGTATAATTACACCTGTAAAACATCCAATGCCTTGTTTTTATTCCCAGTGACCAGGTAAGTATTGGGGGGGGGGGGGGAGGTGTTGCATAGCAAGTGTCAAATGTTTTTTTGTTTTTTTTTCTTACATTAATGCAGGGTATGCATTAAAAATAAAAAAAATGTTTTACCTTTAGAACCACTTTAAACACCCGTAAAGTCACACTTGTAGTTATTGATTACAATCATGGTTCTGGGTATGCAGAAAAGAGAGGTGGAACTGTAACGGTGCTTATTTAAAGTAGTACCATTCCAATGGAAGACTCAGATACAGTATATGTAAAAAAAAAGAAAAGAAATATAACTATACAAAAAGCTTTATTATTTATACAAAGTTAATAAAAATTAGAGCAATATCACAGTGTTGGTCATTCATAATGAGGTGGTTCCAAATGGTAGTTGCATCAAGAATTGGTTGAGAAGATCATAAGTTGTCCCAACATGTTTCACCCTTGGGGCTTTGTCAGGGGATGTATGTTTCAACCAGGTATACATGGCTCTGGGTATGGTTTAGCATTTCTTATTAAGTGTCATGCACAAGGAGAGAAATGCGCAAAAAACTAAATACAGTAGTACCTTGATATTATTCGCTAGGCAAACATGAATGTGATGGTGGTTATAGTTAAATAAATGCATACATACATATATCTTAATTGTTAAAATCAAATATATATTATATATAGAGATTGAAAAAAATCACAATATATATATGAAAAAATCACATAGCGGGTTTTAATGTCCAACAAAGAAAGGGAAGGGGGGGAGGGGGGCAGAAAAACCCAGGGTAAGGGATAAAAGTTTATGTGGGGGTCACATCTATATCTTCAGGGCTGCCATCGTAGTAGAACAGAAACCGTGTTCAAAAACTGTGGTAAAAAACAAGGGAAGAGGCGCCTCTAAGTGTAGATGTTTTTAAAAACAATTTTAATAAATAAAGGAGTACAGGCAACTCACATTTTACGAGTTAAAATCTGGCTTTGTACATATTCTCTTAGAAGTGGTCATCACTTGTGGTCCTTCGGCTGCTGGACACTGCACTGTAGAGCTGTCTTTCACCGCTATGAGATGATAAAGCCGGCGGCGGTGATGAAGATGACTTGTAAACCAGGCAGGTGGAGTAGGTGTTTTTCTGCAGCAGGATGGCACCAGTGAATTTGCGATATTTTTGCGACGCTTTTCCCAAGCGTTCGAGCTGCGATGGTAAGGCAGTCGCGCTCCTTTTTCAAGCTGGTTTGGTGTAAAGTGGAGGCTAGGTTTATAGAGGGAAGGGGCGGTGACAACAGGTGTGTACAGACGCAGGAAAGGGGCGGGGCTGGACACAGTATACTATGTGCATAAGGCAAAGTGTTGGGGGTGATGAGGGAGGGAGAGAATTTATTAAGGAGTTATGGAGTCAATGAGGAGGGGAGACAGGGAATAACATGATTTGAACAAAAGGACCGCACTAACAGATCCAGTGATGGAAGTGAGAGCGGTATTGGCAACAAACGGCGCGACACATTGGGGGCGGAGCTGTGGCGAGTATGGTATTGGTCAAGGGGCGAAATTTTGACCAATAGCGGCGCGCCGCGTGGGGGGGGGCGTAGCCTATGAGACGGTAGACAAGAGGTAATCTTGTACTATAAGGGAGGGGTTGACAGTGTAATGCATACGGGAGGCGTGTGGCATGACGTACGGGGGCACGGGGAGGGGCTATGACGTGTGAGGACAGGACGTTGAATGATGTGGAGAGGCGTGGGAGCGGCGGAATTGACGGTGTGACATATAGGGGAGGCGTGTGGCATGACGTACGGGGGCACGGGGAGGGGCCGTGACGTGTGAGGACAGGACGTTGTCTGATGTGAAGAGGCGTGGGAGCGGCGGAAATAGCCAATAGCGGCGCGCTACACGGGAGGGGGGGGGAGGCAACCTATGGGAGGAAGGAGGAAGTAAACATACAACTACGGCAGATGCAAGGGGGAATTGTGACGTGACATGTGAGGGCAGAGGGAGGAAACAGAACATTTACTATAGAGACAGAGCACTGTGGGGTGTGGGGAGCGAACCAATGGCAAGTATTGGAGAACAAGGGAAGGGGTTAGCAGCGTGCGATATAACAGGCAATATAATCATATATATATATATAAAGAGAAAAGAACTATATACATAATACATAAATCATACATAAATGAATATACATGCATCGGCAAGCACATGATATAACATATATTAACACACATGTATGACAATGGAGTGGGATAAGGTAAAATAAATAAATAAAATTTATAAATTTAAACATAAATAAATTAAAATAAAATTAGATATTAAAAATTAACTAGTTAATTAACCAATCAATTAATTATCAATTAGTAAGATTAAATTTAACTTTATATTTTTAAATTAAGATGCCCATACTTACATATGGGTGGTAACAAGATTAATATTATTACCTATGTCTAGAGATACAAAGATGGCATAGAAAAATGGAGAAAATATAGAATATATATATATATTGGAGGTGTATTTGGGGGAGTGTTGTTATTATTGCATATGCGCAGACATATACAAAAACACGTATAAATAGACACACAAAAGGACATGAAGGATATCCTGATGTATGTGTATAAGAAAAACAAAAACAAGTATATGCTGTAATATAAATGAGGAAGAGCAAGCGGGGATGAATTATAGTATGGTGTGAATCTCAATACTCTCGTTGATACCTCCAGGTGTGAGTGTGTCTAGGGTGTATATCCAGAAGGTCTCTCTGGCACAAAGCTTTTTAAACCTTTCGGCTGCCGGGAGAGATCTATCAATTTGTTCGATCACCCAAACACGGAGTCCAGTGGTTGATTTTTGGTGTACTCTGCAAAAATGTCTTGGTACACTATGGGGGTCGGTCCCACCTTCTATATATCGTCTATGTTCCCCGAATCTTGTTCTTAGCGGTCTTATAGTACGGCCCACGTACAGTAAGCCACATGGGCAGGTCAGGCCATATACTACGAAGTCTGAGGAACAGTTGTAAAATTCTTTCAGGTCATATGTTTTGCCTTTTGTAGTAAAAGTTTTTTGGCCATGTTGGACAAATTTACAAGTTTTGCATTTAGCTTTGTGGCATTGGTACATGCCTGTAATAGGTATAAGAATTGGTAGGGGCGATGGTGTTGTTGTGGGTTTTAATTTGCTGGGTGCAATTTTATTTTTTAGGTTGGGAGCTCTCCTGTAGGTCACTCTTGGGTGTGTTGGAAGTTCATTTTTTAGGTGTGGGTCCTGTTGAAGAATATTCCAATGGTTAGAAAGGATTTTCTCCATCTGCTTGTGTTTGCAGTGAAATGTGGTAATGAATCTGGCAGAGCAATCCTGTGCTGGTTTAGCACGTTTTTGTGGTTTTCCATGTAGATAGAATTCGTGGGCTGCATTAACTAGTTTTTCAGGGTATTGTTTTTCTGTGAATTTTGTCTTAAGGTTGGCACTGAGCTCAATGTAGTCTGAATCACGTGTGCAGTTTTGTCTTAAACGACAGAATTGGCCTTTGGGGATGTTGTCGATCCATTTTTTGTGATGACAACTTTGATAGTGTAAATATGAATTCCCGGCAGTGGGTTTTGTGTAGTTTTTTGCTATAATGATTTGTTTGTCGAATCCAAGCTCAAGGTCTAAAAAAGCCATATTGGTGGGGTGGGAGACTGATGTAAAGGATAAACCATAGGTATTGTCATTGCAGTGTTGTACGAAAAGGGGGATCAGATTTAGAGCGCCATCCCAAATGATTATAATATCGTCTATATAGCGTCCAAAAAAGACGATATTTTCTGCAAAGGGGTTGTTGGAATGAATATGATGGGTCTCCCAAAAACCCATGGCAAGGTTTGCGTATGACGGGGCAAAATTTGCCCCCATGGCTGTACCTTGGGTTTGTTGGTAGAAGTCACCATTAAAAGTAAAATGGGTCAGGCAGAATCTAGTAGCATTTGTAATAAACTCTGCCTGGCGGGAATTAATGAGTGGTTCTTTAAGTAAAAATTGTTCGAGTGCCATAAGTCCAAAATGATGTGGGATTGATGTATATAATGAGCAAACATCCAAGGATAACCAGGTATAGGTGGGTTCCCACTTGTAGGGAGATAAGAGTTCCAGGAGATGGGTCCCGTCACGGATGTATGACTGGAGTTCGGTTACAATTGGTTGAAGGAATTGGTCAATATACAAGCTGAAGCCTGTAGTGACGCTATTCATAGCAGCGACAATGGGTCTTCCGGGGGGGTGTTGTTGATCCTTGTGAATTTTTGGAAGGAAGTAGAAGTATGGTATCTGATAAAATGATTTTTTCAAAAAAGAGCATTCCGTTTTGGAGATGATGCCATCTTGGAGGGCTTGTTTAATTAAGGTTTCAGCTTCTTTAGCAAAATCTATTGTTGGATCTTTGTGCAGTTTACAGTAGGTAGAAGTGTCTGAGAGTAATCTGTGGGCTTCTTTGAGGTAATCTATTTTATCAAGGAGTACAATGCCTCCTCCCTTGTCTGCGGATTTTATGATTATGTTATCTGCATGTAGAAGTAGGTCTAGTGCCTTGGTTTCGGATGCAGATAAGTTATATTGTGGTTTAGAACCAGAGGTGGAGTTGCATAATTTTACCAGATCTGCATATACTACTTGGTAAAAGCTTTCCAGGTATGGACCTTTAGAGTGGGTGGGAAAGAATATAGATTTGGGTTTCAGAGTGGAGTGAGTGATGGGCGGAGATGTTTCTGGGTGCTGAGTGTAGAGTCTCAGCATCTCGTCGTCAATAGAAAGATCCTCAATGGAGGAATGGGTATAAGGTTCAGGTGGTTCAAGATAGATTTCAGGCAATTCTGACTGAAGTAATGGTAACAAAGATCCAACAATAGATTTTGCTAAAGAAGCTGAAACCTTAATTAAACAAGCCCTCCAAGATGGCATCATCTCCAAAACGGAATGCTCTTTTTTGAAAAAATCATTTTATCAGATACCATACTTCTACTTCCTTCCAAAAATTCACAAGGATCAACAACACCCCCCCGGAAGACCCATTGTCGCTGCTATGAATAGCGTCACTACAGGCTTCAGCTTGTATATTGACCAATTCCTTCAACCAATTGTAACCGAACTCCAGTCATACATCCGTGACGGGACCCATCTCCTGGAACTCTTATCTCCCTACAAGTGGGAACCCACCTATACCTGGTTATCCTTGGATGTTTGCTCATTATATACATCAATCCCACATCATTTTGGACTTATGGCACTCGAACAATTTTTACTTAAAGAACCACTCATTAATTCCCGCCAGGCAGAGTTTATTACAAATGCTACTAGATTCTGCCTGACCCATTTTACTTTTAATGGTGACTTCTACCAACAAACCCAAGGTACAGCCATGGGGGCAAATTTTGCCCCGTCATACGCAAACCTTGCCATGGGTTTTTGGGAGACCCATCATATTCATTCCAACAACCCCTTTGCAGAAAATATCGTCTTTTTTGGACGCTATATAGACGATATTATAATCATTTGGGATGGCGCTCTAAATCTGATCCCCCTTTTCGTACAACACTGCAATGACAATACCTATGGTTTATCCTTTACATCAGTCTCCCACCCCACCAATATGGCTTTTTTAGACCTTGAGCTTGGATTCGACAAACAAATCATTATAGCAAAAAACTACACAAAACCCACTGCCGGGAATTCATATTTACACTATCAAAGTTGTCATCACAAAAAATGGATCGACAACATCCCCAAAGGCCAATTCTGTCGTTTAAGACAAAACTGCACACGTGATTCAGACTACATTGAGCTCAGTGCCAACCTTAAGACAAAATTCACAGAAAAAACAATACCCTGAAAAACTAGTTAATGCAGCCCACGAATTCTATCTACATGGAAAACCACAAAAACGTGCTAAACCAGCACAGGATTGCTCTGCCAGATTCATTACCACATTTCACTGCAAACACAAGCAGATGGAGAAAATCCTTTCTAACCATTGGAATATTCTTCAACAGGACCCACACCTAAAAAATGAACTTCCAACACACCCAAGAGTGACCTACAGGAGAGCTCCCAACCTAAAAAATAAAATTGCACCCAGCAAATTAAAACCCACAACAACACCATCGCCCCTACCAATTCTTATACCTATTACAGGCATGTACCAATGCCACAAAGCTAAATGCAAAACTTGTAAATTTGTCCAACATGGCCAAAAAACTTTTACTACAAAAGGCAAAACATATGACCTGAAAGAATTTTACAACTGTTCCTCAGACTTCGTAGTATATGGCCTGACCTGCCCATGTGGCTTACTGTACGTGGGCCGTACTATAAGACCGCTAAGAACAAGATTCGGGGAACATAGACGATATATAGAAGGTGGGACCGACCCCCATAGTGTACCAAGACATTTTTGCAGAGTACACCAAAAATCAACCACTGGACTCCGTGTTTGGGTGATCGAACAAATTGATAGATCTCTCCCGGCAGCCGAAAGGTTTAAAAAGCTTTGTGCCAGAGAGACCTTCTGGATATACACCCTAGACACACTCACACCTGGAGGTATCAACGAGAGTATTGAGATTCACACCATACTATAATTCATCCCCGCTTGCTCTTCCTCATTTATATTACAGCATATACTTGTTTTTGTTTTTCTTATACACATACATCAGGATATCCTTCATGTCCTTTTGTGTGTCTATTTATACGTGTTTTTGTATATGTCTGCGCATATGCAATAATAACAACACTCCCCCAAATACACCTCCAATATATATATATATTCTATATTTTCTCCATTTTTCTATGCCATCTTTGTATCTCTAGACATAGGTAATAATATTAATCTTGTTACCACCCATATGTAAGTATGGGCATCTTAATTTAAAAATATAAAATTAAATTTAATCTTACTAATTGATAATTAATTGATTGGTTAATTAACTAGTTAATTTTTAATATCTAATTTTATTTTAATTTATTTATGTTTAAATTTATTAATTTTATTTATTTATTTTACCTTATCCCACTCCATTGTCATACATGTGTGTTAATATATGTTATATCATGTGCTTGCCGATGCATGTATATTCATTTATGTATGATTTATGTATTATGTATATAGTTCTTTTCTCTTTATATATATATATATGATTATATTGCCTGTTATATCGCACGCTGCTAACCCCTTCCCTTGTTCTCCAATACTTGCCATTGGTTCGCTCCCCACACCCCACAGTGCTCTGTCTCTATAGTAAATGTTCTGTTTCCTCCCTCTGCCCTCACATGTCACGTCACAATTCCCCCTTGCATCTGCCGTAGTTGTATGTTTACTTCCTCCTTCCTCCCATAGGTTGCCTCCCCCCCCCTCCCGTGTAGCGCGCCGCTATTGGCTATTTCCGCCGCTCCCACGCCTCTTCACATCAGACAACGTCCTGTCCTCACACGTCACGGCCCCTCCCCGTGCCCCCGTACGTCATGCCACACGCCTCCCCTATATGTCACACCGTCAATTCCGCCGCTCCCACGCCTCTCCACATCATTCAACGTCCTGTCCTCACACGTCATAGCCCCTCCCCGTGCCCCCGTACGTCATGCCACACGCCTCCCGTATGCATTACACTGTCAACCCCTCCCTTATAGTACAAGATTACCTCTTGTCTACCGTCTCATAGGCTACGCCCCCCCCCCACGCGGCGCGCCGCTATTGGTCAAAATTTCGCCCCTTGACCAATACCATACTCGCCACAGCTCCGCCCCCAATGTGTCGCGCCGTTTGTTGCCAATACCGCTCTCACTTCCATCACTGGATCTGTTAGTGCGGTCCTTTTGTTCAAATCATGTTATTCCCTGTCTCCCCTCCTCATTGACTCCATAACTCCTTAATAAATTCTCTCCCTCCCTCATCACCCCCAACACTTTGCCTTATGCACATAGTATACTGTGTCCAGCCCCGCCCCTTTCCTGCGTCTGTACACACCTGTTGTCACCGCCCCTTCCCCCTATAAACCTAGCCTCCACTTTACACCAAACCAGCTTGAAAAAGGAGCGCGACTGCCTTACCATCGCAGCTCGAACGCTTGGGAAAAGCGTCGCAAAAATATCGCAAATTCACTGGTGCCATCCTGCTGCAGAAAAACACCTACTCCACCTGCCTGGTTTACAAGTCATCTTCATCACCGCCGCCGGCTTTATCATCTCATAGCGGTGAAAGACAGCTCTACAGTGCAGTGTCCAGCAGCCGAAGGACCACAAGTGATGACCACTTCTAAGAGAATATGTACAAAGCCAGATTTTAACTCGTAAAATGTGAGTTGCCTGTACTCCTTTATTTATTAAAATTGTTTTTAAAAACATCTACACTTAGAGGCGCCTCTTCCCTTGCTTATTAAGTGTCATGAATGTCACGTCTACCTCAATGCAGGTGGTCAGACACTATAGCTATCTACCGTGTGCTTCACCTATAGCAGCCCCCTTTCCTTTAAGACAAGCAGGCCTACCGGTACTTGATTGCCCCCAGGACTTACACACAATGCTAAAGTGCCTGTCCACCACACTTCACCAAACAGAGCAAACAACAGGCTACTTGCAGTTTAGCAGACCGATAGCATGGTTCTAAGACAGTCCAGGTAATAAGGCAGGCTGAGTTCAGGGAATAGTCCAATATCCGATTTGGGTCATTCACAGGGAAATCCAACAGCAAAGCAAGGCAGACAGATGGGAGGCTTGATCGGGAACTTTGCAAGTAAGTGTCTCTTCACAACAAGCAAGAGATTGCTTATATCAGATGACTGATCTAATCAATCACAGAACACTTGCTTTGTGAACACAGAAAGGGGAAAAGCAACAGCCAACACCCGGGTACTGGAATTAGCAACAGGGGCACTAAGTGATCATGACACTTACATTAGTATATTTTGAACCAAAGCGCAAGTGCTGAGGAGAAAAGAGGGCAGTACGATTTTTCCTGGTACCGTCAGAAGCACTACAAGCCAGATAAAATCAAAATTCTTTATTACATATTTATAGAAAATATATAAAGAAGGCATAAAACCAGAAATGTAAAAAAAGATACGCCCTTTCGATGGCTAAACTGTAGGTATCGCATTGTACCCATAATCATGGGCATAGCAATGTTCAAAGTATAATAATATATACAAGTGGAACATACAGTTAGCCAATATTCAAATTGTTTTGCGGTTGACCCGCTTCTTCAGGAGTTCAAATGGGAGAAAAGACAATCCTATGAATAGTGATTCAGATCATACAATTCACATAAACAACTAATTTCAAAGATAACCCATGACAATGGCTAAACTGACATGTTTCACTGTTGACCCAATTCTTCAGGAGTTAAAAAATAAATAAATAATGATTCTGATCATAAATTTAACATAAACAACCAATAATAATCCTAAATATATTTTGAATTGGCTGTGTATATATATATATATATATATATATATATATATATATATATATATATATATATATATATATATATATATATATATATATATATATATATATATATATATATGATTATTTTTGGTTGTTTATGTGAATTTTATGATCTGAATCACTATTTTTTGTCATAGGATTGTCTTCTCCCTCATTTGAACTCCCTCGACCGCAAAACATGTCAAGTATTTGCTAACTGTATGTTCCACCTTTACACAGTATATTATTATACTGAATACATTGCTATGCCCATGATTATGGGTACAATACTATACCTACAGTTTAACCATCTTCTTTAAATGTCTGGTTTTATGCTTTCTTTGTATATTCTCTAGAAATATGTAATGAAGAATTTCGATGCTATCTGATGGTACCAGGAAAAATCCTACTGCCCTCTTTTCTCTCTCACACTTGCGCTTTGGTTTAGAACAGTGGTCTCCAAACTGCGGCCCGGGGGCCAGATGCGGACCTTTGCTTGCTTTCTTCTGGCCCTTTGAGGTATAATTTCATCCACTGACACAAATAATGGGTTAAAATTCCCCCCACTGACAACAATGAAGGGGCACAAATCTCTCCACTGATAACCAATGAATGGTCACAATTCCTCCCAAAGACCCCAATGATGGAGGATCATTTCTCCCAATGATGGGGCACAATTTCTCCCAACAACACCAACAATAGGGCCCAGTGATACCATTGATAAGACACAATTTCTTCCAATGACACCAATGATGGGGGATCATTTCTCCCAATGATGAGGCACACTTTCTCCCAACAACACCAACAATAGGGCCCAGTAATACCATTGATGGAACACAATTTCTTCCTATGACACCAATGATGGGACACAATTCCTTCCAATGCCATTTAAGAAGGAGTGCAATCCCTTCCACTAACACCAATGATGGGGCACAACTCCCCCACTGACACCAAAGATGGGGCCTTGCTTTTCCCACAGATGCTAGGACCTTTTCTACTTCCAATGGACGCTGTCTGGCCCTCCTAAAGTCTAAAGGACAATAAACTGGCCCTTTGTTTAAAAAAGTTTGGAGACTCCTGGTTCAGAACATGCTAATTCAGGATGTAGGTACCTTTTTTTTATTAACCGTGTAAGAGCACAAAAAATACTCTATATAACTTACATTTGTTGATAAGACCTGTAAAGATATTAGCTGCATGAATTTAGAAAATTATTTTTTGGCTCTAGATAACATTTTAGTTCAATACTACAAAGTAAAAAATATTTACATATCACCTGCCCTTTAATCAAGCCTACACAGTAAACACAAAATAGCTTCCATCTCATTAAAATTATCAGCAGAGGATTTTTGAAATCGCTCTTTAACTGAAACGTTTAGCCTTGCACTTTATCTCAGATGGATGAAATTAATGCAATTACATTTAGAAATCATATTATCGAAAACAAAGCCTCATAAGACGCGATTCAATTATAAAGTTATGCTAATTTATCAGGGTACAAAACCATCAGAATGAGAACTTGCTGCTTATACCACCCAGCCTGCTCTTTGCAAAGGAGCCTTGAGATGTCACACACAGGGAGCGAGAAAGAAAAAATGAAAAAGTCATAAATTATTTCCAATGTGACTTTGAAATCTGGGGATGTTACAAAAATCTCAGTACATTTGAGAATTGAAAACTGTCTTTGAAACCTGAATTCTCTATCAACTCTTTCAAGCTTTTTTTTTTTTTTTTTTTTTATACGTGAAAATTATTTATGAAAAATATCCATGCCACCACAGAGATCTTACTAATTTACAATGATAGTATGGCGGTAATATTAAGTGACAGAGTTTGTAACATGGAATGTAAATGAGAGTTTTTTTTTTCTGTTCCTAAAATGTCTAGTGGCTTGTTGAGATGATGTTGGTAAAAAATAAATCATAGTCTGGTAAATAAAGATTAAAGCCCAGTTCCAGGAATGTATGAAAATGCACATCTGAACCTGGTTGTTTATTGATTAAAAAATGAATTCAATTTATTTTTAGCTGTTATGAGTATACACATGCTCTCTCCATGTTAACTTTTTGCATAACAGCGCTCAGCCTGGGAGAGGCTCTTCTGCTTTGCACAGGTTTTTTAATACTTCATAGGGGGGCAAAATACTTCATATTGGTTGAAAGGACTGCTGGGTACTGCACATGGCACTTTTTTGTTGTTTTCTCACTATTTCATGAGCACTTAGTCTGAATGTGTTTTGTTTTTGCACAGAGACAGTGGGCCAGATTCAGGTACACGTACATTTGCGCAGCATATCCGAGATCCGCTACGCAGCCGTATTTTACCAGGCTCTAGAACGAATTCTGGTAGATTTTTGCCCGTACGATACGGCGGCGTAGTCTATTTCTCGCCGCGTAATTGAAATACGCGATTAGGGGGCGTGAAGCATTTAAATTAGGCGCGTCCCCGCGGCAATCGAACTGTGCAAGCTCCGTTCAGAAATTTCCCGCCGTGCATTGCGCGAAATAACGTCGATACGTCATTCGTTGTTTGAGTAGCGTCGTTTACGGACATTCCTATTCCCGGACGTTTTACGTCAAAAATAAAAAAAGACGTCGGAAAACGTTGATATTCGACGCGGGAACGACGGCCATGCTTAACATGGGCTGTCTAATATTAGACCAGCAAAAAGCTGGTATAGTTTTACGCAGCAAAAAGATGACTAAAGATGCCGTAAGAGATTGCGATAGACGTTCGTAATTTCGTAGATAGTCGGCAAAAGCTCATTTGCATGCCCCGAAGCGGAAAACGACGGGAACTCCACCCATCGGCCGCAATTTTATTGCAGCGTAGATCCGAAGGCGTACGAACACGTAAGCCAGTCGGACTGAAGCGCAAAGCCGTCTTTTCATGGTTTGAGGATTCAGAGTAGTGAAAAAACGCGCGTAATTAGAAAGTACTCCAGTCTAACACCAGTTAGACAGGAGTTACGGCTCTCTGAATCTGGCCCAGAGTGTACAGGTTATCGGGGGCCCAAAACATTCCAATCTTCACCAGGTATGTGATACTTGTGTTGTACAGACAGCGGTACACACATACCAATTTTTTTTTTTTATTCTTGCTGAACTGGCCGAATTATGGTACATGTGTATCGGGCTTTAGTTTTTTCTTTCAAACAATTCAGAGGTGTTCTGCAAACAAAAAGCAGCTCCAGGAACTTTCAGTAACAGGTGAATACTAGACTTTAAGCACCCCAAACTACAAAAAGAATCCTATCAGTAAGAAAAGAAAACCTCTGAACCCCACATTATTAACCCGTTATTGCCTGAACGTGTATATTTGACAACACAGAAAGGGGCTTATGCCAAGCTGCCACATATATATGCGTACCTGTTTTTGTGATGAAAGCATGCTCATTTGGAGCACGATTTGGAGCTGATAGGATGGGCTCCCCATCACATAATCACTGTGACAGCCAGTCACAGTGATCATGTACACACCACTAGGCTACATTCACAGGCATAAACTCTATGGGGTTTATTTACTAAAGGCAAATCCAATTTGCACTTGGAAGTGCAGTCACTGTAGATCTGAGGGGAAGATCTGAAATGAGGGGAAGCTCTGCTGATCTTATCATACAATCATTTTATTTTCCTTGCATGTCCCCCTCAGATCTACAGCAACTGCACTTCCAAGTGCACTTGCAGTGCACTTGTAGTGCAAAGTGGATTTGCCTTTAGTAAATAAACCCCCCAGGCTCCATTCACACCTGTGCAATGCAATGCTTTTTTTTCGCTCAACATCTGTCACAGGACAACATAGGGCAGCCCAATTACTTTACTGGGCTGCCCTCTTGTAACAAATGTGCCAAAGTAGCTCTTGCGTTTTTTTTGGGGGAAATAAGCTTTGTGCATTTTTGCAATGCATGTTTTGGAGCATTTTGATGCTGTCTCCTAAGGGAATTTGGGGTATCATTAGGAAATAATGGCACCACAAGCGAAATGTGTGTTTTGGAGCATTTCCAAGAATATACGCAGAAACATAAGTTCACACAATGTGAAGGTGCGATTGCGGTCTGAAGGTGCTTGCTGTTCTAGTATCTTGAAGCGTGACAGGAGGCTGTTAAATAATCTGCAAACAACATGCTACAAGATATTAAGAGAGGATGTGCAGCTTCCTGTTTTATTACAATTATTATGCTACGTTTTAGCTTTGCTTTTCAGTCTGCCGTATCCATATTTGTAGGAAAGGCCTCAGCTGATTTCATAAAATACATAAGCAAAATGAGAGATCTGCATTTCAAAACAACATTTCTTGATCATACATCACGGGACACAGAGCCTTAATTACTTAATGGGTTATGTAGTCACCACAGGTGATTGAACACTGGCAAACCCAATTCAAATTGAGTTCCCCCCCCCCTATATAACCCCTCCCAAATGGAGAGTACCCCAGTTGTTTCGCCAGTGTTTAATGTGGTTGGTCACGTTCAACATGTGGTAAGAAGAAAAAATTTTCTTTTAATGGTCTGGCTGCGCAAAGATGTTCAGGCCCTGGATCTTCCCATGATCGTATCTCCAAAGGTTTGCCAGAGCTGCAATTGGTGGTTGCTTCCCCAAAATCTGTCAGATGGGAAATCCTTCACTCCGGTTACCTGGAAAGTTGGTGACCACAGACGCCAGCCTTCTTGGCTGGGGGGCAGTTCTAGAAGAAGCATCTGCCCGGGGAAAGTGGTCTGGGGCCGAAAAGCTCCTGCCCATCAACATTCTGGAGATTCAGGCAATTCATTTGGCCCTCAGTTTGGTCTTACAGGCTGCAAGGTTGGCCTGTTCGGATTCAGTCCGACAGTGCTACAGCCGTGGCCTATATCAATCTCCAAAGAGGCACCAGAAGTCTCAATGCCCAAAAAGAGGTGAATCACATCCTGGCCTAGGCAGAAAGGCATATTCCTCGCTTGTCTGCGGTCTTCATTGCAGGGGTAGAAAATTGGCAGGCGGATTTTTTAAGCCGCCAGCAGCTGAGTCCAGGAGAATGGTCTCTACACCATGACATGGTTCAAATCATATATTAGAAATGGGGTACCCCAGATGTGGACCTTTTGGCTTCCAGGTTCAACGCAAAGCTGGACAGCTTTGTGTCAAGAACAAGAGATCCCTGTGCTCAGGGGTCAGATGCCCTGACAATCTCATGGGATCAGTATTCCCTGATGTATGCATTCCCTCCAGTTCCGTTTCTCCCAAGATTCCTTCAAAGAGTCAAGAGGGAAGGAAAGTCAGTGATTTTGGTCACCCCGGCTTTGCCCAGGAGACCCTGGTATGCATACATCGTGAGAATGGCAGTAGGAAAACCCTGAATTCTCCCACTATGCTCAGACCTACTGTCAAGGGCCAAATCTTGGCTTTGTCGGTATTCTTTCAAAAACCGCTTGCCTCTCATTCCCTAGTCAGGGCCTGTGTTCAGGTTGCACTGCATTTAAATCGACCGGTTAAGTCTCCTGTGAGCCCATGGGATTTGAATTTGGTATTATCTGTTTTACAGAAACTACCTTTTGAACCTTTACACCAGGTTTCTCCAAGTCTGTTGACACAGAAACAGTTTTCTGTCTTGTAGCCATATCCTCAGCAAGGAGGGTATCGGAATTGGCGGCTCTTTCGTGTAAAGAACCGTATATGATTATTCATGATGACAGGGTGGTGTTGCGTCCTCCCCCAACTTTCTTACCTAAGGTGGTTTCAGGTTTCCATATAATCCTACCGTCTTTTTTCCTGATCTGCAGTCTGCGGAGGAAGAGAGTCTACACTCTCTAGATGTTGTAAGAGTGGTAAAGGTTTATCTTAAAGCTACGGAAGACTAATTGTCTGTTTATTCTGCCAAAGGGCCCAAGAAGGGGCCAGGCAGCGTCAAAATCCACTATTGCAAGATGGATTCGACAAATCATTATTCAGGCCTATGGGTTAATAAAAAGAAGATCCCTTCTTTTTAGGTGAAACCGCACTTGACTAGAGCAGTTGGTGCTTCATGGGCATTGCATCACCAGCCCTCTATATGGCTTAGATCTGTAAGGGTTGTTCCTAGGTTTTCGGTCCATACATTTACTAAATTCTACCAGGTACGAGGATGCCGCCTCAGCAGTATAGATCCTCTGGCCCGATGGGGGTCTTATTTCTGATCTGTGTCTCCCTCCCCTCAAATTTTAGAATTGCTATGGGACATCCAATTAAGTAATTAAGGCTCTGTGTCCAGTGATGTATGACAAAGAAAATAGGATTTTTTAATACAACTTACATGTAAAATCCTTTTCTTGGTAATACATCACAGGACACAGGGCACCCACCCCTCTTCGGAGTTAAACATGGAACTCTTATTGATTCTCTACAAAACTGAGGTACTCTACATTTGGGAGGGGTTATATAAGGGAGGAACTCAATTTTAATTGGGTTTTCCAGTGTCCAATCACCTGTGGTGACTAAATAACCCATTAAGTAATTAAGGCTCTGTGTCCCATGATGCATGAGCAAGAATTTTTTTTTACAGGTAAGCTGTATTAAAAAATCCTATTTTTTGGTAAGCTATTAGGGCTCGTTCGTGCAGTGGCTGCACATCACAATGTGGTAAACTGCATGTTACCGTGTGCTTTACACCACAGTTTGCACCTATATCTGAAGAATGAGTTTATGCAATGCAGTGGCACTCATTCTGAATGCCACCCCAATACAACTTGCAAATGGACCTGCATTGCAGTACAGCAGAATGCAGTACTATGTGCTGCCAAAAAAATGTCTGTTTTCCAAAAAGGGTCATTATAGGATAAGTTGAACAGTTTTTATGCTGCAAAGTGTCTGTATTGTATGCATGATACCTGATAATTATATTTACATGAATTGCCCTCTCTGAAGGCAAAGGGTGGATTTACTAAAGGAAAATAGAATGTGCACTTTGCAAAGTGCAGTTACATTCTTCAAGTGCAGTTGTTCCATAGTTCCCAAATGTCCCTGATTTCGAGGGACTGTCCCTGATTTGGAGTAATGTCCCTCTGTCTCTCTTCCCTCCTCATTTGTCCCTCATTTTGGTCTGATCTATATAGTTGTATATAAAATTTACTTTTTATCTTTTAAAAAGTGTTTCCCAGTACTAAACTTTTCATCCAAATTCTAAATTGCCACATTTTTAAATTTTAAAAGCCAATATAAAGGAATAGTAGTGGTAAAAAAAAAATGACTGTGGAATTAATTAACTTTTTCTTGGTTTATTCTCCTTTAAAGTGGTGTGTCAGGGGGCGTGTCCTATGCCTACATATGTTTGCAATTAGGTGTCCCTCGTTTCCATATCAAAATGTTGAGAGGTATGGTTGTTCCAGAGCTTCGTAAATGAGCAGAAGCTCTGATGACTTCCATTATCCAATCATGTGCAAACAAAAATGCAGTTTTTTTTACTTTTTCTTGCAGGTGATTGGGTATTATTTGCAAAGTGAAGGTTTACATAATTTACAAAGCTCTGGATCAACTGCATTTTGTGAAGTGAACAGTCTATTTACCTTTAGTAAGTCAACCCCATGTGCACACTATTGTTTCCAGATATAATACAATGTGTTATTCTCAACCTTAAAGTGGTTGTATAGTCAAAAATGTCACTTTCTATTTATAAGTCCATGTCATTATTTTAAAAAGTTTGCAAGTAGTCTTTTTTTTTTACCTGTATACTTCTTAACTTATTGCTGCATTCTCGAGTGGGGACGTGTACCGCGCATGGGCCAGATCCGGCAAGCTGAGTCTCAGGCCGGACAAATTCTTTGCTTATGTCGGGGCTGCGTAATTTCCTCATGCAGACGTCAGCCCCGACATCCCGCGATGCTTCAGCCCGGTTCACACCTAGAGCATGATAGTCATCACGTGACCTAGGCTTGCATATTGTGATCGCAGTGCACACGCGCGGGATTTATGAATCAGGAAGGAACTGTGGGCGGAAATTCTCACTGTGAAAGACGCGGAAGACCACATTAGAGATGGTGCAGGCCTACTACAGAAATGACATGTCACAAAATCGGTGATTAATACAGTAAGACTAGTAATGTGATATATTATATAGGGATCAATCAATGTAGAAATACAAGGGCCCAGATTCAGAGAGCGATTACGCCTGTCTAACTGGTGTTAGACAGGAGTAATTTCAAATTTTGCGCGCCGTATCACTAGTTTTAATCCTCAAACCATGATACAGCGGCTTCGGGCTTCGATCCGAGAGGCTTACGTCTTCGTAAGCCTTCGGATCTACGTTGCGATATTTTTGCGGCCGCTGGGTGGAGTCTGCGTCGTTTTCACCGTCAGGGTATGCAAATGAGTTTCTACGGCGATCCACGAAGGTACGAGTGTCCTTCGCAATCGCCTACGTCATTTTTTGGCTACGTAATGTTAGAGCAGCTTTTTGCTGGTCTAACAGTGCGTAACCCATGTTAAGTATGGCCGTCGTTCCCGCGTCGAATTAAATTTTTTTATTTTTTTTTAACGTTACTCGTTAGGGAATAGGAATGTACGTAAACGACGCTACTACGACGTAACGACTTGATTTCGCGCAATGCACGGCGGGAAATTTGGGAACGGAGCATGCGCAGTTCGATCGTCGCGGGAACGCGCCTATTTTAAATGCTTCACGCCCCCTACTCGCGTAGATGGATTGCGCCGGGAGAAATACACTACGCCGCCGTCGTTTACTGGACAAAATCTACCTGGATTCCACGTAGAGCCAGGTAAAATACGGCAGCGTAGTGTATTTCGGAAACGCTACGATAATCTAATTCTCTGTGAATCTGGCCCAAGGTCTTTAAGAATATGTAAAGTTTAAAGTGAGTTTGGATGTTACCAGAGGGTTTACAACCGCTTTAAAGTGGATGTAAACCCTAATTTTTTTATTTATTTTTTGATGTCACAATGTACAGTATAAGATTTTCATCTGTACCCAGTCTTGCCACACCAAATTAATCCAGCACTCGGCAATCCTCTTTTATTGTTCAGTGAAATAAAACAGACTTACAGAGAAAAACTTTAGTCCGTTCCGCCCCCTTGCTGTGAGTGACAGGTTATTTACATATCTCATGCATTAGCTTCAGACAGGCATTATTTTTTAATTGCCACCCCCACTTCTTTTCTGAAGTCATGTGGTTACTTGTCTGGATTTTGACTGGATGTTAGTGATCATAGCAGAATGCAGTGTAAGAAATACATAGGAAAAAATGCATGTTGACAAGGGGAGTGTAGTGACATCATAACTGCTCCCACTGAGCTCCAGACAACAGATCCACCCACAGAATCTGCAGTTTTTCAGGTCTCATAACAGACATAGGGGAGACATGTGACAGGTAAGGATACATGCAGGAGGCATGTACCGTATATCCTTATAGATCAGCACTATGGCAGTAGTTTAGAAAGGATGAGAGTGGGTTTACATCCACTATAACCTAAAATAAAAGTCATATCCACATCAAAACACATCTATACCCCTATACACTCAAAACAAATGAAAACCCCCAAATAATAACCCCTGAAACAAAAGTCCACTTTTCTGATTAAAGGGAAGCCTTTCAGACAAAAAAGACATTTGCTATGGACAGGACAGCAACTAAAAGTAACAACTTACCTCAAATCTCCCCTAATAATATAAATAAAAAAGGAAAAAAATTATGAATTGTGCAAAGAGCTTGCAATCAGGATTAAAGAACAGTTTTCCTAATGGACCCTAATATCTCACTATGTAGATTGCATATCTCTCTCTACCCTTTCCCTACAGCAGCTTTTAATACACTGACAACTTCCAACTGTAATATAGTCATATGTATGCATGAGATGATTTTTTTTCTTTCTTTTTGAAAGAATGGAAGAAAAAAATAGGTGTGAATACAAATTTTAAGGAGGCAGTGCACAAAAGGTAATAAGGTACCCAAGGAAAAGGCTCACATTTTTTAAAATGTGTAAGCATTTTGAATATATACATATATTTTTTTATCTTCTTTTATGTTTTAAAAAAAAGGAAAAGTTTTGCACTAAAATTAAAATACATCAAACACATGCAAAAAGGGAAAGGACATAGATTTATTGTTAATTTATTTTCCTTATTCATTATGTAAATGGGACTTTGTTACATAATATGTAGTACTCTGGGTGAAATAAGAATATTGGTTAGTCATTAATATTCTCACTTAACCTTCTCAAGCAGAAGTTAATAACTAAAGTTCACTTTCATTCCAGCTCATTCAAAAGAAGTGGCATTTATTAGAATCTGGCTCAGATTTTAAAGAACGAGACTCTTTTATAAATGAGCTTAAAATTACATGTGCCAAACACAAGGCCCTTGGGCCGAATTTGGCCCAACGGGGCATTTTATCTGGCCCTCGCACTTGTCCTGCAGCTGTGGCACCAACCTCGTCTCCACTCCAACCTTTTCTCATCAGTCAGCAGCAGAGAGGACAACAGAACTCCTCCTTCAGATCCTGTGCTTCTTTGTGCCACCTCAGCACCCCACTCTTCTCTGTCTCCCCAGTCTCAGTATTCAGCAGTCTCCAGCAGCTGGTCCTCCTCCAGACCCTACACTTTCTGTTTCCCAGCACTGCCTCAGCTTCTTCTTGGCAGCAGCACATGGTAAGGGGGATGTACTGCGATGTAAGGGAGGGTGGGGGGTTCTTGACTTATGATGGTGTGGGGAGAGGGGGTGCTCTGGACATCTAGTCCTACAGATACAACCAGCCCTTTGAGGGTAACCATAATGCTCATGCAACCCCCAATGAAATTGAGTTTGACACCCCTGGCTTAAATGAAAACCATGACATTTCATTGTGTACCAAAGATAATTGCCATGCCTTTTTGTTGATCTACTCCAGTCCCTTTTAGCCGCTGTTTTCATGCATTTACTCAAGCATTTGCTGCACATCAATGCTCTTGAAAAGCTTTCTTCTAGTGCCAATGACCATGTCTTCATGTGGCGAGTACGTCAACCTGGTCACTTGTAGTCTATATCAGGGTGCACTCACTGGGATACAGTTGTCACACTATACCAGAAACCTTTGTGGCAGGATTACCAGATATTATTTTTTTATTAACTATTTGCAGACCGCTAACACACATATACATTGGCAGAATGGTTTGTGTGGGCAAAGCAACTTACCTGTGCATTGCTTTTAAAATCCCATCATGCGGGAATCCCGCCGCAAGCCCTGTGACCGTGCCTGTGTGTTTTCTGTGAACTCAATGTCTGCCAGTGTCCCGCAATTGTGTAACGGAGCGGCAGAACGAGGCATTTCCCTGTTCTGCCTAGTGACAGGACACTGATCCACTGCTCCCTGTGATCGGGAGCAGTGATCAATGTCGTGTCACTGGTAACCCAGCCCCCACACAGTTAGAATCACTCCCTAGGACACACTTAACCCCTTCCTCTCCCCCTAGTGTTTAACCCCTTTCCTGCCAGTGTCATTTACACAGTAATCAGTGCATTTTTATAGCACTGATTGCTGTATAAATGACAACAGTGTCAAAAGTGTCCGATGTGTCTGCCATAATTTCGCAGTCACAATAAAAATCACAGATCGCCGCCATTACTAATAAAAAAAATAATAATAAAAATGCCACAAATCAACCCCCTATATTGTAGAAGCTATAACTTTTGCGCAAGCCAATCAATATACACTTATTGTGATTTTTTAACCTAAAAGATGTAGAAGAATACGTATCGACCTGAACTGAGAAAGAAATAATTTTTTTTATATATATTTTTGGGGGATATTTATTATAGCAAAAAGTAAAGTATATAGCTTTTTCTCAAAATTTACGCTATTTTTTTGTTTATAGTGCAAAAAATAAAAACTGCAGATGTGATCAAATACCACCAAAAGAAAGCTCTATCTGTGGGGAAAAAAAGGATGTCAATTTTGTTTGGGTACCATGTCGCACGTTCACGCAATTGTCAGTCAAAGCGACACAGTGCAGAATCGCAAAATTCTGGTCAGGAAGGGGGTAAATTCTTTCGGGGCTGAAGTGGATAATGAAATTTCCAACCTGCATGTGATCACTATGTCATAGCTAACATAGTCATAAAAAAGTCAGGAAACACTCTAAGGCCCCGTACACACGAGCAAATAGATTTGTTCAAATCGGTCGGACAGACCGATTTGAACAGATCTGTCTGCTGGGATGTATTGGTTTGATCATGTACACACTATCAAACCAAAATCCCTGCCGGCAGACAGCGCGCTGACGTGTCGGTGACGTGGCGGTGACGTTGACACCGCCACGTCACCGCACCAGGAAGTAAAAAACTTCCGCGCATGCGTCAAATCCATTCGACGCATGTGCAAGCAGATTTGTCTGCTGGTTAGTGTACTAACCAGCAGACATGTCGGGCAGACGGATTCACAGCCGACAGACTTCAAAGCATGCTTTGAAATCTGTCGGGTGGCCAAATCCGTCTGTTTGCCCGTACACACGATCGAATCTGTCTGCTGACACGGTCTGGCGGACCGATTCCAGCAGACAGATTTGATTGTGTGTACGCAGCCTAATACTCAGCATTAGTAGGTACCATTGGAGATGGTGATGGGAGAGATGGGGAGATGTAACGTTTATGTTTCTGGGGACCTTGTTGTTCATGGTCCATGGAAGAAGTACCAGGTTTTTGTGCAGAGAACAAGATGGACTGTCTGCTAGACATGTGCAGAATTAAGAAAACGGTCTTGTTTCATTAATTAATTTTGTTTAGTTAAATATGTTTTCCAAATTCAACCAAATTGAATTAAATTCTACTGAATTGAGTAAAATTCAACCGAAATCTAAAAATGTAAATTTGTTTGTCGATTTAAATGCGGCTGCCAATTATTTTACATCTAATGCCCTGTACACACAATAGGTTAGTCTGATGAAAACGGTCTGATGGATTTTTCCATCAGTTATCCGATGATGCTGACTGATGATCAGTCATGCCTACACACCATTAGTTAAAAAAATTATCGTGTCAGAACACGGTGACGTAAGACACAACGACGAGCTGAAAAAAGTTCAATGCTTCCAAGCATGCGTTGACTTGATTCTGAGCATGGGTGGATTTTTAACCGATGGACGTACCCACAAACAATCGTTTTTTTCTATAGGTTTTTTACCCATCAGATCATTTTAAAACAAGTTCCTAATTTTTGACTGATGGGTAAAAAAACGATGGGGCCCACACGATAGGTTAGTCTGATGAAAATGGTCCATCAGATCATTTTCATCAGATGAACTGATCACGTGTACGCAGCATAAGAATAGCAATATTTTTACATTTCATATTAATTTCCAAATTCAAATCAAATTGGATTTTTGGTGGGTTCATTTACATCCATTATTATTTGGAATGCGGATACATCCGAATTTCTGAATAAGGAAAGATTTGTCAGAATTTCAATTCAAAATGAAATTAATTGCACATGTCTAGTCTTTGCAGGATCTCTCTTGGGCTGAGGTCGGAGGAGACAATTGAAGGTCTTGCAGAACAGATTGTAGTTTGTCTTAGGTGCAGCAGGTGAAGTGCTTTCTTTTGGTGCCAGAAGTGAAGGGCAAAAGCGGAAGCCACATTTTAATTTTATCTGGCGTTTCATCAGGAGTTTGATATGAGGTTTCTGAGCTGTCAATGACAGCCCAAGTTGTGATAGGTATCACCTGCATAAAGTGTCAGATCAGGGAGTCATGCAGAGCAACGTTGATCTACAAAAAGGAAAGTGTCAAAGATATTGAAAACAACTTTTGAAATCACATTACCCTGTTAAAGTTAAAGACCTTAGTGAATAAAATCAGAGCTACAGCATAATGATGTGTGGAAACCATTGAATTTTAGTTAGTTAAAAATAGAAATTAAGTTGGCTATTATTGAGATCAGAACATTTAGAACATTACAGAAAAAAAGTGGTGCAGATTGTTTTTTGTTTTTTTTTTGTGAATTCAGGAAACCTTTTAGCAATGCAGAAATCCCTTTCTTCATAGGTGAGACCCATTGTAACTCTCTTTTTTTTCATTCTACGTTTAGTGCTTTCACAAAGTGCCTATGCTTCCCTCTGCCAAAAATGGGTTGCTATAGTGACAAGGAGGTACTGGTTCCAAAATATTTGTAGTGATGGCGGGTGAAAAAAACAGGTCCTTCAACATTTCACTCTTTCTGGTTATTCAAAAAGAGTAAAAAAAAAAAAAAAAAATACTAGATATTAGATGCCAGTTTTACCTAAACCTGGGAACAAATTAATCTCTGTTGGCTTAAATATTCATTTTATTTATCTGTGTGGTGCTGCCAAATTCAATGACTGTTAACATACTTCCTATAGAGAAAATACAGAATATCATACCATGCCTTGAAGAAAAAACACACACAGCCACATTCTAAACTAAGAAACAACAACAAAATCCTTGAGCGCTAAAGCTGTAAGTCATATGTCGAGGTGTCATAAACCAACAAGGTTAATGGACTAAAACTCAATGCAGCCGCAACCACTGGAACAATGGATGTACAGGAAAATAAAACTTTGGGTTGGATCCAAAAAGTGCATATGGAAAGTGTTGGTTGAATAAAGGAATTTATTTATTGCACTGTAGGCCAAACAATCAAAGATTGCTGAAAACTTTAAAAACTGGAGAAAACTACAAGGATGTCCATTATTCCCATACATTTTTTCACTAGCAATAGAACCACTTTCCGAATATATAAGATCAACCCCTAACATCAAAGGCATAACCAGGGCTTTTTTTCAGCAGGAACGTGGGGGAACACAGTTCCGGCACCTCCAGCTCTGAATATGTGTAATGGCAAGGAGTGCTGGGGTGTATTGGAGGGTCTATTGATGCTAGCTGCTGGGGGATCTATTGTTGCTAGGGGGCTCTTATGCTACTGGGAGACAATCGCTGCCGGGAGACAACTGTTGAGGGAGGGGTCTATTGTTGCTAGCTGTTCAGGGTCTATTGTTGCTGGGGGTGCTCCATTGTTGCTGGCTACAGGGGATCTGTTTTACTTCCTATCATTAACAAATTACTTAGCACCATGAATTGATACTTGGTTCTGTATCCATTGCTGAGAGTTGGGTAGGGGGTGGAACTAAGAAACGGTGCTCAGAGGTGGGTAGGTGTTGGAACCAAGGAATGGTGCTCAGAGGTGGGTAATGGGTGGAACCAAGGAATGGTGCTCGAAAGAGGGTAGGGGGTAAAATCAAGGAATGGTGCACAGAGGTGGGTAATGGGTGGAACCAAGGAATGGTGCTCTGAGGTGTGTAGGGGCTGGAACCAAGGAATTTTGCTTGAAGGAGGGTAGGGGGTGAAATCAAGCAATTGTGTTCCGCGGTGGGTAATGGAAGGAACCAAGGAATGGTGCTCAGAGGTTGGTAGGGGGTGAAACCAAGGAATGGTGCTCAGAGTTGGGTTATGGGTGGAACCAAGGAATGGTGCTCAGAGGTGGGTAGGTGGTGGAACCAAAGAATGGTGCTCAGAGGTGGGTAGGGGTGGACACAAGAGGTGACTCGGAAGAAGGGAGTTCCTGCACCTATTTTTTGAGAAAAAGGGCCCTGGGCATAACTATAGGACGATATGAGCATACATTAGGATTATTTGCAGATGATATCATACATTAACCAATCCTGACTCTTCCCTGCCAGAAGCACATTAATTATTAGAAAAATTTGGTGAAGTGTTGTATTACAAAATAAATCAAAACAAGGGTTATGCTCTCCCTATGAACTTTCCTACGACATTAAATAATGCCCTACGCATGGCTTTAATTGGGATAACTCTTTAATAACTTATTTGGGGATACAACTCTCTTTCCCACCAACCAAAATATACGAAGTTGACTACCCCTACCTTTTAGATCTAGTCAGCAAAGACCTACAAAATATACAAAAAACACAACTTTTTGGGTAGGGAAATAAGCCGCATTTAAAATGCAAACCCTCCATAAAATATTATACTATTTTAGATCTTTACCAATCTCAATCACAACCAATTTTTTTACACAATTAAATACAAAACTAAAAAATTACATATGGAACAGAAAAAAAATACGCCTAAATGTTGATGAATGGGTTAAGGAAGGATGACATATTTATATAAATCTACCCTTGCAGTATTAAAAGATCACTTTAAGCAAACTAGTAAAGTAAACCCGATTAAGAGTTCATTTCCAATAATCCTATAGAAATCCCCATGACTCTGTGGCAATTCTTCACCCAAGAAAATAGTCAAACAATAAAAGGAATTTCCTTTTTTTTTATGAACTACTGACTAATTACCCAAATAATAATAAAAACACACACACATGATTAACCACTTAAGCCCCAGACCAATATGCTGCTAAATGCCCAGAGGCATTTTTGCAATTCGGCACTGCGGCGATTTAACAGACAATTGCGCGGTCGTGCGACGTCAAACAAAATTTTGCGTCCTTTTCTTCCCACAAATAGAGCTTTCTTTTGATGGTATTTGATTGCCTCTGCGATTTTAATTTTTTGCGCTATAAACAAAAATAGAGTGACATTTTTGAAAAAAAATCTATATTTTTTACTTTTTGTTATAAGAAAAATTGAATAAACTAAATTTTAGTCAAACATTTAGGCCAAAATGTATTCAGCCACATGTCTTTAGTAAAAAAAAATCACAATAAAAAAAATTAGCTACCTAGCGGCAACAGTGACACTAATACAGCGATCAGAAAAATGATCGCTTAGTGACACTGGCAATAGGGATTGAAAGGGTTAACTAGAGCGGTGATCAAGGGGTTAAAACTTTATTAGGGGGGTACGGGGCTACCCTGGGCCTAACACTAACTGCCTGTCACACTAACTGTCACACTGACACTAAATGCAGTGATCAGTACATATATGATCACTGCATTCAGTGACACTGTGACAGGGGGCTGGGGGGGTGATCGCAAGGGGTTAAGTGTGCCTATGTGTGTGGTGTCAGTGTAGTGTTGGTGCAGACTTACTGTGACTCTTCTCTCATCTCGGCGGTTTGAAAATACCGCCGAGATGAGAGCTGCATCACTTCCTCTGCCTATGTTTACATTTTACAGGCAGAGGAAGTGACACGGCGGCGGTGCACGGGATTGGCTGGGAGCGATCACGAGGGGGCAGACAGAAATGAACAGCCTCCCCCTTGAGTCAGATCGCTCCAGAAGGTAAGCCGCCCGTGGGCACGCAGTGGAGGGGTCCCGATCGGACCCCCGACCCGCTAGTAGGCAGGGACGTAAATATACGCCCATCTGCCTGTACGTGCCATTCTGTGGACGTACATAGGCGTGCGGCGGGCGTTAAGGGGTTAAATGGGAGAAAGATTTAGTTCAACAATTTTCTTGTGACCAATAAAAAAAAGACATTTGTATATCCAGTAAGTCTTCAGCGTGTATTGAACACTGGGATAATGCACAAAAAATATTAAATAGATGGTATTTGACCCCATATAAGTTTTTAAAAACGTATCCCTCTACACCTGACATGTGTTGGAAATGTGATGATCAGACAGGAAACCTTCTACACATATTATGGAGCTGTAAAAATCTGCAAAGCTTCTGGAATTCAATAGTCTCCTTTATAGCGGATCTTACAGGAAACCTACCTAAACTTAACCCGGTCACAGCCTTACTAGGTCTTAATTTGGACATACTGTATGTCCTAAAATATTTAGAACAATAGTAATTCACACACTAATAGCAGCAAGGCTCACTATAACCAGCCTCTGGGAATCCAGGGACGCACCCAACTTATCAACTGCTATAGCCAGACTAAATATCCAGGCTCAGTACAAACTTATGTTTGTTTATAGAAACTACTACAATAACACATTCAAAAGGAATTTGAGGACATGGATATCTCATCCTAGAGCAGGGGTGTCAAACTCAATTTCATTGTGGGCCGCATCAGCATTATGATTGCCCTCAAAAGGGCCGGTTGTATCTGTAAGATTAGATGTCCAGCGCATCCCCTCCCCTTACATTAGATGTCAAGAGCCACCCCACCATCAGAACTTGAGTCCCCCACTATCCCTTACATCACAGTGCACCCCCCCTTTCCTTTTGCTGCTGCTGGGAATATGCTGGATGCATTGCTTGAAAGCAGAAAGTAAGGGTCTGTAGGAGGACCAGAGGAGGGCTGTAGCTCTCCAGCAGCTGCAGGAGATGTGCGAGGGCCACATGAAATGGCCTGGAGAGCCGGATTTGGCCCATGGGCCTTGTGTTTGACACCTGTGTCCTAGAGCATCAAACTACTTAAAAGAGTGCAATTTGTAAATTATCCCTGAGGCGGCGTACACACGACCGAGGTTCTCGCTGGAAACCAGCGAGAACCTAGCTGGAAGCTGCATTCCAGCGAGGACCTCGGCCGTGTGTACGCTCTCGGCGAGCATCCCGTCGGGAATGCCGTCGAGCAGAAATAGAGAGCATGTTCTCTATTTGCTCGAAGGCCCGCCTGGATGAATGGCTGGTTGCCATTCCCGACGGGCGGGTCGCCAATTTCGACGGCCGGCAGAGAACCTCGACGGGCGGAACGATGTGTTCTGCCCGTCGAGGTTCTCTGCCGTGTGTACACGGCCTAAGTTTGAAATACTCCTAAGTCATATATGTGCATATTTAAGATGTAGTCTACCCTCTAATTTGCAAGTTCTGTTTTTGTTTTCATTTTTGTAATACAATTTCTAGTTTACTTGGAGGCCTGTCCATGCCTACGGCTTGAACCCCTTTAGGGGTAGACTGGTACAGATTAACAAGTATTATACTCTTATGCAAAAATCTTTATGAACCAATGTAAGTATTTTGGTTACAAATGACTAAACTTGAATGGCAATCTGTATTGTTATTTAAAAAATTGCAATAAAAATGTATCATTGGAAAAAAACAAAACTGGAGAAAACTGCAATGTTTGCTCATGAAAGTATATAACAAAAATATTATAAAAAAGCAAACAGTATCACTGGTAAAATCTGGGTGAAGAAGGGTTAAAACCATCCAAATGGCTTGCTGGTCAGACATGGAAAGGGGTGCCATGGGTCATGTTGGGATTGATGGAAGCCCGATGAAGGGTTGCAGCCCCCTGCCTGCAGACCGATGGTCAGGCTGATCCTGAGTCCAGGGATGGCAAGATTGCAGAGTGCAGGAGGACACTGTGCCAACCACTGCAAAATCCTGGGTTGGTGGCAGGGGAGGGCTGGGCTGTGCTGCAGACAGTGAGGTGTAACAACCGCCGTGGCATGTTGACAGAACCGGGAGAGTCGAGCTGAGCCAGAGGCACCAGGCACGCTGGATGACATCAGGGGAACAGGAAACCCATGGTGCACTGTGGACCGCAAGCTGCTGAGTTTCCGTGACTACATGTTTAACACGCCTGCACTTTGTCCAATAAAGTTCCTTTATTCAACCAAAGTTTTCCATATGCACTTTCTGGATCCAACTCATAGAGCGCCGCTCCAAAGTTTTCACATCCTTAACCAAGAATGTAGAAAGAGAGAAGGGGAAAAACACCCTTGTTAATAAAAAAGGAACTTTAATGGCTATATAATTTGAGAGTGAGATAGCACAATAAAGTTTAAAAATAGAAGCTTTATTATATAGGTATATTAAAAGAGCTCACAGGTCTTATACAACCATAAGACAGTTACAGTCATAAAATACAATCATCATAAAACACCAAACAAGTATTGGATAACTAAAAATATTGATGCTCATAAAGTTAAGTGGTTGACTCCGACGTGTTTTACAGCCCACTGTTGCTTCATCAGGGAAACCACAAAGGCATCTGAAAAATGATTTAGCAGCATATTACAATACAATTCATTAAATCATTACTAACGGATATCACCACGGATGTAGTTTAAAGGCTTACCATATTAGAATTTAGTGCCAAACATGCATGAAACTTGCTGCTTTTGCAGCAGCTGCCAGTGGATGCCCGCACTAGTGTACATCAATTTGGCGTCATGGTAAGCTTTTTTGGCAGGCCCTTGGAGGTGTTTGCTTGATAGTTAGAGACAATGGGCCAGATTCAGATACAATTACATTGGCGCAGAGTATCAGAGATACACTACGCTGCCGTATTTTACCAGGCTGTACGACGAATCCTGGTAGATTTTGTCCCTTACGGTACGGCGGCGTAGTGTATTTCTCGCCGCGTAATCGAAATACGCGATTAGGGGGCGTGAAGCATTTAAATTAGGCGCGTACCCGCGGCGATCGAACTGCGCATGCTCCGTTCAGAAATTTCCCGCCGTGCATTGCGCGAAATAACGTCGATACGTCATTCGTTGTTTGAGTAGCGTCGTTTACGGACATTCCTATTCCCGGACGTTTTACGTCAAAAATAAAAAAACACGTCGGAAAACATTGATATTCGACGCGGGAACGACGGCCATACTTAACATTGGCTGTCTAATATTAGACCAGCAAACAGCTGGTATAGTTTTACGCAGCAAAAAGATGACTAGAGATTGCGATTGAAGTTCGTAATTTCGTGGATCGTCGACAAAAGCTCATTTGCATACCCCGACGCGGAAAATGACGGGAACTCCACCCAGCGGCCGCAAATTTATTGCAGAGTAGATTCGAAGGCGTACGAACACGTAAGCCAGTCGGATTGAAGCCCGCAGCCGTATTTTCATGCTTTGAGGTTTCAGAGTAGTGAAAAAACGCGCATAATTTGAAAGTACTCCAGTCTAACGCGAGTTAGACAGGAGTAAGGGCTCTGTGAATCTGGCCCAATGTTTGTGCAGTTAGAGGGGGGCTATTATGTGGGATAAGGAGATGTATTATTGTAAAAGAGCACTATTCCTACCTAACTCTTATCTTCTGTAAACTTGTTGATTAATTTACATAATTCACCTGCAGCCCGTGCTGGTGAGATTTGGTACTGCAGCATGTTCACGAAGTATAGTAATTAATCCACATTAAAGAACTAACCACAGATCTTCTGTGGACATAGGCTGCCTCAAATCCTTCTGTCTCTTCATGTAATCCCAGACAGACTCAATGACTCAATGATCAGAGCTATGTGGGGGCCAAACCATCACTTCCAGGAGTCACTTTCAGGACTCTCTGAACTATCATTTGGAGTGATGAGACCAAAATGTTGCTTTTTGGCAACAACCATAAACACTACATTTGGAGAGGAGTTAACAAGGCCTATGATGAATGGTACACCATTCCTACTGTGAAACACGGAGGTGGATCGCTGATGTTTTGGGGATGTATGACCTACAAAGGCACAAACACTAACCGTTTTATTATTCATATTCTCTGAAAAATGGCCAAGAAATCATAAATTCTGCCAGGGCGTGTAAACTTGTGAGCACAACTGTATATAGATATACATATTCTTTAAGTGTCTGCAGGTTGAACATTTTGTACCATAGACAAAGTTACCCTCTTAGAATCTTGATATAGCTTAAAGGTCTTGGTAACCTTGAGACACTTTAGTTGAGTTGGAAAAAGCACAATTTAAAACAACTGTGTTCAATCTCTACATCCTTTGACTAATTTTCTGTCTAAATGTTTTCCTCTAGACCTGCTTCCATTATCTTGTAAATCAGTATTCACTGTGGCACTGTCCCAAAAAGCTTTACAAATCGAAATTGGCTTCAGCCATTTTGCTACTCGTACTTAAAATTTCCACCATAGAAATAGCTCCCTGTCTGTGAATTTCTTATAGGACTACAGGCATTCAGGCCAAGTCAATAAGATATGGCAGAGAGCAGTGATAATATAGAAAGGGCAGTATCCTTTAGCTGTCTATAAGAATAATATTTTAGTTGATCTAAGGGCATAAAATGAAACTGGATATCATCAATGTTCTATATGTTTATCGTAATAAATAGGCCTGATGGACCACAGGCGTACAGAGACAATCTACATAGGTATGTCATACCTTAGTTTCTTTGGGTATCAAAGTTAAATAGGTGAAATTTTTAGTCATTAACTTAAATTGACTACTGTTAACTTGAGTTTTTGACCTAGCTTGTGGTTAAGACAGTTTTCTCTTTAGTCATTAGAGCAAAAGGATATACATTTATTAAATGAGTTACATACATTACACAAGAAAATAGAAGGCCACATTAAGTCTTCTGGACAGCTAAGGAGCCCATCACCTATCTTTAGGCATACATGACCTTTAGGAATGTTTTGAACTCTATTGCAGTCCAGGCATGAGTCTAAAGATGATTTACACATTGCCCTTATTATACCTTACAAAACACATGCATAAGAATTTAACGATGGATAAAAACAAGGCTCTTAAAGGAACACTAAAGGTTCATTTTTTATTAGATCAATTGATTGCTGTAAGCTAGAGAATTTAAATATCACTTACCTCGTTTTTCCTTTTGACCTCCAAAATATAGTAATCTAGCTCTAAAAATGCAATTTCCTGTCTCTCCTCTTTTTGCTTTCCACCAGCACCTGAGCCGTTTTGCATGGTGGAAAGCAGAATGTGCTCACCCCCTCCCTATGCGTGAAGATGCTTTCTTATTCCTCACAGGCATGGAGGCTAAGCCTAATGGGAACTGTAGTTCCCATTAGGCTGTGATGTAGCAAGAATGAATGCGCACCGCAAACCAGGAAGTCAGTGAGATTAACGATTCAGGAGTGATGGAGGTGAATAAAACAGCTCGATTTCAACAGGTATTAAATTAGTTATAATGCAAAACATTACTTTTTACTTTATCAGCTACTGTCAGACTTTCATTTAAGAGGAAAATATTTTTGTCTTTACAACCCCTTTAACCAATCATAATTGTTAAAGATACATGGTTCTATGATGTAAACTACATGACCAGGTGTGCTCTATAAGTATGCTATTTGCTATCTTTAATATTTGGTTTTAATTTGCTTACCATTATGAACTTTAGTACTCTTCTCACAACTTCTACTAACCACCTTTCCAGAAACGAATGAGTGGGCACGGGTGTTGGATTAGAGGCAATTATGGGGCCTGAGCCAGTTAGCTGTGGAGCTACAGGAGAAGGATCTTGGTAGAGAGTGGACCAGCTATCCAGAGGCTATTATGCTAAGAGATGATGGATAGACAGCAATTAGCAATGTAGATGGTGGAAAAAGCAGTGGGCAGAACCCCAGTTAGGAATACAGAAGAGATCATTAGTACTGACTCATTACCAGGGGAAGCCAGAGTTGAATGTCCAAAAGAGATTAGGAAAGCAAACAACAGTAAAAGCAAAGTCAAGCCACATTGAGTTCAACTGAGGTCAGCAACAAAGGTCAGTTTGAAAAACAGCAAAGATGTGTACCTGTAAGCTAACAACTTCCTTGAGATTCACTTGCTTCCGGGTCCAAAATTCCGAAAGATTTGACAATAAAAGAAAATGCTTTATTTTCGTTTTCGTTGCTATAACAGTTCTATATAGATAGGAGATTTGACATGACGCTGACAATAGCAATCTGTGTCTCTCAAATCTGTGGTCTAATGTGCCTAACCTTAACTCTATTAGTCCAAGATTATTCTACATAGAGAGAAAAGATTCAACATTATATAGACAGTGTTGGGGTAGACCATTCGTCATGAACGATGAAGATTCGACGAAGCAGTGAAAAACATACAAACTTTCAATCTGTCATTGAAGGGTAAAGGTGTCTGTCGCAAGTTCTAAGAAGATTCAACAAGCAGCTAAACTGTACGACACCGCGATTGTAAAAGACATCGCGATTCCGGTTAAATGCTCAGCCCATAGGCTATAGAAGAATTTGAATGTTGCTTGACTAGTAATAATAATTTATAAATATATAATTATTACTAGTGTCATACAACATTATAATTCTTTTATACTGTAGCTTGTAGGCGGAACATTCAACCGGAAATGTACGAATGCGGCGCCGTACAGTTTAGCTGCTCTGTCGAATCTTCTTAGAACATTCGACAGAGACCATAAGCCTTCAATGACAGATTCAACCTTATTTAATTTGGATTTTTAATGAAACAAAATAAATAAACACAAATTTTGGGAGTAACTTAACAAATTATATATTCGGATAAAAAATACATTTTCGAAAAAAAATCTACTGAACACAGAATTATTTGCATTTTCTGAAAGAAAGAGAAACATTATTTGATTGGAGAAGGTAGTGAGCATATTTCACCTCCTTGTCTTGTCCAGTCAGAGAACACTTGTTATTTATTCAGAAAAATGCAAAGCATTCTCTGAATAGTGCCAGTGCCGAGCATCCAACCTCCTGTGTTCAGTAGGCAGGAGTGCAGCCTCTCGGCGCGGGACCTACCCAGTAGATATGTGCATTCCCGTTCGTACGAATGTTATTTTCGTACGAAAATGTTCATTTTCGTACCGGCGGGATAATGTGTACATACGAAAACGGTAAAGCACCAAAATACGAAAACGACGGGATAACGGATGAGCCGCATAACGAACGACCGCAAATACGAACGATCCGACGGGAAAAAACGACAAAACGAAAATGGCAAAATAACGAAAATGAAATCTGTATCAAGAGGTTTGCATTGTGTATTTTGTTTGAATCTGTTTTGTGTTTGTTTTCAGTTGTATGTTCATTGTTCAATGACATTTATAACAAAAGAATTTCATTATGTATATTGAATGAATTCCTTTTTCTGTTTTCTGTGTATTCAAAATACTGAAGGCAATTTTTTTGTTATAGGTGTCATATCAACATACGAAAATAACAAAAGAAACGGGTTCAAATGCAAATCTTTTGTTTATGGTTTTTTTAATGGCCAGAGAGTTAGGCTGGCCATACATGGTACAATTTTCTGTGCAATTTTCTTTAGATTTACCTTCAACTATGTAGTGCAAGGGCCTGCCTGATTGCATACAATTGAAAATGTTGTTTAGTTTGACCTCATATATGGTTTTTGGTAAATCTAAAAGAAAATTGTACAAGAAAATTGAACATGTATGGCCAGCCTCAGTGACTGAAAGCAACTTCTCTTTTGTGCAGAATAGTGAGTACACTTGTACAGTAAAGCCTAATAAACTTTTCTGTGGATTTTCATCTGAAGGGAGATCAGTTGGCCAGACTTCTGAACCCAAAAATGGTTTTCTGATGCAGTTTAAAAACGAACACATTTTCTGAGAACGATCGGAAAACGATCGTTTTTATGTTTGTTGTTAAAATAGTCTGACCAAGTGTATGGGGCTTAACAATAGTATTTTCTGTGCACATGTCTACTACCCAGTAGTAGGTGGAGATCACGGAGTTAGCTGTGTCTACTTTAGTGATTTGTAGCTTCCAGGGGCATCGCCTGGATATGTTATTTACATAGTTACATAGGTTCCAGGTGGAACATAACAATTTATAATATAGCCAAACCTGGAATTATTTTTAAAGTAGAGTTCCACCAAAAAATGGAACCTCCACTCCACTCCACCTCCGGTGTCACATTTGGCACCTTTCAGTGGGAAGGGGGAGCAGATACCTGTGTAATACAGGTATTTCCTCCCACTTCCTTGCATAGATCACCTCTGTGATCGAGGTGACCTATGCCACTTCCAGTGCCTACTCTGTCCTCCCTCACTGTCTTCTGGGAGACACACAAGTCCCAGAAGACAGCAGGGACCCATGAGGATGGGCAGCGCATTTTGCGCATGCGCAGTAGGGAACCAAGAAGTGAAGCCGAAAGGCTTCATTCCTGATTCCCTTACCAAGGATGGCGGGAGCAGCAGCCGAGAGCCGAGGGACAGATTGGCTTTGACTGCCGAGATTGTGGGCGCTCTGGACAGGTAAGTGTCCATATATTAAGAGTCAGCAGCTGCAGTATTTGTAGCTGCGGGCTTTCAATATTTTTTTTTCTGCGGACCTCCGCTTTAAAGAACTTCTGGGCTGATTTTATTTTCCCGAGCTGGACCTGGGTTTTAAGCAAACTATTAGGCTGGGTTCACACTAGAGCACGGAGTGGCTCACAGCAGGGGGTCCGGTGCGTCTCTATTCACAGGTTCAGGTCCGATTTCAGACCAAATTTTGGGCTGAATTCGGACCTGTAATGGACGAAAAGATGAACAGGACACTGCAGCCACTCTGGAGATGTGTGAACCAGCTCCATAGAGAGCCAGTCACAATCTCCTGCTACAGTGGTTGACCGCGATATTGTGTCAATCTCGCTCCCTTTCTCGGTGAGATTGAGCACTTGCGAGCCCCATCGCGGGAGCCAGCGCCAAGCTGGCTTGCCGCGATGGAGACAAAGCCGTCATAGAAGCGACGGGGATCCGACGTGGATTCCCGCCAATTCTACACGTGGGCGGAGTTTGTTATGAATCCTGTGAATTGGATGTGGGGAAACCTGCGTTCAATTCGCAATAGTGTGAACGCAGCCTTACACTCAAAAATAGGTACAGCAATATTGTTAATTTTGTCTAGTAAAAAAAAACGACCAATCTCCACATCTACCAAGGGGAAAGATTTAAGAGGGCGCCACCAGGAGAAATGGAAATAAAAAAAAAATTCCTTATCTTTAACTTTTTTCTTTAACTTTTCTTGGCTTTAATTGCAGAGCATGTACAATATATGTATGCATAGCCTCATATTCTGACAAATAGCTGGGTGCTTCTTTCATTGACTGTTTCTGGCTCGAAGTATGTCAGACTATATTAAGCATATACAAAATTTAGTCAAGGTTTATGACTTCTTGGAAACATTTAAAATCAATTTTAGCTGTTAGGATGCACCACTAGCAGCACATTTAATTAAATTACTTCTTTTTTTTTTAAATACAAATAAGTCTAATAAGTCGCTTCTGGCTGGGTGTCTGCCAATATCTGAAATGAATACTCCCTTGGCCTGTCCTCATCTTCTCCATGGTAGAAATAAATTAATAACATGCAGGATAAGTATGAAAGAATTAGCAGAAGTATTTATCAACTGAAACAAAACATATTCAGAAATCTAATTGGCTCCTGGCATGATCTATATTAGTACAGGATGAGGCTCGCAATCTTAAAAAATTAACTGTATTTCAAGTCAATTTCAATTCATATATATATATATATAGTTTGAAATACAAGGAAAAACTGTTTTTTTTTTTTTTTTTTTTTCAATTAGTATTTATTGAGAGAAGAGAAATGTTTTCCAGACAAGATATAATACAGATTTGAAAGATATAATACAGAATCAAAAAGTAAAAAAAAATAAAAAAAAATAAAGGGACATAGTAGGCAAGCTTCACAGTAATTCACCAGACAGCGTCCATAACAGTGTAATTTCAATCACAAATCAGAAAGAACTTAAGGGTACACAAATTATCCCCTAACAATAAGCTATGTATAAGGTGGATGCTAGCCCGCTTAAAATAAAGAAAGAGGGGAAGAAGAGGAGGAGGGATGAAAAAGGGGGAGGGAGAAAATAGGGGGGGAGAGGAAATGGCAAATGGTCTGTCTGCAGTCTAAGCAGGAATCAAACAAGAAATTACTCAATAATCCATAAGTAATATCTACTTATTGCTCTGGAAGTGCGCAGTCCATAGTTGCCAAATGACATCAAACTGTTGCCTATTACCCCTTCTATTTGCCACCAGGGACTCATAGACATAGTGCGTCCGCGTAATCATCAAAGCATCTGGTGCATTGGGAGCCCTATCCGCCTTCCAGTGTCTTGCAATGAGAGTCCTAGCCGCTAGTAGAATATGGGTTATCACTACTCTAAGATCAGGAGGAAATTTTTCAATACCCACATGGAGTGAAACCTCTGGTTTTAATAGCTGGCTTGGTTCTCAATATGGGAGATTATCTCTCTCTCTCTCTCTCTCTCTCTCTCTATACTGGTTACCATTGTCACAGGAACTAAGAATATGAGAAACCCAAACCCCTCACCAATCAATAATTGATAGGAAATCTTCCAGCTGATGACAATCATCTAAGAGAAAGATTCCCCCTTGCTTTAAAATTTCCTATAATTTCCTGTTGTGTCTACATGTGGGGAAAGTGCAACCCAGAGAAGATAGGGATACACTATATTAAACTGGTGTGTCCCTAGATAAATTTTGTTTTTACTTTTGCAACTAGGCTAAGGTTACCAGATTTTCAAAATTAAATCGTGGCTGGGCCTCCACTGACCATGTCCACTTTTAGTCACAACATCAAACCTCCATTTGTAGCCACAAGCAGGGGCGGGCTGACCATTCGGGCACTCGGGCACTGACCGAGGGCCCCATGCCGCTAGGGGACCCCACCATGGTTGCCAGCCTCAGTAAGACCAAGGACAGTATGTGTTTTTTTTTTAAATCCCAAGATTTTATCTGCCCCACCTCTCCAGTACCTTTTCAGTGTGTGTGCATGTATACAGTATGTGTGTGTATATACGGTACTGTGTGGCCCATAATCTATTACCTGGGGGCCCCATACTCCCCTATTGCCTGGGGGCCCCATAATCTCCTATTGCCCGGGGGCCCCAAAATCTCCTATTGCCCGGGGGCCCCATGAGTTGTCAGTCCGCCCCTGGCCACAAGAGTGCTTAACCCTAAAAATGCAGAGGTCCAAAATAATGTAATACAGAGTCCAGGGAACAGAAGTGTGTAAGGCATGCAGCACAAGTGTCAGGAATGCATAACTCCCAGGGGTCAGGAGTGTGTAACACACTCTCTTTATCTGTAACAACTTCTGCTCTAAATTTCTATCATGGCTAGTCATTTGAAGGCCATTGTCATCTGAACAGCCATCATGGGATCCCAGTACAGAAGTTCTTACAACTAAGGAGAGTATTTCAGGGCAAATACGGTATCTCACAAAAGTGAGCACACCCCTCACATTTTTGTAAATATTTTATTATATATTTATATGTAATAACACTGAAGAAATTACACTTTGCTACAATTTAAAGTAGTGAGCGTACAGCTTGTATAACAGTGTAAATTTGCTGTCCCCTCTAAATAACTTGACACAGTCAATAATGTCTAAACCGCTGGCAACAAAAGTGAGTACAGCCCTAAGTGAAAATGTCCAAATTGGGCACAATTAGCCATTTTCCCTCCCCGGTGTCAAATGACTCATTAGTGTTACAAGGTCTCAGGTGTGAATGGGGAGCAGGTGTGTAAAATTTGGTGTTATCGCTCTCACTATCTCATACTGGTCACTGGAAGTTCAACATGGTACCTCAGAACTCTCTGAGAATTGTTGCTCTACATAAAGATGGCCTAGGCTATAATAAGATTGGCAAGACCCTAAAACTGAGCTGCAGCACAGTGGCCAAGATCATACAGCAATCTAAGAGGACAGGTTCCACTCAGAACAGGCCTCGCCATGGTCGACCAAAGACATTGAGTGCACGTGCTCAGCGTCATATACAGAGGTTGTCTTTGGGAAATAGACATATGAGTGCTGCCAGCATTGCTGTAGAGGTTGAAGTGGTGCAGGGGCAGCCTGTCAGTACTCAGACCATATGCCACACACTGCATCAAATTGGTCTGCATGGCTGTCATCCCAGAAGGAAGCCTCTTTTTAAGATGATGCACAAGAAAGCCTGCAAACAGTTTACTGAAGACAAGCAAACTAAGGACATGGGTTACTGGAACCATGTCCTGTGGTCTGATGAAACCACAATAAACTTATTTGGTTCAGATGGTGTCAAGAGTGTGTATGGAGGCAACCAGGTGAGGAGTACAAAGACAGTCAAGCATGGTGGTGGGGGTGTCATGGTCTGGGGCTGCATCAGTGCTGCTTGGCACTGGGGAGCTACAGTTCATTGAAGAAACCATGAATGCCAACATGTACTACAGTAATTACTTTACATTGTAGCAAAATGCAATGTTTTTTGTTAAGTAATAAAAGTGATGTAATAAAAGACCACATAGATGAGTTCTTGCTGGGAAAAAAAAAACCTATTTAAGCAACAGACAGCATGGATTTGTGAAAGACAGAAGTTGTCAGACAAACCTGATTTCTTTTTATGAAGAGGTAAGTAAAACCTTGAACAGAGGCGTGGCTGTGGACGTGGATTTGGATTTGGATTTGGACATGGATTTTGCAAAAGTGTTCGATACAGTTCCCCACATGGCTCATGTGTAAGGTAAAGTCTACAGGATTGGAAATATCAGTTTGTAAATGGATAGAAAATTGTGTTTGTGATTGTGGTTAAAGATTCTTACTCTGAATGGTCTATCAGTCGTGTACCCCAAGGTTCAGTGTTGGGACCCTGACTTTTAAAGCAGAGGTTCACCCTAAAAAACATGTATATACTATTCCATCCAGCATACTGCCGACATGTACAGTATGCTTTTTTTCTTTTTTTTTTCCGCTGTACATACCGCTGTATAGCTATTCCCCCCCCCCCCCCCGGCTTCCAGGTAGTGGATCCCCCGGGAGTGGGCATTCCTATTCAGAGACTAAGTGATTGACGTGATGACAAAAGCTTCCCCCTGCACATAATGCGCATCACCAGTTTCCTGAAAGAAGCCAAACGTCTGTGAGCAGTATAGCGCCGTATAGAGCCGACTCGCAGTTCGGCTTCTTTCGGAAACTGGTGACGCGCATTATGCGCCTGGGGGAAGCTGTGGTATATACATGTTTTTAGGGTGAACCTCTGCTTTAATATCTTTATAAATGATATTGGGTCTGAGATCAAAAGTAACATTTCTGTCTTTGCAGATGACACCAAGCTATGCAGTGGAATAACGTCCTTACAGGATGTCTCTAATTTACAAGCCAACCTCAATGCTCTGTCTAATTGGACGACTAAAGGGCAGTTGAGATTTAATGTTGATAATTGTAATGCTATACACTTGGGGGGTAAGAATATGCATGCATCATACATACTAGGGGGAGTACAACTGGAGGGATCCGTAGTGGAGAAGGATCTGGGGCTTTTGGTAGATAATAAGCTCAATAATAGCATGCAATGCCAAGCGAGCAAAGTCCTTTCTTGTATTAAGAGGGGTATGGACTCTAGAGAGAGAGATATCATTTTGCCCCTGTACAAATCATTAGTAAGACCTCATCTGGAATATGCAGTACAGTTTTGGGCCCCAGTTCTCAAGAAGGATATTGGGGAACTGGAGAAAGTGCAGAGAAGGGCAACCAAACTGATAAGAGGCATGGAGGAGCTCAGCTATGAGGAAAGATTAGAGGAACTGAATTTATTCTCTCTTAAGAAGAGGAGATTAAGGGGGGATATGATCCACATGTACAAATATATAAGGGGTCCATATAGTGAACTTGAGTTATTCACTTTACAGTCAACACTGAGGACAAGGGGGCACTCTTTACGTCTAGAGGAAAAGAGATTTCACCTCCAAATACGGAAAGGTTTCTTCACAGTAAGAGCTGTGAAAATGTGGAACAGACTCCCTGCAGAGGTGGTTCTGGCTAGCTCAGTAGATTGCTTTAAGAAAGGCCTGGATACTTTCCTCAATGTACATAATATAACTGGGTACTAACATTTATAGGTAAAGTTGATCCGGGAAATATCCGATTGCCTCATGGGGGATCAGGAAGGAATTTTTTCCCCTGCTGTAGCAAATTGGATCATGCTTTGTGTTTTTTTTTTGCCTTCCTCTGGATCAACTGTGGGTATAGAATTGGGTATATGTGATTGTACGATATTATTATTATTTTATTTCTTATGGTTGAACTTGATGGACTTGTGTCTATTTTCAACCTGACTAACTATCTAACTATGTCACATGAAAAGATATAATAAAATATTTACAAAAATGTGAGGGATGTAATCAATTTTATGAGATACTGTAAATAATGACTACACTATGAATGTTTTCTCGCCCCTTTGATGCTTAAAACTGCCTGAAGTTGATACCAGTATAATCACCTAATTACCATTAAAAAAGCGGTGTTATCCTGGTGAGTGGAGGGAGGAGTCTGGAGAAGATTGCAGGAGCAAAGAGAGAGAAGCAAAGGGAAATACCATGACTAAAGGCTTTTTCAACCTCGGTTCTCAAACTTACAATAAAGACACAGAACTCTGTGACATGGATTTTAAACAGACACAGAAGCCATTTTATTAACAAATTAATAAATAACATAAATAGAACAAATTCAACAATGCAACAAGGAGAGGGTCTTTCGGTGTCCTTGAGTCACACTTTATGACTATAATTGCTCATGTCCTCAGCCACGCCCCATTCAGCTCAAAGATGCTGCGACTCACACAATTTGAGACTTTCCCCCAGGGGACCTAGCTCTTGGGAGAATCACCAACAACCAACCAGGTGAAAGGGCCATACCCTAGATGCGCCCCCAATTTTTAAAAATATCATTAATCACTGACCATCTGAAGACTTTCTGACCCTAAAGCTGCTGTGACAGAAGTGCAACATTTAAAAAATTTTCTTTTTAGAAAATTTGTAACACAAAAAATTGTCCCACCACCCCTGAATACAGGGCAGAAGGGAGAGAAAGTCTTCTCATCGCCTAAACTTTCCGGTAAAAAAAAGAAACAGCAACCGTTGCAATGAACCACCCTTGCGGCTTCACCCTGCCCATCTGCCCATCAGCCTCCAATCAGGTAAGAACTACGCCCCTACCACACTAAACTACATTGTTTAGTTTACTCCTATTTATTTGTATGTATGTATTGTATAGAGCTGTAAAGAAGTACCTACATGTTAAGTGGTTTGCTTACTAACTTTGAACAGTAGAATCAGTACTGTACACTGTTAATCCAAATAGCGTGTGTTTTCACCTGTAGGCAATCCTGGTTAATAAAACCTTGTCATCTGCTTTCCTTTTTTGGACCTAGCTTCTACAGTTACGGCCCTTTCACACCTGTGGACCGTATGTTCGTATTTCATTCATCCGTTTTCGGATGAAATACGGACATACATGTATCCCTATGGGATTACGAATGTCAGCGGATGAACCGCTCATATGCTGACATCCAATCTCATCGGTCTCCGCTATAGTCCGTTTCTGCAGATGTAGTAAAATCCAATTTTTTCATCCGTCTGCGGTTTGGATGAACATAGAGAGATGGTCCGTGTTCATTTGATTCCCCCCATAGAGGAGAGTGGAGATCTGACAGGGCAGTCCCTGCACAGTGTGTGGGGACTGCCCTGTCATCTGCCGGCTCAGCGGGGATCAACGGAGTGATCCCCGCTGAGCAAGCGGATGATCAAGGTATGGATCCTCAAAGGATCCGTACATGTGAAAAGGCCCTTAGGGTACTCTTTAACAGGAAACAGGAGAAGTAGGCTTACAGTTAAAACAAGCTTCATTATCTGTAATAGCTATTGGCATGTCTAGAAACAAGCAGATTGGTTTGTCTAGCCTCAAATTTTAAGTTTTTAAAGATTTCTGGTATGTGAATATTCATAAATCTTGTCTCATCTGTCACTTGAACCTGTTTGCTTTTCCTTTGCTCCAAAAAGTGAATTGTAATGGGGCGTGTCTGCCGTGAACTGAACGGGAGATCAGCAGAAGAGCTGCCTTGTCATCAGGTTCCCTGGGATCCCAAGAGCAGGAAAGGCTGCTTGTGCTTTGGCTGTAGACGGGGTGCAATATTGGTTGGAAAGGGTGGACAGGTAAGAAGATAGGCGGATGCTGCCAGGGCTGTCCCCGGTTCTGCAGTTACTGCCCCCACACAGCTTCCTCAGTCCTCCATGCTGCCTGGCTCTGGTGACTAACATGGAGTAGTGGCAGCAGTTTAGAAGTGATTAGGAGGGCAGTGAGTGTCTGGCTGTGTCTGTGTCCTTGGATCCCTCCTGTGTGTCCCGGTTCCTGGGTCCCTCTCTTACCAGCTGCCCCCTCTCTACATTGCTCCTCCCAGGCTCTGATTAGTATAGAGGGCTCTAATCTGTTTTCCCTCTGACCGTGCCAGGCTATTTGCATCCCTTACTATGCATCCCACCCCATAGCCGACACTGTCCTCTGCCCTCTACGACCTCTCCTGACCCTATGCAGGCATCCTCTGCTTTTCCTGCACATTTTACCTCTGATCTACTCTACAGAACCCTCACTATACACCCTGCCCCCACCTCATAGAACACTGCACCCCTTACTATTTAAAAAAAAAGAAAAGAACAGGATGAGGTAACAATTGCTGTCAAACATATGTGTAGTAGCACACCAAAAACACCTCACACAGATTGATGAAAAAAAGGATGGCCATATGAGTGATATAAAATACAGTGTTCTGGTTCACAATAAAAAATAGTGTTTTAATAAATATAAAAAAATATCAATAAGATCAATATCCAATAAGAATAGGACTTACATTAAATAGCTAGACTAGGTAAAGGTGACCCTGTTAATGAAACAACCGTGACAAACAACAACAAAAAATCACAAAGAAACAAAAAAACAGTGACAACGAGCACATAACACATAACATTAACACTCGTCCTGATGTCAGATAATCTGTACAGGCAGCTAAACCACAGCTAATTGCCATATATGAAGCAGAACAATTCCAATATATATCAGCTTGTCCACCTGTACATAGATTCCTGGGGGCTCAAGCCACTGAAGGGTAGAGTGGGAGAAATGCAGGGAGTGAATTTAGACAGATTGGAGCTAGTGATGGAAGTCTCTTGACCATACTGTAGTTGGGGATAATGAAATCCTATAGAAAAACTATAGATACAGTCTAGGCCGGGTCGGCTGTAAATCCTGTGGCTCACAAAATGTCACAACTCCAAAGGGTCAACGCAAGCAAATATTGGTACACAGTTCCAGAAACAATTCCTCTGATTACCCCCGATCCGTCTGTTCTGGGGTCCCACGGCCACTCTCGCGGCTCTTCCCCACCTTGGATAACCAACTCTGGGAAGCTCTCCCCCGAGGGCATGGGCGTCCGCTCCATAGGGCAAGGGAGGGTGCTCGCCCTCCCCTGGAATCGCCAGGAGCAGGGCTGGGCTGACCCTGTGGCCGCTTTAAGCACTGCAGTGCTCTCCTCCCTCTGTCCTCGGCGCTTGTATTGTATATCACAGAGCTGGGTCTGTGTGCAAGGTCCCGCCCCCCTAATTCGGCTCGTCTGATAGTTTTCTGTTCCACATGAGGTAAGGTTGGAAAGGTATCAGTACTTTCCTGATTCAGTCTGCACGTGTACAACTTTGCCTCTCCTGGACAGTCTTCTCTCCTCCCTCCCACTCATTTCTATCCTGCTTTCACTTTCACAGTGTCCCAATGTTTGTGGGAGATCACCACCTCGGCCCCCCCTCCCCCAGCCCCCTGTTATCTCTCCCTGCTTTAGACAATCTCTTCCTGCTCTGTATGGTGACCCCCCTCCTCTCCTGTGTCCTTCTCTCGGACCCCCTCCTCTCCTGTGCCCTTCTCTCGGACCCCCTCCTCTCTCTACCTGCACAGAGAAACTGAGTGATGTTTTCTCCTGTCTGTGCTGCTGAACCTACTTCTACTCAGCCAACAGGTAATAACAGTAACACACTTTCAGGCTTCATATCACTGCTAATTGTGAAGACAAGACAACTGTTATTTCAGATTCTATTTTTAGTAAGGGCCCATTCACAAGGGGTGCAAACATGCATCTCCCATGAAGGGCTGTCATTTATCACGGGGGTACATAGGTGTTGTGTGCATCCCCGTGTCATCACCCCATTTATATCTACTGGGACGTGAGGCTGCATGGACACAGCCTATGTATCCTAATATGACATGCAGGTACGGGTCCCAATAGAAGTGAATGGGACGCTGGCACAGAGATGGCACACAATGCCCGTACATCCCTGTGCTGATAAGAGGACTCACATGTCTGCACCACATGTGAATGGGCCCCAAAGAATAAGTGCGCGCGGAGGCTTAGTGAGCTCTCCAGGCATACGGAAACAACAGGAGTGACTAAACCCAGCCATAGATGGATGGAAATGTAATGGCTCCAGCAAGGACCGGACACGTTTCATTCCTTCTGTAGTCATTCTTGTTAAAGAGACATAAATTTAATCATCAACTTCTCTCCAACCCGCAGGAATGTTTCTTTAGATTTACAGCTCTGATATCGATGTTTCAGCGAAAAGGGTTCCCTTACCCACCTTAGTTGTGTGGATTGGGGGATCCATTCAATTGTATAGACAAAAATAAAAACGATCCATCTATGGCCAGCCTCCAGCTTACTTACCATATGTTATACAATCTGATTGTACAATATCTTTTGGATCTACCACCAGCTATGTAGTACAAAGGCCTGCCTGATTGGATACTGCTTAAATTAATTGTTTAGGTTGTCCATAGATTACATCGTTTTTGTAAATCTAAAGGAGATTGTACAATCAGATTGTATAGTGTATGCTATACCTACAGTATAGTGTTCTTGTGCATGAGTACTAACAGTGACAAATGTATTCCCTGTTATCTTTATTCTCACCAATGCAGATTTGTTTTCCCAGGAACTTGGTCTTTGTGTCTAGGGTTGCACAAATACCTGTTTTGTACCAACAATACTTGTGCTCAAGTACTCGCTGATACCAGTTGCCAATACCTTGCGGTGCGATTTGAGCCCATACGAAATGACTGGGCTTAAATCGCACTGTAAAGAATCACATGTGATTTGAACAGGAATCTGGTGTCATTCCTGTCTGAATCACATGTGGTTTCCTGCACCACTCTTGTGTGAACCCCAGCTGAAGTCATTATGACAAGCCGGGGTTAACACAGGAGCAGTGTGAGAAACAGCATGTGATTCAGACAGGAATCGCACCACATTCCTGTTCAAATCACATGTGATTCTTTACAGTGCGATTTAAGCCCAGTCATTTCATTTTTGCAGGATCCTGTGTAATGTTAAGTGGGCCAGAGGTGCAGGGTGCTGTGTAATGTAAAGTGGGCCAGAGGTGCAGAGTGCTGTGTAATGTAAAGGGGCCCAGAGGTGCAGGGTGCTGTGTAATGTAAAGGGGTCCAGAGGTGCAGGGTGCTGTGTAAAGTAAAGGGCCCCAGAGGCGCAGGGTGCTGTGTAATGTAAAGGGGCCCAGAGGTGCAGGGTGCTGTGTAATGTAAAGTGGGCCAGAGGTGCAGGGTGCTGTGTAATGTTAAGGGGCCCAGAGGTGCAGGGTGCTGTGTAATGTAAAAGGGCCCAGAGGTGCAGGGTGCTGTGTAATGTAAAGGGGCCCAGAGGTGCAGGGTGCTGTGTAATGTAAAGGGGCCCAGAGGTGCAGGGTGCTGTGTAATGTAAAGGGGCCCAGAGGTGCAGGGTGCTGTGTAATGTAAAGGGGCACAGAGGTGCAGGGTGCTGTGTAATGTAAAGGGGCCCAGAGGTGCAGGGTGCTGTGTAATGTAAAGGGGCCCAGAGGTGCAGGGTGCTGTGTAATGTAAAGGGGGCCAGAGGTGCAGGGTGCTGTGTAATGTAAAGGGGCCCAGAGGTGCAGGGTGCTGTGTAACGTAAAGGGGGCCAGTATTGAATGGTGCTGTGTAATTTAAAGGGGTCCAGAGGTGCAGCTGTGGAGAGGGGGTACACGGTAGTGACAAATATATATTAAAAAGATGCAGGGGGCACAGTGGGGTGTTTTTTACATTTTAACATGGGGGGGGTCGCTTCTAACCCCTTCCAGCGGTCAAAGAAAGGGTAAAATGCGACTCTGTATTGCCGCTGCCGAAGCGCCCCCCCCCCCCCCTGAAAAAATTTCAGCGGACGCTCATGCCCGAGGGGTGCACTCCTGTGTCATACACTCAGCATCCATAGACACCCCCCCGGTGCCCGCGTCATTGGATTTAATATACAGCAGCGGGAGCCAATGGCTGTGCTGTTATCAATCTATCCAGTCAACGCCAGGACTCTGTGGAGAATAGATGCCAGGGACGCGCCGAGCAGGTGAACTGGCTCAGGTCAGTAAAATGGGGGAGCTGGTGATTGCCAGGTGTTTTTTCACCTTAATGCATTGGATGCATTAAGGTGAAAAAACACAAACCTTTACAACCCCTTTAAGTATTGGCATCATTATGTTGTTACAAATAAAGAACGTTGCATTGTTCAGTATAAAACACCTCCAACTCACAGCCCATGCTAATGGTAGAACTTCTTTGTAGTATCTTATTTGTGTCCTGAATTCATGGTAGACTTCTGTTTTAATTCAAATGTTCATTCTGTAGAACACAAACACTTTCACAAAGAAATGCGTTAATGTACTACACCTAATTAAGCATTATATAGTCAAGCTCTGCTTCAGTGGTTGGAATTATTTCAATGGACCATTTCATTTATTGAGGCTGACAGTCCAAGTTCCTAATCAGACTGATAAACGACTCTTCTCCAACATAATGATACTTCATCTTGTCGATGTATTCTTTCCATGTTTAATGGTTGCAAAACAGCTTGGAAGATTCATAAATAAACATTTTGAAGAGCAATCTGTTAATATTTGAAGACTGACACAAAGTAGAATGTGCAGAGGGCATTGGTGGCTCGGTGATGATGGTCCTGGATGTCCATCATGTGCTGCATTTCCTGACCCTCTATATCTCAAAAGAGAACATGTCTGGGGAACAATATACTATACACCGTCAAATTATATATTCTTAAAAGATACACTGCTTATGAATCAGAACTACTGAGATATTGACCTGGTCAGTTAAGTAGCAGAGAGGGAGGGGTGTATACAGAGGGGGTTGTTAATCAGTTTCGGATGCTTTTCTGTTAACCACTTGAGATCCGCCCCATTATCATAATACGTCCTTCTTTTTAAAGATGGATATCTCGGTAACGGCAGCAGCTGCTGCCACAACCGAGATATCCATCTCTTCATGGGGCGGATCTGTACACGATAATGGCGGTCTCCGCGGCTCTCCCGCGCCCTCCGCCGCTTACCATAGCCGTCGGTAGCGGCGGAGGCGATCGTGTCCGTTCGGCTCCTCAGCGGGGATGCGAGTGAGGGAAAAATCGCCCCCACCTGTCCCCAGAGCTCTGCTGGGCGGAAGTGACGTCAAAACGTCAGTCCCGCCCAGCGTCTTAAAGAGACATTTTTTTTAAATGCCATTTGAAAAAATTACATTTTACATTTATTTTTATTTTTTTTGCATTTAAGCCTAAGTATGAGATCTGAGGTCTTTTTGACCCCAGATCTCATATTTAAGAGGACCTGTCATGCTTTTTTCTATTACAAAGGATGTTTACATTTCTTGTAATAGGAATAAAAGTGATAATTTTTTTATTATTATTTATTTCAGTGTAAAAAATTATAAACTAAATTAAAATAAATAAGAAAACAAAAAAAATAAAAATTTAAAACGCCCCATCCCGACGAGCTAGCGCACAGATGCGAACGCATACGTGAGTAGCGCCCGCATATGAAAACAATGTTCAAACCACACAAGTGAGGTATCGCCGCGATCGTTAGAGCGAGAGCAATAATTCTGGCCCTAGACCTCCTCTGTATCTCAAAAAATGCAACCTGTAGAATTTTTTAAACGTCGCCTATCGAGATTTTTAAGGGTAAAAGTTTGACGCCATGCTACGAGCGGGCGCAATTTTTAAGTGTGACACATCAGTGTCATTGCCAGAAGGTTTGCCATGTCTCCCAGCACAGTCTCAAGAGTATGGAGGAGATTCCAGGAGACAGGCAGTTACTCTAGGAGAGCTGGACAGAGCCGTAGAAGGTCCTTAACCCATTAGCAGGACCGGTATCTGCTCCTTTGTGCAAGTAGGAACAGGATGAGCACTGCCAGAGCTCTACAAAATGACCTCCAGCAGGCCACTGGTGTGAATGTCTCTGACCAAACAATCAGAAACAGACTTTATGGGGGTGGCCAGAGGGCCCAACGTCCTCTAGTGTGCTCTGTACTCACGGCCAGACACTGTGGAGCTCGATTGGCATTTTCCATTGAACACCAGAATTGGCAGGTCCGCCACTGGTGCTCCATGCTTTTCACAGATGAGAGCAGGTTCACCCTGAGCATATCTGACAGATGTGAAAGGGTTTGGAGAAGCCAAGGAGAACTTTATGCTGCCTGTAACATCGTTCAGCATGACCGGTTTGGTGGTAGATCAGTGATGGTCTGGGAAGGCATATCCATGGAGGGACGCACAGACCTCTACAGGCTACACAATGGCACCCTGACTGCCATTAGGTATTGGGATGAAATTCTTGGACCCATTGTCAGACCCTACGCTGGTGCAGTGGGTCCTGGGTTCCTCATGTGGCGAGAGAATGCAGCTAGTTTCTGGAGGATGAAGAAATTGGTACCATTGAATGGCTCCCACCTGACCTAAATCCAAAAGAACTTCTCTGGGACATTATGTTTCGGCCCATCCGGTTCCGCCAGGTTGCACATCAGTCTGTTTAGGAGCTCAGTGATGCTCTGGTCCAGATCTGGGAGGAAATACCCCAGGACACCATCCGTCATCTCATTAGGAGCATGCTCTGATGTTGTCAGGCATGCATACAAGCACTTGGGGGCCATACAAACTACTGAGGACCATTTTGAGTTGTTGCAATAACATTTTTGCAAAATGGACTCGTTTGATCTGCAAAATGCGGGAATGTCACAGGCAATCCGAG